>JBBPBQ010000003.1:39883151-39921971 GCA_037974755.1 Cicer yamashitae
TTTTTTTTTTTTTTTTTTTTTGGTTTGTGTACTTTTTTTATAGGGTTTTTCTTCTTTTATTTATTACAATATTATTATATAATGTTGTATTTTTTTTTGACAACAAACATAATCTTATATGTTGGTGTTCAGATGTTTTGTATGCTATGGAAGCAAATGGATATGGGGAAATTTTACAGCTACCATGTTTTTTATATATATGTGCTTCAATATATTTTTTTTTTGGAAAAAATGTATATGCAAATGAATTAACGTTCTACTCATTTTTTTTTATGTGTATCGGTACTATAAATTTTTTTATCAATAATTTTCTTTAATTTGTTCATGTATGTATTACTATTGTATCTATTAAAATTGATTAAATTAAGACTTTTGATATATATGACATGTTATTCAATTATTGGTGATTTAATTTTAATAATACCAAAACATATTAATTTTTCGGTATACTCCTCTAATTTGAATTTATTAATAAAAGTCCAAACTCAACATCTAATAACTCTACCCACTTTCTATTGAACAATTGCAGAGGCCCTACTCAGTCATTTGCTACAAAGTTTGACACACCAAAATTGTAGCCATCTCATATGAATATTGAAATAATTATATCCGTTCCTGCCAGTATTAACTACCATTGAACTAAATAAAATAAAAATGGTAAAAGTTAACAATTTTTTATACTTACATATCAACAAGCATAAATTATAAATCATATTGAATTTCATTTGAGACCAAACTCTTTGAGTTTGTAAAGTTACAACGGTCTCTTGTTTATCTCAAAAACGTAACAAGTACAAGCACCAGTATATATACCATACAAGTCTTTAAATGAATGCTATATCATACAAGTATATAACATTCACATGTGTCTCATTTGATTGACAACTTTTATCGAAATATCAATGTTTTATTATAATTTGGTTATTACTTTCATGGACTATTTTGATTTAGAATTGTGAATCGAGAAAATAACATTCAAAGTAAATGAATAATTAGTAATTTTACATCAAAATCAAATACAAATACAAATTCGAAAAAAAAATTAAATATGCAAATACAAACCTGCTGAATGCAAATCTGAATACCTTAAATCCATATTTTTTCAATGATTGCATTATAATAGGTGTAGAAGCCACAATATTTCTCAATAGCTTGCTTGACTCTATCAACCGCTTCATGAAGAAATCACATTGTTTGTTTATCATCACCATCCACCAAATTCAAGATCTTAACAATTGGTACAAAATACCTTTAGTATTTCACTTTTTTTTTTTTTTTTTGCAGAATAGAAATTCAGTTGCCTTATTTCAGAATTGCATACTCATCACAATTTTTTTGGATTCATATGCAACTCTTCTTAATTTGTCTTTTCAATATTTGATATTTTTATATTCATCATAATCAAACATATTTTTCAAAGCTTGTTTTTATTTCACATTTGATTCAAGTTGTAAAAATTGTGTAGCAAAACGAATAATCGTTGGACGGATGATTTCTTTACCATTAGTATATTTCTTCATCAAAATCATTGTTCAAATATGGTTGTATATAAACAAAGTTACATTTTTTTGTTTCATCAAGCACTTTTGGACATTTGACTTTTTCCAATATCTTCTAAACACAAACCCAAACATTTGACTTCTTCCTTTCTTTTTAGTTGATTATTTTTCTGTTTTACTGTCTAATAGAAGTTTCGTCATGTTTTTTCTAACAAAAGTTGTGACTCTAGCATAACCTTTAACTTCGCCTAAAATGTGTGCAAGATTTTCCTTCAATCAAGTGATTCTACCGATTAATACTCTTTCATAAAGTTTCCATTGTATAGTGTTTCTATTTCTACCTGACACAATGATTCCTAAATGTCATCCAATATCATCATCACCCGAAGCATCTTCTACTCTATCATTTGGAAATTCTTATCTTTGAAGCATATTTTAACCAACCTACAAATAAATAGTGTAATTTTATATTCAAAAAATTGAATATAAATTAATTATAACAACACAATTAGATAGCCACAAAAAATTATTAGAGAAAATTGAATGCATATATTAAGATATAAAAACAAAAAATATTTTCATAAAGTAAATGAATCATAGTTTTTTTTTTTGATAAGAAATTAAAAAACAAAAAGGGTTAAAAATCATAACTCTGATAGGAAAAATTTTGTTAACATTTTTTGTAGAAATGATTTTACCTTTTTTTTTAAAAAAAAGAAAAAGAAAAGTAAAATGGGGGGTTTTAATTAAAATGAGGGTTGGGGTATAAATAGAGAAGTTATCATCTTGGGGTTACAAACAAATAGCATATAGCTATCTTTGTTGACATCTCATTTTAAGAAAACGCAGAGAAAACTAAAATATTCTCCCAATAAAAATGTGTTTTTGATCTGAAAGTACGCTCTGCCTGTTATTTTTATGATTAACACGATTGATTCATTAATTTGGCTCTAACATAATTGAGACAAAATAAAACTGAAATATTTTTTGGAAACTAAAGATGAAATACTTTTTATAAGGACTAAAAAAAATACTTTAAAATGTTATAAAGATTAAAAAGTTATTTAACATATTGAAGTTTATGATATTCATTATTGGTTCAATAAATGAGATATATTCAATATTGTCCTATTAGTCTAGATTTTTCATTGGATTTAATTCCAATACTAGTTTTAAACAAAACCCACGTCTCAAAGAAGTAGGTCAAGGATGAGTCTCATAAACTAAGACTTCGTTTGGTAAAATTAAGCTTCAAACTAGAAAAGTTTGTTGTTAGCTGAAAAACTAATTGATAGCTGATAATTCATGACTTATAGCTAAAAGAACTACTTAATTGAAATTAAAGTGTTTGGTAAATTTACTTTTTAACAATATAAAATGACATAATTAATAATTTAAAATAACAAAAAATGAGACATTTTCTTGTAAGATGAATAACATGAATTTTTTTGTTGAGTTATTTTGGCAAGAAATTAAAGAAACTGAGGAGTATGTTCACCGAGAAAAAGATATATGTGAAGCTGTGAACTAGTGGGTGAGAGAGTAGTGAGTGAGTGTGGTAGTTATTTTGTATTATATAAAAAAATATAAAAAAAAATAATAAGGTTATAAATGGAAGAGAATGTAAAAAGCTATAAGCTATATATTCAAACGCTACTTGAAATAGCATATCAGAATAAACTATAAGCTGGTGAAAAAAACTTCTTTACCAAACACATCTCTTTTAATCCAACAAGCTTATAAGCTAGTTTAATAGGCTATAAGTTAGCTTATTGACGTTACCAAATAGTTTTTAAGACTAGCCACTCACAACTTCTAGCATCCTTATTAGTTTTTGGCCAAATGGTCACCACAAATATTGCTTTCACGCATAGTGTCAACCGTAGTACTATTAAAAAAACTTAGAAGTGAATCGAACCATATCGTACTAAAACTAACTGAGTCATTTCTTATCATACTATGAAGCAACTCAATCTTATTTCAGGTATTGTCACCACTATTATCACTTGATAACAATCAAATAAAAAACGTTTAGAAATTCGTTCGAGTTTTGATTAATTTGGTCATGTTATAAAAATTGTCATTGTTTTGTGAATCCTGTAAGGTTGTTGGCCATTCCATAAACAATTGTCGGAAATATTCTAATGATCATGGAATGACTCAATCAGTTGAAGATGTTATAATTGCAAAGAAGTTGGTAAAGAAATATGTCTCTAAAATTACTATTGCTCCAGACAAGGTCGATACTGAACGTACAAACAATGATATTTAAAGTAATAATACTCATTGTGTTATTAATTCTCCTTTAATAGATCATATCCCTAACGTTGAGGTATTCACGACGTATTTAGTTCTAGCTTATCTAATTCAGCTATAACAGATCATTTACAAGAGGATCATCGATATTTAGATATGTGCATTGTTGGTTCTTGGAGTGATACAATGTTAGAAAAGAACAATGTTCAAAATCATCAAATCTCTACTAATTTGAAAGTCAACTAAAAAACTATTGTGTCGAGTATGACATACCTCAATGTTATTGTTACTAATAATAATTTACATCTCAAGATTGTTCATAAATTGAAGAAATTGTTGGATATTTAAAAAAACATAGAGATACTAACAAAACAAATCATAAAGATGACGAGAATGCAGCAAATATTAGTTTGGTTTGCAACATGACTCTATGCAGATGAACGCTATAATATATAATTTTCGTTGAAGGAACATAAAACTTACATAATAGGAAGAACTTTTTTAATATTAAAAAAAAATTAAGTTTATGTCTCTCAATTATATTTTTTTAAATAAAATTTTTAATTTAAAAGAAAATATTTTCGTGCTGGTTCAACATATTTATATCTATTTAAGTGACATATACACTCAGATTGAGAAAATATGATTATAATTGCAGAAAAGTCGTGGTCTATTAAACAAAAGAATTTATTGTGTCATATCATAGAGTTGAGTCCTATTATTTTCTGATAAAAGAAAATATGAAAATATAAATGTTATTTAATAAAATGTAGCATTCTTTAAAATGTGTCGCAGTAATATCCAAAATTGTTCAAAGAGACAATCAACCACGACATCTACAAGATAATATAGGTCACTTATAAACTATATCGACGTCTTGCAAATGCAAATGGTGATGGTACTAAGACCACTCAAATACTAATGAGAATAAATATTTCAAAAGGCACAAAAAGAAAAAAAAAAGAAGTGGACCTACGAAATGGTAGGATCTGAAACGACATGATCATGGAGGGTATACCCACAAATATGCTCCCAACAATTAATCTTTATTACTAACAAGTTATATTTCCTTCCTAATAAATTAACCACAAATATTTTACCTCAATAAAAAAAAATTTCTTCCAAAAACCATAGCTGCAGATATATCCTCTGATAATATACATAAATGATGGATAGTGAGAATTAGATGATGGTCTAAAAATTGCATGCAATTTCATCCATATACTCTATATCATGAATTATAAATTTAGAGTTAAGTACACTCTCCAACAACCCAAAATCAAAAAGTAATTACAATTCTCAAAACAATCACCATCATTCATTTCAATACTGCCCATATTGTCAATAACTTCAGTGACATCATTTCCCTTCCCATAAATCTTGTCTTTCTCTTGATGCACTTGAGGTTCTGTTCTTATTTAAATGTTGAACATCTAAAATCATCATCATTAATTCTTGAAACCCAAATTCTATTCTCAGTATTTTTAGACATTTCAACGTTAGAAGGGTCAATGCAGGAATTTGAACAATGTTGAATATGTTGAGTTGGTATTTTTTGAGGATGTTCCTATTGGAACCAAGTTAGTTTTATATTAGAGTTTTAATGTTAATTAAAGTATTTTATGACAATAATATATTTGACTACACAAAGTATGAGAGAAGATTCATGTTTTTGAAAAAAATCTAAAATAAGATTTGATTCTGATTTATGATTGAAGAAAATCTTTGACCAAGTTGAAAAAAAGAAATGATCAAGATTTATCACAAGAAGATATGAATTACTTACAAGAAGACTTGATCAAGAGTTATCTACAATAAAATATGAATAATATCAATCTGAAGAATTTACTAACTCAATCAGAAGCAAATACGAACAGATTCAATTTGAAGAATTTACAAACTCAATATGAACAAAATACAAACATAATTAATCTGAAAAATTTACAAACTCGATATGAAGAATTTATAAACTCAATCTGAACAAAATACGAACATGAAGAATTGGTCAGATTGGATTCAAAAATAAAGAATTGGCTAAATAACATATTATTAAAAAATATCTTATTTAGAATTATTTTTTAATAAGATCATTGTTGACCAAACTAAGAATGAAGATAAAATTCAGAATTAAACAAGAACTAAATTGAAGTCCTAATTTTTTTATATAAATAAATACTCAATACTGAAGAAGAGAATCATTGAAAAATTAGAAAATAGTAGAAGAATTCAAGCTCAAAATTCCAAATTCATCTTAGAGTTCAAAGAGAGAAATACTTGTTCGAATGAGAAATATTTTATGAGTATTTTTCTTAAAGTGTGAGAGTTATTATTCTTATCAGCTTTGTTAAAAGCAACTACTCAAGTTCCATACCTTTGTAAGAAAACCCGATAGTGGTGTTAGTGTGCCTTCAACAATCCGGGATTATCAGGTTGTGTGGAGAAGACTTGGGTCATAGCGTCAAAGAGTTAGTGAGCCTTCAACAATCTGGGGTTTTCAGGTTTTGTGAGAAGACTTGACTAGTAGAGTCATGGTGTTTGTGTTCCTCAAAAGTCTGGGATTGTCAGGCTGTTTGAGAAGATTGGCTTTGAGGGTCAGGTGCTTTGTAATTCAAGTTGTTGAATTAGTGGATTAAATCCTTCAGAGTGAGGAGATTGGATGTAGCCAAGTTAGTGGTGAACCAGGATAAATCTATGTGTCCAATTATTTATTCTTTCATTATTTGCTGCCTCTGAACCTGATTGCTTCTTATCTAAGTAATTCATAAAAACCAACCATCTTTCATCAAATTAGGAAAAAGTTATCAACTTTGTCAAACACAATTCAACTCCCCTTCTCATGTTTGCACTTTTAATTCCTACATAACAACAAAGAGTTGATATGGATGTTTATTTGAAAGAATATTGAAAGATATTTGAAATTGTGTTAGGCGAAACAATTGTAGGAGTTTGAAGAATAGTATTTGCTAGTAAAGTAAAAGTTTGATCAACAATTGGAATTTGTGAAGTAAGAATGAAAATTGAATTGGAATTTTGATGGATATATTAGAGATGTTGTTATGTTTTGAGGATCTCTTATGCGAAGAAAGTAAATTTTGAGTTTGTGGATCTATGTCTTGTGAAATGAGCTTATTATAAATGCAAGAGTTCCAGAAATTCTTGACCTCATTGTCAATTCTATCAGGGAGGTGCTTTTCTATTTTGGTCCATCTGCATCAAACAAATAATAAGTAATTAGTAATTTTGGATTCCGAATGTTTGAGACGTAGTAAATATCACTATAGTATCTAAATGTATTAAAATTACAAAAACGTCCATAAGAGTGTGTTTTATTAGTAATTTTATCACCAAACCAAATTGACTAACATAACATAACTTTGAAGACCCAACTAACTTAGGAAAGACATATTTGATTACTAAACTAACTAATGAAAAATACATTTAAGTATATTTTTATAATATTAGTACATTTTTAGAATTATTGTACACCCTAGCCCTTACCATTACCGGCAAATTACTGTAACACCCTAACCCTTACCTTTACAAACAAACACATACATTCAAGGTTTAAAATGCTAAATTTATGGTACAAAAGGCATGAATCGAAGTTGGCTAGGGATATTAGTAGTTATGATGTTGCACTTCAGACTGTAGTCGTAGACACAAATTTATGCTCAAATGAGAGAAAAATGCATGTTTAAAAATTTTCCTGACCATAAGTGGTGTTATGAAAGACACAATTTTAAATTGCATTTTTTTATTTAAATAAAAGACTTTAAATTGCAACTATATTATGATCTAAAATATTGCAGAGAATCGTAGTAAAATGCAGACAGAATTCTGTTGCATTATAGTCATAGAAAATTGCCACTTGGCATTAAGAGCTATGTGTGGCTTTAACCGGAAGCTATATCTCTCCTACATGATTGAATTTTTTTTCATATAAATTATTTTTGAAAGATATTTTAAAAAAAAATATAATTCTTATGATGTTAAGTTATTGAATGTCAAAATTATTTTTTTTAATTAATAACAAATGAATCTAAAAACCTCCTACTATTTTTCAATAAATTTTTATAAAAATTATTTTAAAAAATATAAAATCAAAATCACTTTTTTAAAATATGAAATAACGAGAGTCATTATCTTTACTAAAACAATGAAACTGATGGTGAGAAGGTTAACTGGACATTGACGAGAGATGAGAGTTTCAACTTCAGAGCAGCACATTAGGCTTATCTTCATGGTCTTCTATATAGTGCACTTCCACCACAAGTTTTTGTACGGGGTCATTTTTTTCTCTCTTTCCATGTTGCAAATGAAGAGGGTTCTGTCATAATAAAGGCTAAAGTTCTTAAAACTGGAGAGATAATTGAGATTGTAGGGGATATGCTTGTTACAACAGATGGTTGTCTCTCTTCAATCCCCCAAAAATATCTTCCTCATTTTAAACTAAGAATTGTATCCTCTGAAATACTGAGACATTGACATATAGATATCAGTAATAATTTTAGAAAATAGATGTAATTTAAAGTAACAATCTTTTCTTTTCGGTGTTGAACACCGATACATGTTAGACACCGGACACGCCTTCAATCTGATGTGTCGATGTCAACATAGAAATAGTTCAATCTGTTGAAAATGTTTAGTTGCAAAGAAGTTGATAAAGAAATATGTCCCTAAAAATACCGCTATTTCAGACAAGGTAGATACTAAACAAAAATATTCAGAGTAAGTGTTATTAGCTCTCTTTATATTGATCATATCTCCAACGTTGATCTAGGAGATACCATTGTTTTTCAAAAAAATTCTCTCTTTGATCAAGAAAAAAATTGATAAAAATCGTGAAGAAACTTCTAACTCAAACTTAGTTGATTTTGGAGAATAATAAATTTTAGAGACATTTCAAGAATTTGAGTTCGAGTATAATTTCAAGTATGACATATCCCAATATTATTATTATTGATGATAATTTACATCTCATGATTGTTCATAACTTAAAGATATTGCTGGATTCTTTTTTAAAATAAAGATGCTAGAAAAACGAATTGTAAAGATGACGAAAATACAACAAATATTAATTTAAAAAATAATTCTATTGTCGGTGAAAATTTATTTACGAAAGTGATTTCTAAAACAAGAAAAAAAAATATGTAGGTAAACATTATAATATATTATTTTAGTTGAAAGAGTAAGAAAACCCGTATAATTTAAGAAATTTTTCAACATTTTTTTTCTTTTTTGGATTAAATTTATGTCCTCCAATTATTTTTGATAAATTTTTAATTTCAAAAAATTATTTCGGTGCTCAATAAATTTTTACTGGAAGTTTGTTAGATACCCAAAATGCCAACTCAAGTGGAGACCACATTAAAGACTAGGATCTCTGCATTGCATTCACATGTTTATATCTATTTAAGTGACATATACACTCGATTGAGAAAATATGATTATAACTGCAGGAAAGTCAATGTGTTCTATTAAACGCAAAAGTTTATTGTGTCGTTAAAAGATAATACGAAAATATAAATTTGTTATTTAAAAAAAAATATATCATGCTAGTCCAATGTTCTGTTCTACATACAAATTCCAAAATAAAAAAAAAATTTGGTAATTAATTAATTGAATTCAAATAGTTATAAATTTTCGTTAGAGATAAATTGTTCTAAAAAATCAATTCAAATATTAATTAAAATAATTTTTAATTTGATTTTACTTAACTCTTGTTGAAACTCTAGATTATGAAAGTCCATTACTCCATTCACCCGAGCACCGTAGGATTAAAAAATATTACAATATTCGATTCCATTTAATAATTTGTCATCCTTCATCTATTTAATATCGCTCTTGGCAAATATTACAATATTTTTTCAGATGTCTCCAAGAAGTAATTCATTGGTATAAATTGAAACATTAAAAGATTGTTAAGTTTGATCAGATGCTAGACTCACTCTTTAATGTTTTCGGAACAATAAAAACAATTTTGAAAATTTAGATTTTTGTTACTGAAAATGTTATTGGATTAAGTCGTGTAGTGTATACTGTTCTTTAAAATGTTTCACAACATTATTCGTAATTGTGTAAATAGACTATCAACCATATTGTCTACAAAATAAAACAGACAATTGTAAACTATATCGGCGTCCTAATACAAATGCAAATTCTGATGATACTTAAGACCATTCAAATATTAATGGGAATAAATATTTCAAAAGAGACATAAAGAAAAAGAGAAAGTGGACCCAAAATAGTAGGAGTTGGAACGACACTATCATGAAAGGTACACCCCAAATATATTTTCTCCACCTTATAATCACTAATATTATGTGAAATATCTCCTACGTAGAATTTAACACATTTTTCAATTAACACAACACTTGCCGATGTGCCAAATGTTCCAACAATCTTGACTAACTAACAAATTATATCTTCCTCCTAATAAATTATCCACAAATAATTTACCTATATATAAAATATATTTTTCAAAAACCATAGCTGCAGATATATCCTCTGTTTGTTAATATCAAAATGCAGGTAAAAGTAAAATATGCACATCTTATTAATTGGGTGGAAAGTTATTGATAATATACATAAATGATGGATAGTGAGAATTAGAGCATGGTCTAAAAATTCCATGCAAGTTCATCCATATAATCCAGATCATGAGATATAAATTCAGAGTTAAGTACACTCTCTAACAACCCAAAATCAATATTAGAATTCTCCAAACAATCACCATCATTCATTTCAATACTGCCCATGTTGTCAATAACTTCATTGACATCATTTCCCTTCTCACAAATCTTGTCGTTTTCTTGATGCACTTGAGCTTGTGTTCCTGCTTCACATGTTGAACCTCTAAAATCATCATCATCATTAACCCTTGAAACCCAAATTCTATTCTCAGTATTGTTAGACATTTCAACATTAGAAGGGTCAATGCATGAATTTGAACAAATGTTGGATATGTTTTGAGTTAATATCTTTTGAGGTTGTTCTTGCTCGACAACACAAAGTTGATCTAGATGTTTATTTGGAAGAACATTGAAAGATGTTTGAAATTGTTTAGGGGAAACAATTGTAGGAGTTTGAAGAATAGTATTTGGTAGTGAAGAAAAAGTTTGATCAGCATTTGGAATTTGTGAAGTAAGAATGAAAATGGAATTGGAATTTTGATGGATATTAGAGATGTTGTTATGTTTTGAGGATCTCTTACGTGGAGAAAGTAAATTGTGAGTTTGTGGATCTAAGCCTTGAGAAATAAGCTTCTTTTTAATGCATGAGTTCCAGAAATTTTTGACCTCATTGTCAGTTCTACCAGGAAGGTGTTTTGCTATTTGGGCCCATCTGCATCAAACAAATAATGAGTAATCAGTAATTTTGGTTTTTGAATGTCTGAGACATGGTCAATGTCACTATAGTATCTGTGTATTGCAATTACAAAAACGTCTATAAATGTGTTTTTAATTAGTAATTTTATGACCAAACCAAATTGATTAACTTAACATAATTTCGAGGACCAAACCAAATTCGATAACTAAACTGACTAATGAATAATACATTTAAGTATGCTTTTATATTATTGGTATATGTCAAAACTAGTGTTATAACACCTCACACATTTAGCTATGAAAAAGACTATTTACTTGACAGATAATGCATGCATTTATGAATATGAAAGTCCTTTAATACTGCTACAAACTTTTTTTCTTAATTTTTTTGCTTGTAATTACTATACCATTTACCTATTTCCAAGAATTCTATGTATGTCAATTATGATTTGTTCTTCTTCAGAATTAAAGGAACCTCTCTTTAGATCTGGCCTTAAATAGTTAGTCCATCTTAATCTACAACTCTTTCCACATCTTTGTAAGCCTGCACATATCAAACCACAAAATCTTCTTTTGTTTGTTACACACACAAACACAAGTGAAAGAGAAAAGAAACACATCCAAACAAACACACACATTCAAGATTTAAAATGCGGATTTAAACAAACACACACATTCAAGATTTCGTGGTGCAAAAGACATCAATCAAAGTTGGCTAGAGCTATCAAATGAGAGAAAAATGCATGCATAAAAATTTCCATGACCATGAGTGGTGCTATGAAAGACAATTTTAAATTGCAACTTTTTTTAAAAAAGATTTTAAATTGCAACTATATTACGATCCTTGATATTGTAGAGAATTGCAGTAAAAATACAGGCTCAATTACAGTCGCATTATAGTTAGAGAAACATAGATAAAAGTCATGAAATGTCGCGGCCGCGAACACACGCGCACATGCTGAAAACCAATTTTACAAACTCTTACACAATCACAAGTACTAAAGAAGAGAGAATTGAGAAAGTGATGCCTGCAAACTTTGGGAGGGAACTCCAACTTTTATGTCCATGAGTGGTGATGTATGTAACAAGCTTCTCATCTTCTTCAGGAGACCATAATCCTCTTTTGATCTTCTGTTTGCTGCAGCAACGATGCACCATTTCTCTCCAAACACCCTTTTTAGAGAATTGAGCATATATGAGTAGTTTTTAGAACATCATTTATAAATAGACAGACACCTTACAAATTACAATGACAAGAAATAATAGATGGGTCCTACCCTGCCATAGTATCCAAAATCCAATGTAACACTCAACATCTACTAATTTTTTTGAAATAGTGACTAAAATTTAGAAATGTAAAAAAGTAAAACTGTCTCTAATCAAGTTGTTGAATGTTAGAATTGTCTAATTTAAAGATCAATTTTATTTCTTAGTCTCTAATTTTCGTTGTTCTAGTAGATATTTATTGGTGGGACCGTGAGTAAGAGAGAAGGTTACTAGAATGATTGGCAAGTTGAAGAATATTTATTGAGCTAAATTTACCTTCGTTTTCCAATTCGTTTAGGCATTTAATCAAACAGGTAGAATTCATAACAAAGAAGAAAACAAAGATTTTTGTCTTGGAAAAGTGTTTAATAATAAACAAAATCTTTGTTGATTCTTATAATTAATGAAGTGAAACTTAAATGGATTTTGACTCTTTCATGGTTTTCCCACCTTGTTAAATTCTATTTCGGTATCAAATATAAAAAAACTATTAATAAGTAAAAGTTGATATATTTAATTTAAATTAAAATTAAATAGATCAATTTTCATTGATTCATTTTTATTTATATTTAAAATCACATAGAGTATTTATTTTCCATAATACCCTTAAGAAATTATTACCGTATGTCCAAAGGCTTTTTTTGTAAAAAAAAAAACGAGTCATTAGATTTTTACAATATTTCTCTCCACATAGATTAGTGATAAAACTTACACATTAATTTTAAGAAAATGGAAGATTTTGGTTCCATCCGTACTCCAACATATCAAATGTCTTATAGTTTCCAACTTAATCTCTAATCAATCTCTGAAATATATTAAATTTATCAATTTAATCTCTAAAGTATATTGAAATTTGTTATTTAGTGCCTAAAGTATATCTTAATAGCAGAGATTAAATTAACAGATTTTATATACGTTAGATTGTTATTATATTTATATAGTTTAAAGACTAGACTAGGGAGAGTGATACTTTAGGACTAAATTCAATTTAAACAAGCATTTATCTATTTTTTTCTTTTGCCAGCTACTTGTCCATATACTATATGTAAATATTTTTTTATCATCCTATAATTGTTGACATGCACGTTGAAAAAAACACAATACCAATTAAAGAAAGAAAGGAGAAAGAGATTAAAGAAGGTCCCATTGGTTGCCATTGTAAATCACATTAGATAAATGAGCTGGAGTTGAAACTTCAGGTTCACTCATAATTTGGTGTCCCTATCTTAAAGGTCTAATTAATTGAGTGTCTTTGTAGCCATATTGAAATTGCTAATTGAAATTCACTGTCACCTTTCCTAAGATAATTGATTGCACTCCGAAAATACACAACATTTTCATAAGACTAGTACATAAATATACAAACAGAAATCTTAGTCACCAAAAAGGACACAATTGTACTTCAACAACAAGGAAACACAATCAGAATGAATAATCTATGTGTCTATACTAAGACTTGCACGGTTAGACGTTGAAAAATCACGGTGCCCTAGTAAGTCTATTTTGGCGGGTCTATCAATTCTTCAAGAAAGTCTATATGATTTCTAAGAATCATTTATAGCTTGTCAACAAAAAATTTCATCATATGTCGTAATGTTTTTAATCTGATTAGACTATGAATCAAGAATTATTGTAAAAATAAAACTATGCATAAGGAATATTTAATAACTTCGTCAAAAAGAAGAGTAAGTACCACCAATTTAAAATATGAAATTGTGAATGTCAAATAATTTCGAACTTTAAATTTATGTATTAGTAATATGCTCATTCATATTGAATCACGTCAGTAAATTTACCCCCTCCATCAAGTAACTCAGTTAGGTGCTTTGAGGTGTCATGTTAAGTGACAGTGTGACTTATTCATGTGATGACTCTTTAACAACTCTTGTTTTTTGGCATCTTGTTAACAACTTTTGTTTTAAATTTCATTCATTCTAGTTAGTTTTATTGTTAATTGAATAAGAAAAGGAATTTGAATCGTTTTAGATTATTTTTGAATGATTTGGTACTAACCTTTTCTAACTAGACAAATTCTCGAAATATTCTCTTTTTGTTTTGATATTACAGGTCAATTACATTGAGGAGCGAACACTCGAAGTTATAGGGAGTTAGTGCTGATACACGGTGATCTCAAAGTGCAAAATTACTTCTTGTTGGAAGTTGGAGCGCAACAGGAAGTACTATAGGCACATTGCGCCAGTCACTAGCTCTAACAGCTGTAAGAGATAGTCTCAGTGCATTGCACAACGTGCTGCGCCACAATAAGTTTTGGTGTAGCACATTGCGCTCAAACCCAACGCAATACGCTGGTACGCGTTCCCAGATCATTATTTAGTAAAAAATTAGAATTTTGTCAGGTTCAGATTTTTGGATGCAAAGTAGGAGGCAACTACACCTTAGAGGAGATCTAGTGCAACCTTTATGTGTAATTTTCTTCTTTCTATGTATCTTTTATCAAACAATATGAGTATCTAATTTACTCATTGATTCGGGATTAGACGAACCTTCTTGAATCTATGTAGTTTTGGTTCTCATATGCTATTTATGCAATTAAAACGTATTTGATTATTCATATATTTTTGTTCTTAATGTTTTTTTGTGCTTGATCACCATAAAATTGAAACTAGATATCATTTCGTTATTGAAAAATAGGTTATAATAACTGGAACCAAAATATATGTTCATGTTTCAATATTGTTATAGGAGCTAATTTGTTCTTATGCATGTTTCAATATCGTTATTGGAATTGGTCTTAGTCTAATTGGTTAATTTGATGAAATCAAATAGGTTAAATTGTTAAAATAGTAAATCAATAATTACATAGTGAAAAGAAGGAAATTTAAATTCCCTAATCGTTTGTCTCATAATGAATTTTCTCTATTTTATTTTATGTTTGTTCGAAATTACCAACCAATTTATAAATCTTTTTGTTACCTAAGTATTTACTACTTTGTTGCATTACTAAGTTAATAACAATCCTTGTGGAGACAATTTTATTTATCACTTTATTACTTAAACGATTTGGTACACTTGTCAAAGAGTTGTCAAGTTTTTGGCGTTGTTGCTGACGATTACTGATTAATTTATCGACAAGGAAAAGTAGTCATACTTAATTTTATTTTATTATGTTTAATTTCTTTTATTCTATAATTCAAACAAAAAATATATTTAGTTTTTCTTTTTCTCTTTTAAGTGCTCTAAATTGTCATTATTTCATCTTGGTTTTTTCTTTGCTGCTAAAGTGTTATGAATTGTGTTTCTAGGGTGAAAGTTAAAGATTATTGTTCGATCCAGAAATAGAAAAGATTGTGAAGCTAAACAGAAGAAGAGTTAGAGAAGAAAAACAAGAGGCATTGAAAGAAGCATTTGTTACCGAACTTGTATCCAGTGATTTTGATATTGAGTAGAAAGATATTGAAGGTGTTGGAAAATACAAGAAAGAGGGGGAGGGGGGAGGGTTTTATTGTGTTTCGACATTTTTGAAAAATACTTCGATTGCTTAACAAAAAATATATGTTCTTTATCAAATCATTCAACTCACGATTATAAAACAGGTTTAGTAAAGTTGAATCATAAAGAACTTAGATTATAGTGACAAGGAGAGAAATAAAAGGAACACTAGGATTTTTGTACTAGTTCACGACAAACTGTTGCTACATCTAGTCATCCCCTTACAGAAAGATTTAGCCTCAGTACAATCAATGACTTAATTCACTATTTCAATTGTAACATACAAGTATTGTTTACTTTGCCTCTTCAAGCTTTAAGTATTCTTCTATCTAGGATTCAAGCTCTCACCATTGGAACATTTCTTCAACTTTCTGGCAGCCTGTCGTTGAGGTTCATAAGTATTGTTATACCTCTTCGCGTACCTCTAATGGATGAAAGAGTTATTGCAACTATCAGACTGATTTACATCAAATCCAATTTGTGATTGAAGGGACACAAAGTTTGTTTCTAGGATTCTTACTCTCATTGAAAGGATATTTATTACATTTCACATCCTTTTTCAATTCAGGTGTATAAAATACTTTGACTTATTCACATCAATTCTAGTAACTCTCTACTGAGAGAATTTTTCATTCATTCTATTCTTTTGATGTGTTCTAGGCTCTTACAAAATTTCTTCTTAACACGTTGTCTTTTTCATTCTCTCAGCTTTATTTTCATATTGATCGGTTTCTACTTAAATACTGAGAAATGTATTTGTTGAGAGTGTTACCATTGGAGATCTTAAATCAACATTTAAGGTAAATAAGTCTTTAAGACATATCCATATATATATATATATATATATATATATATATATATATATTTAATTCAAAGTATCTTCAATTAAGAAGACAAATCTTAGAGGATGTCATGCACTTCTTCAATTATAAGATAAGTCCATTATGATGAGCAGAGGATGTTGGAGCATAGACTTCTTAGCAAAGCGTTGATTTTTTCATACGTTGACTTTTCATAGTATTGACTTTATCATATAATCAAATTAGATGTCAAGATTATCAGACGCAGAATCACCAAAGTGAACTTGTATTCAAAGTCAGACACAACTTCAACAGATTATTCAAAGTCACTGTGAACTTGTCCAGTATTTTCTTTTTCTTTGTTCACTTGAGGATCTAGCTTGTATCAGAACATTGACTTTATTAGATGCTTCACTTGGAACTTTCTTTTTATAATCTTTGAGGCAGAGGATCAAGATGGGTTTTTAGTCAGAGGTAGATAATCATTGCAACGTTCATATCCTTTGTCTTTAGAGGGTCAATCATTAGAAGATAAGTCCATTATGATGAGAAAAGGATGTTGGAGCATATACTTCTTAGTAGAGCGTTGATTTTTTTCATACGTTGACTTTTTTCATAGTGTTGAATTTATCAAATGGTCAAATATGATGTCAAGATTATTAGACACAAAATCACCAAGGTGAACTTGTATCCGAAGATTCAGTAGAGATGTGTTGATAGTGCATTTAACAAAGTCAGACACAACTTCAACATATTATTCAGAGTCATTGTAAAGTTGTTTAGTAGTTTCTATTTCTTTGTTCACTGGAGGATCTAGCTTGTATCAGAATATTGACTTTATTAGATGCATCGCTTGGAGGTTTCTTCTTATAATCTTTGAGGCAGAGGATCAAAATGGGTTTTTAGTCAAAGGTTTTCCTTTGTCTTTAATGCTTTGACTCGAACTGTAGATTATCAGATGCATATTGCAATACTCCTTATTGCTATATTATGATTTGCTTTATTAGTAAACATAATTACTTGTTTATTAGGTGATAATATTCCTTGTGTTAGAAACTCTTAGATTATTATCTTTAACTTACTTGTAATTTATGCTACCTTAAGATAGATAGTCGTTAATATAAATCTTTGCCTTCTAACTTAATTTGCACACTAGCAAATACAGTTAGGGGATAATTGTTCTTTATTTGTTTGTTTTGTTATCATCAAAATGTCAACCAGAGGACTGTAGCTAAAACCATTTATATATTAACAATCTCCATTTTTTGATGATGACAAACAAGTTATACAATTAGTTAACAATTTTCCTTCACAAAAAAGTTTAAGAGAATGCTCCCACTGGATGTGGTACTCAAAAATTGTTTGACTTAATAATCATTTGATCTTCTAAAAGAAAACTTATAATTTAGTATTTTGGGACTCTCCTTGAATATGATAAACATGATTCTTTAAATGTTTCAAAAGGGAAAAATCAAAAGGGAATACATGGAGACTATAAGAAGCACAAAGATATGCACACAAATACATTATCATAAATTTGACAAGACTTTGCAAAAAGAATTCACATATTCATAGGATGTTAAGCATTTGGATTCTTATGAAGTCTATTGATTAATAGTTCATCATTCCTCAAACGATGTGAAGCCTTTGAAATAATGTTCTTCTTAGAATGTTAAGCCTAATGGAACAAACAATGATTTTAGAGGGTGTTAAGCATTTGAAAACAAGGGTGAATTTCAAGTTTTTGTCATATATGCAAATGCTTTGCAAAATGACACTCAGATCCAGATGCAACAAACGAATGCATTTGCAACAAACAGATGCAACTGATGCATATGATAAGGAAGATGCAGACTTTAGACGGAAGCACACAAAACATTGTATTACTATATCTTCTACATTTCTCCCCTTTTGTCATTATCAAACAAGGTGAAATTATAGAAATTACAGCAAGCAGTCATACACACACATACAAAAGATAAATTTAAGATAATCACAAAACATGTAGATAATTAACATGAATAAGTTGCTTAAAAGAAACATGAAGGATCACGATTACAAAGCAGACGCATGAGGGGAACAAAAAGAATAACTTAAAAAAAACCTAATCCTAGATAGAAGATCTAAATACATCTAAGGATATGCCTCAAGAGTTCTTCTGCTTCCTCCATTTGAGAGGTGATAAGGTCCATCTTGTGGTGAACCTTTTGCAGAGCTATCTAGACTTCAAGCTATTCAAGAAGAATGTCACTCACCATCGAGGCATCTTTAGATGGTGGGATTTCTTTTTTTTTTGAGAGAGGAAGGTGGCTTCCTTTGTTTTCCTGGCAGAAGACGAACCAACATTCATAGTAGAAGAGTTTGAGAAAGGTAAAAGATGAAAAGAAAAAAAAAGAAAAAATCATAACTTGAGAGATGAATAAAGGAACGCTGGTCGAAGAACTAAAAACATTTGGGGTATAAATAGCCAAATTTCTCGAGAAACGAAACAAAAATATTTTCGAAAGGGAAGACATAAAGACAAGAGAGTGGAGAGAAACGAAGAGTGTGGCAGAGAACAAACCCAATGTTTGATAGACACTTTAAGACACGTGGAACATTTTAAAGGCTCGGGATAATTAGTGGAAGGACATGAAGAGTTTGACTGAGAAGGAGATAATAAAATATTTTGAAAGAAAGGAAAAAGTGAACCAAAAAAAATTAAAACTTAAAAATTAGAAGAAAAGAAAGAAAAAAAGACGAATGTAGAAGGAAAACGAGAGCACAAAAAGAAAATAGATGCAAATAAAAAAGACAGAAATAAAGGATATTATAGGAAAACATTTAGTCAATTCATAATTCATATTACACTTGAAACAAATACATATTACATTACAACTGCAATACTTATTATTAAAGGGCTTAAAATGGGAAATAAAATCCTAAGATCTTTCTAAGGCTATCTAAACTAGATCCATTAATTTATATTACATATTAGGTTTGAGTCACCAATTCCTAATATATAAATAAACTAAGTTTTTTTATTTACTTCTTCTTCAGTAAGTGTCTTCCTTATTTGAACTTTCATCTAATACAGTGATGAAGACATTTTTATATTAAAGCGCTTACCTTTTGACTCATCAGATGTGGCTAAAGAGACATTAATAATTTAATTTTCTCTTTTCTTTAATTGCCTTTGACTTGTCTGATGGGACTTTATCTGAATATTGAATTGGAGATATATTCTTCCAAAGATAATCTTTGATAGGATTGTAGGTGCTCCAACCCTTCTTCGTTATTACTTTCAGATTTCCATTCAATACAAATGATTCATAGAAAATGAGGCACAAGCTTTCTAATGCTCTTTTTCTTACTTCCTCCTTTTACTTAAGGTACTTAATGATAGAAAGAGACATTGGCACCCATGGTTTGCACAGATGAACCTTTGACTGCATTTTGTGAATCTCCTTGTATAATCCATATTGTTGGTCGTAGTTCACAAACGTAACAATTTTAAGATTTCTGAACTTTTCAGCACTGAAGTTGAGTAGTTCATGTTTTAAGAAGATCTTAAAGTCTTTTATGAGAGTACATTTTAAGAGAAACATTTAGGAAGATGAAGACTCGATAAAAGACGAGATACTTAACTGGTTTTTTTAGAGGGATTCAGATTTAATGCCTTTTTAGATGAAAAGTGATTTGGGTTGGGAGCGAAAGGTTTTTAATGAAAAAGGTTATTTTTGAAAAACATTGGAAAGAAAAGGAGTTTAAATAAGCACAGAAAAGTAATAAATCAAAACTTAGGTTTTAAGGAAAAATGGACAAAGAACAATTTTAAAAAGGAACACAGGCGACACAACCAAAATACAAGACAAAAGATACGCAACGAGGATAAGTAGAGACTACACAAACACATGATAAATCACAAAAAAAAACACAAACACGTAAAACGAAGAAAAACTATTTCCTAGACACACAGGGCCAAGGGATATGATAAACAAGAAAAAACATATCATGTAAGACAAACAAGTACACATAAAATAATGAAATAAATTACAAAGTACCTGACCAATGACATACAAAGATGATTTAGCAACAAATGATGTTCTAACCAGATATAGAGTTATCTTGGTTCTGATCATTCTTTTTTCTAAATCAACAAATGCAATACTTTGTTCTTGTGCTTTGATTTTGTATATGAAAGTCTTAGGTGACGAGTCAAGCTCGCTATACATTATAGGCAAAGATCTTTTCCTTGAGCAAACAGAAGAATGGCTTTAGACGTTGCAGTTGGGAGATTGCCAAATCTGCTCTTTTTAAGTTATGATATGTCCATGGTTTTGACTAGATGATCAGATATTTAAACTCATTTGTTATACAAACTTCTCTAGTGGAGGGTTCAGATGATGAACTTCGATGAGAAAGTGGTGGTCCTTTATTTGTAGTCCAAGCTTCTTTGAGGATAATTTTGACATTATACTCATGCTTGCTTCTTCCTAGAGGAGGACAATCAGAAAATTGATTTTGTTTGATCTAAAAATGCAGTTGTTGCTGCACAATAGGTTTTCAAGTGTGATTTTTGTGGTGGAGGTCACGAGATTGAAGAATGTAGCCCAAAAGAAGGTGAAGAGGTTAACTTTATGAGATTTGGCAACGAAAATGTGGTAACCCATATTCTAACACCTATAATCCAGGGTGGAGGAATCATTCTAATTTCTCTTGGAAAATGATGGATCGGGTTCCAACCAACAAGTTCAACAGCAGAAGAAACGACTAACATTAGAAGAAACTTTCAATAAATTTATTGAGGTGGCTCAATCATCATGGGAAAAGCAAGCAGAGATAAACAAGAGTCAAGACGCCTCAATGAAAAACCATGAGAAACAAGTGGGGCATTTATCCAAGCAAATAGTAGAAAAATCTAGTGGGAGTTTCTCTAGTATTATAGTTGATAATCGAAGAACGATAGTTGCAAGGCCATCAGTTTGAGAAGTGGAAAAGTGATTCCACCAGCTATTCCAAAACCATTAAAGAAAAAAATAGAAGAGGTGGTGGAAAGTCAACAAGAGAAAGATAATATGAGAGAAGCTGATGTTGAGGGTACATAGGTCAAGGAGGATGCGAGTAGGTCCAAATTGATTAATGAAATTTCAATGTTGAAGAAGTCAAAAAGGGAACTATTGAAAGAATAGGACAAAAAGCCTCAAATTGTTCCCTCTTATGTGAAGTTACTATTTCCTCAAGTCAAGAAAAACAAGAAAAGAAATGATGAACAATTTACTAAGTTCATCGAGATTTTTTCTTGGATGCAGATGAACATTCCTTTTTTTGAGGCGTTGGAGCAAATACCTACTTATGCTTAATTGATGAAGGAATTTTTGACCAAAAAGAGGAAATTCAAGGAAGAAGAAAAAATTGCACAAACTGAGGAGTGTTGTGCTATCATTTAAATAAAACTTCCCTGAAAGTTAAAATATTCAGGTAGTTTTACTATCCCTTATATTATTGGTAAACTAACTATTGGGAAAGTTCTTTGTGATTTAGTTGCCAACATAAATCCCATGCCATTAACAATGATGCAGAAGCTAGAAGATAGGGAGTGTAAACCTACAAGGATGTCCTTACAACTTGTTGATAAGTCTATCAAGAATGCTTATGGTATTATGGAGGATGTGTTGGCGAGAGTGGACATTTTTTTGTTACCAGTTAGTTTTGTTATCCTTGACATAAATGAAGATGACGAAGTACCACTCATACTCAAAAGACCATTCTTAGCAACCAATATAGCTTTAATTGATGTTGAACAAGGTAAACTAATGTAAAGGTTTAAGAAGAGAAAGTGGAAGTTAATGTGTACGAAGCTATGCGCTATCTTAATGATGAAGGGGAGTGTTTTAGAGTCAACATTATTGAAGATTCGGATAAAAATATTTTTGATAAGAAAATTTAGCTGGAAGAAGATTTTAAGCT
The DNA here is from genome assembly GCA_037974755.1 of Cicer yamashitae. Lineage (NCBI taxonomy): Eukaryota > Viridiplantae > Streptophyta > Magnoliopsida > Fabales > Fabaceae > Cicer > Cicer yamashitae. The sequence goes on from JBBPBQ010000003.1 coordinate 39,905,700, forward strand.
AGTTGTTCAACCTCAAAGAAGGTTAAACCCCACCATGACTAAAGTCGTAAAAAATAAGGTGAACAAATTGTTTGATGCTAAAATTATTTATCTTATATATGAAAGTTCTTGGGTAAGTCCTATGCATATAGCTCCTAGAAAAGGAGGCATGACGATAGTGCGAAACAAAAAAAAAGAGTTGATTCCCACTTGCATAGTTATTGGATGACGCATATGTATAGATTACTATAGGCTAAATCAAGCAACCTAAAAGGGTTACTTTCCTTTACCTTTCATGGACCAAATGATGGAGAGGTTAGCAAGTCAAGCATATTATTGTTTTCATGACAGGTACTCTAGATACAATCATATATGTTGGAACCAAGTTGGTTTTCTGCTTAGAGTTTTGATGTTAACAAAAGTATTTTTTGAAACAACAAAAGTACTTTATTAAGTAGGAAAAAAATGGAAGATGAAAATCAGAGGAATGTACCAAAGGGTAAGAACAAAGGATCCCACTAGAGGATACCACCAAAGGATATCACTAGAGGAAGTGACCAGTGGAAGTAAAAAGGTCAAAGGAAACGAAATCAAAATAGTCAACGAAATTCTCAAAATAAGACAAATGTACGCTTTGGAAAAGAACGCGCATCTGCCTTTGATGTTTGCCTCTAAATTTTGAGTCTAAAGACTACCTCTGAAGAATTGATCTGCCTATGAAGATTCAGTGTGCTTCTGGAAGCTCATCGTGTTTCTACATTTCCCAAGCCTCTGATGAACACTATTAGTGCACAACCTCTAATGAATAGTACTTATGCATGCTCTGATTAACAATACTTCTTCATGCTTTGATGAATAGTACTTTGGCATGTTCTAATGAACAGTAGTTCAACATGCCTCTAATGAACAGTAACTTAAACATATATCTGAAGTCACTTTTCAAGCATGTCTCTAAAGCTTATGTTCTGCTGACTCTGATGACTGCAACACGCTCCAAAATGCTTCATCTGAAGTTGCAATGACTCTGAAGATCATGACTCACTCCAAAGTGTTATCTCTGATACGCAACATACTCTGAAGTTGCAATGACTCTGAACATTGCGACTTGTTCCAAAGTGCTGCCTCTAATACACAACACACTCTCAATTTGCTTTGACTCTAACAAGGAAACAAATGTGATTTTCCCAAGCCACTAATTCTAAGTCATGTTTTCTGCCTCTGACTATCAAGAAAGAAAAGAATACAACATCTAACTCCAACAATCAAGTTATACTCTGATGAAGAAAAGTTAACGCCTCTAATGGAAAGTTAACGATTCTGATACAAGATAAATTTCACTTAGTTGTATCAATAATTTTGAAGGTTCAAGAACACGACCCAGTAATTATTCCCACCCAAATCAAATCAAGCGTATAAAGGAAGATTCAGCTAAATAATTTCCAAATGCAATCTGAAGAAAATACGCATCTAGAAGAATTGCTCATATTAGATTTGAAAATAAAGAATTACCTAAAGGTCATATTATCAAAACATATCTTTTAGAATTATATTTGGAAGAATTATTTGTTGACCAAGCTAGAATGAAGATATGATTCATAATTATTTTTGAAGAAAATCATTGTTGACCAATCTAGAATGAAGATATGATTCCAAATTCTCAAAGGACTAAACTAAAGCCCTAATTTCAACTATAACTAGTGGATCAAGGCTGAAGAAGAAAGACAAGAACAACACGAATACACAAACTGTGAAATCCTAAAAATCAAAGTTATTCAGAAAACCTCAAGAGCTCAATTTTCTAAGTATTCTGGGTTAAAGGTTTTAAGTTCTAGCAAAACACTCGTTCAAAGAAAAATATTCTTAGTCCTTTATTGTTAGTGTGAGAAAATCATTGTAATAAATCTACTTAGTAGAAGCAAAACCAAAACAGTTTCAAACTCATTGTAACCTAGCCCGATATTGGCTTTAACGTGCCTTAAGCAATCTGTAGATCTCAAGTTACGTTGAGAAGACTTGGCTTGTAAGGTTAAGGTGTTAGTGTGCCTTCAACAATCTTGGATTGTCAGATTGTGTGGAGAAGACTTGGCTGGTACAGTCAAGGTGTTTATGTTCCTAAAATAATCCGGGGTTGTTAGACTATTTTAAGAAGACTGATTTGTAGGGTAAAGTGCTTCGTAATTCAAGTTGTTGAATTAGTGGATTAAATCCTTTTGAGTGAGGGGATTGGATGTAACCAAATTAGTGGTGAACCAAGATAAATTACTTGTGTCTCTTTACTCCTGTATTCCTTAGTTTTGTTACTACTTCTGCTTTAAGTCATCAAACCCGAACCAGTGTTAATCAAATAATGAAAAAGAATCTAACTTAGACAAACACAATTCAACCCCCCTTCTCGTGTTTTCACCTTCAATACAGTTGTTGACCCATTTGACACGGAAAACCAACCTTTACTTGTCCTTTTGGGGTATTTGCATATCGAAGGATGCCCTTTGGTATATGCAATGCCCAACCACTTTCCAAAGATACTTGTTGTGTATATTCTCTAACATGATGGAAAATTGTATTGAGGTATTCATGGATGATTTTTATGTTTTTGATTTAAACTATGATGTTTGCTTATCCGACCTTAATGGAGTTTTGAAAAGATGTATTGACATAAATTTGATTTTAAACTGGGAAAAATGCCTCTTATGGTTAAAGAAGGCATAGTTCTTGGTAATAAAATCTCATCAAAATACATTGAGGTTGATCAAGCAAAAATTTTAGTGATGGAAAAATTGCCTCTTTTTATTAATGTAAAAGTGCGAGAAGTATTTTAGGGCATGTTGGTTTTTATCGGCACTTTATAAAAGACTTCTCAAAGATTGCTAACCCTCTTTGCAATCTAAGTTTACTTTTCATAATGAATGTTTGAATTCTTTCAATATTTTGAAAAGTAAACTTGTCTTTACTCCTATTATAATTACATCTAATTGGGCATTACCTTTTGAACACATGTGTGATTCTAGTGATTATACTGTTGGTGTTGTGTTGGGTTAGAGATTTAACAAATTTTTCCATGCTATTTATTATGCGAGCAAGGTTTTGAATGAAAATCAGGTTAATTATGCAACCACATAAAAAGTATTGCTAGCCATAGTATTTGCTCTCGAAAAAAATAGATCTTCTTTGTTTTAATCTAAAATAGTTGTGTTAACTGATCATACAACGATTAAATATCTATTAATCAAAGGAGAGTTGATACCTCAACTGCTTAGATGGATTTTGCTTTTGCAAGAAATCGACCTTGAGATTAAAGATAAGAAATGGGTTGAGAACGTGGTGGCGGATCATTTGTCAAGGTTGGAAAACTATGATATTATAAGGAAATAAAGGAATGTGATGGAATAATTCCTAGACGAGAACATGTTATTTGTAAGTGCAAGGCCTTGGTTCGTTCACATAGAAAATTTTAAAGTGAGAAACATTATACCTAAAGGATACACTTAGTAGTAGAAGAAAATATTCTTCAAGGAGGCTAACCACTTTTGGTGGGATGACCTTTTTCTATACAAAGTAAATCCTAATGGGTTGGTTAGAAGATGTGTGGCAAGTGAGGAAACAAACTAGATAATGTGGCATTGTCGTAGTTCACCATATGGAGGACATAATAGCGGTGAACACACAACATCTAAAGTTCTTCCGTGTGGATTTTTTTAGCCTACATTGTTCAAGAACTGTGTGTAGTTTGTAAAAACGTGTGACAACTGTCAGGAACAGGTAGTATTTCTAAAAAAAATGTGAATCCCCTTAATGGAGTTCTTGAGATTTAACATTTGACTTTTGGGGCCTTGATTTCTTGGAACCATTCCCTTAATCTTATTCTAATCTTTATATTCTTGTCTATGTGGATTATGTGACTAAATCAATTGAAACAACTACATCAGTAGCTAATGATTCCCAAACTGTGATTAATTTTCTCAAGAAAAATGTTTTTGCTCGATTCGGAGTACCGAGGATTTTTGTCAGTGATGGGGGGTCGCACTTTTGCAATAAATATTTAGAAAGTGAGCAGTCAAAGTACAATGTTAAGCATAAAGTGGCAACACCATATCACCTTCAAACATTCGACCAAGTTTAAGTGTCTTGAAAATACGAGAATGCTAACACTAGGAGAAATCCACTATTAGAAATTCGGCTATTAGTGGCTGATTTTTCGGTCGATGTCATAAAAAAATCAATCATTGTTGGTTTTAGGGACCGCATTAGAGATCACATTTTTCCAGTTGATAATCCACTAGTCTTTAGTTGTTAGCGACTGAATCGACGACTGATATTTAGTGATCGTATTAGTGAATGACTTCAACCACCAATTTGGAGACAGATTTAGTGACCACGTTGAATTAATTTTCTATACCATTACAACTAATTTGGAGACGAATTTTGTGATTGAATTGTTGTTAGATTTATTAAATATTTCATTACTAATGTTATCTTTAAACTATGGATTTTTTTTTTCTAAAATCCATTAAACTTATGGTCTAAAACAACAACAAAACACTCTTTTTAATTTGATTTTAATATTGATAAAAATAATTCATACACACCCTAAACATTTAAATGGATTAAAAATATTAATGTATATAACAAAAGAACATAAATATTTAAATAGTTTTGTTAAAAAAAAAATATATAAATAGTATTTCTAAGTACTCATAAAAAATAAAATTATATATTTTAGTCCTGATAAAATGAAATATATTGTTTTCATTCAACTTCACTTGTCCCTTTCCATCTAACTCTTCATCTTCATGATCACTGGCACCATTATCACCAACCTCGTCATCATGAACTTGGTCTTTAGTATATGGTATGGGGTGAAAGTTCAAGCTATCCATCAATTGTTTTATCATATGGTTATTGAGCTTAAACTGATTTATTTGTAATAGTCAATTCCTTTGAAAGTTATTTTCTTTCCTTTCTCATTTCTTCAAATTATTGTCTTTGTTGATCTATTTCATTATTTTTTTTTTTCAAATTCATGTATTTTCATCAAATTCACATTTTTTTAACTCACTCTTAACAAGTTTGTGTGTTTATTGTCGTGTTACTTTACATACAACCTTTTACAATGGTGGGTAAAATTTGCATTATGTGATGTTGAATCTCAACCATGGTCTTCAGCATAAAAATTCATTTGGCTTAGAAGAACAAATGACAAGGATTAATTAAGACTGAAATTTAAACACAAGTATGCCAGTAACACAATATCAAAGTGTATTTAGAAAGCAAAAAACAAAAAACAAAAAACAAAAAAGGTAGTGATTGAGCTGGTTGAGAGGTCCCCAACTAAACTAGATCATTACATTTTCTCTTTGTTTCTTGCATTACTCAATTAAAGTGAGTTTCCTCAATTCCCGTTCTAACAAATTAATATCCTTGTATAGTGGATTTAAATTTTAGTTTTGGTCTACAACAATGAGTGAAAAAGTTTCAACGAGAATGAATGAAGTTGACATATGACGTTGTCAAAGGTTAAGGATCATTTTTTCTTGTCATCATAGTGGTGGACAACACCAATTCTAATGATATTAATCAGGATATTTTATACACGCACTATATTAGTATGCTTACTTTTTCCATTTCATAATTGGTTTAGTCAATTAAGGAAATTTCATCATAACAATAAAGTAACATTTTAACTATTTAAAGCATATCTATTGTCTTAATCATTATAATATTTTTCTTAGATACCAAAATTTTCTCTCGAATCTACTTTCGTTTTCATCATATGTTTAGCTGGGTGTGAAAATTGGAGACAAAGTATGTCTATTTTAGGAATCTGGCCTTTTGATTTATTTAAATATGCAAACAAAAATGGGTAGTTAAGATGTTGAGACCACACCATGTGAGATTTCATGGGTACACCTTTAATTTATATATTTCAACATGTACTCTAGTCGACATTGAATTTTATATAGGTATATGATCTGGTTGCATGGAAATAAATCTTGATGAATTATTCTCTAATGCTTAAGTTTTGTAACGTCCCGAATTTTTAATCCACGTCATTACTTAAAATTATTATTTAAAATTATTGATCGTTTAGAAAAGTTTACGATTTTTATTTTTAAGAATACTTAACATTTATTTTTATTTTTAAGAATACTTAACATTTATTCATTTAAATAATTAGTAACAACCACGTTATTTAATATCATTAAGAAAATATTTATTCAAAATTTAAAACAAAGTAAAGGCAATTATTCCTAACGGAAGAGAACCACTTCAGTATTTCTAGAATTCTAGTACATTTTAAAAGTTTGTGATAAAAAATTAAAAAGAACTTAAAAATATTAGGCAATTCTATTATTACAAAATTGTGTTGAAAAAAAAACTCATGTTTACCCCACGTTCGCCACACGTCAATACTCATTAACTCATTAAGACCTAAAATGTTGTTGTAAGGGTCCGTTTTTTCCATCATCCACATCGAACCAAAGCTAAACATATAGAAGAATACCACAAAACATATAAAAGTAAAAACTTCCAATTTAAAAGAAAAAAATGTGCAAACCGGTAAATTGTATATCAAAACATATGCATAATGCATGCTCCTAAAACTATACGATCTGGATATAGACTTGCCACTAAGGCAACTTCCACACAAAAAGATCACCCATACCAATGGGAAAAACAAACTTGTCACTAAGGCAACTCCCACGAAGATGCATATGACATGACATGATGAAATAGTATCAAAGAGATATATTCCCACACAACCCACTAAGAATCATGTCATATGCATTCAAAGTCACTTTTTAAAATCATCACCTTATTCACATATCACTAAGAACACATACCACACATCTTTATCATTAGTATCACATATTCATACACAAATAATAAAAAATATTATGACTTTCACCACATACACATAAAAATAGAAACTTGATATCATATAGGCCATAAAAATTAACACTTTAACATATATAACAAGAAAATTCAAACTCCAAATCATATACATAATAAATATTTTGAGGTGTATGTTTGTCCATAGTTCAAATCTAATTTATGCTAATAATATTTGCTCTTTTACAATTTCAACAATATATATTAAAATAATTTTAATAGAAAATTAAAAAATAATTTTATCAAATTCTTAAAAATCCTAAATGTTGTCAATATTTAATATTATTTTGTCGAATATTTTAAACATTTAGATTGTTTACAAGATTTGTTAGAACACTTATAAATAGATTCACAAAAGAGATTTATCGTAGTTCACTATCAACTTGATAGCTAACTTCAGTCTCTTCTAATCTTAGAGGATTTTTCCACTATTCAATAATATATTGAATACAAACTTGAGAGTTTTTCTTGTTGCCACTCAACCTATATATACTACTCAATTTCTTAACAATGACATCACTTATGCATGTTAAGGAATATTTGACTTCACTTGGCACAAAACAACTATAACAAGCGAAAGTAATTTCCTTCCTGTAACTTCAAAAAACTCAACAAGAGTTGTTCTTCACAAATGGAAACTTGTTCTAAAACTTCTGAAACAAGAATTTCAACAGCGTAAGTTTTCTTTGTAATTATTGATGTTAGAAAATTCAAATCTTCATTTGTTTTTATAGCCTATATGAGGCCATAAAGTTGTTATTCACAATGTCTTTATTTTTCGTTTATGATTTGACTTGTCACTGTAATAGGTAGCAAGTCGTACACTTGTTGAACATTCTGGGGGTTTTGGGCGTGAAACAGTGACTTTTTAAATACTCGTCTTTTTGCACCAAAGTTTTCCAAGGACTTTGGCCGTTGAAAATTGCGCTACAGATACCTTTTGTAGGTTATAATTGGCAAAAGAATCTTTCAAAGTTTCTCTTGACCTTTGCGGCAGCCCTTACCCACCAATATTTGTCCCATAAAATACTAATTTATCTTTTGTGTCCTCTTTCATTAGATATGATTAAGTCCACTCTAAAAGTACTATTTTTTTCTTCCTTTTTTAATAAGTCATTATAATTAATGGGCAGAACAAGAAGTACATCAACCTATTACAAATGACGATCGAAGAAAATTACAAACATTGCAACAGACGATCAAGGAGCTTGTTTACAATATTGTTTGTAATTTTCTTTTATTTGGCGCACAAAAGTAATTGAAGGAATTTTGTTATGTAAAATATTATTGATCGATATGTTTGATACGAGTGTGCAATTAATTAAAGGTTTCCAAAACTTAGATGTTGAGATAAACTTTAATTATTAATAAAATCTTATGATTATCAAAAAAATTAATATTAAAGTTTCTAAAGTATCCTGAATGAATTCACGAGTTATCCAATTTGCATCAAATATACATAGATTGGTGAAAGTAAATTGAACGTAAAACTTAATGTGATACACACACTTTAAAATTTCTTATACAATTTTCATCATCATCACTTTCATCTTCTTCTTATTTAAATTTTGTAGCATAACCCTGTACAAGTTCCACCAAGTTTTGCATAAATCCACTCAATACATTACAGCTATTCATTTATGATTTTTTTATATAAACTAATTTATTTATACAAGATATAAATTCATTATGATAACAACATAGCCAAGTCCTAAATATATTTTGTTGTGACAATCCTTGTCAAAGATGTTAAGTAATTCACCTATTGCAGCCCTTTGATTTATTCTTGTTCTATATTTTATGCGACTTATTCTTTAATTCAATATGTCTTGGAGTCTTAATTGATGTAACCAGTCTTGAGTCGGAATAACGTACATAATCTTAAAAATTCAATTCAATAAATGGACAAGTAATTATATAATATTAATTATTGTCATAGCAGTTGAAAGCTTCACATATACACTAGATTAGTGTTTGGATGAAGATTCAGAAAGGAGGCGAAAAATTAAAGTATTTCAACTTTTAGAGAAACAAGCAAGGCTACAAATAAATCATTATGTTGAAGTGCCCTGGTGAACAATCAATCTTGTACTTCAAAAATAGTGATACTCTTTTTTTAAAACAAAATAGTAGTATTTTTTTTTTGTTGAAAGAAAATAGTAGTATTCTAATCGAAACATGTAAGCAATTAATTAATATATATACACATTTTATATAAAATAATCTCAATCTTGATTGCTGACTTAAACATAACTCTAACTAATCCCTTTGTATATTATTCATGTCACAAGCTAGCTATGACTATTAGGAGGCGTTTGTTTCATGGATTGTAAACTTATTTTTAGGAATGTTAACATGAGAATCTTACAATTCCATATTTGTGATCCATCAAATATATATACCTATTCTCAATTTTTTTTGGCAATATTGACTTAAGTGATTTTTTTTTGTTTCATTCATTGTTTTTCTTTTTCATGTAAATGAAATGGTACTGCGACATTCTGAGTTCAAATTTAAGAAATGATATTCAGTCTAATAATATTAATATTTGTCAGTTGATCGAACTAGACCTTACAGATGTGCTCATTCATTTATTCTAATCTCCCTATAATCTATTTCTTTTTGTTTTATTTTCATAATATTTGATTTAGAAATTAATTTTTATATATATTGTTACTATAAAGAAATTTTATATTATCAATCAACCACATTCGTTAAATATACTATTGATTGTGATATGTCAATAATATAAAAAAATTTATAAACAATTATGCCATACAGGAAGTTCAAAAGAAAAAAAAGTATATTGGACGACTCTTTATGACTTTTTTTTATGTTAGTTAATGTTACTAGTTTAATTGAATATACTATATATAGCCGCTCTCCAATGATCATTAAAATTCATTTAATAAAATATTTAAATGTACTTTTTATCATCTTATTTATAGAAAAGAAATACTTTAGTAATATAAAAATGAAATAATTTCACTAAAGTATTGTTAAAAGAAAACTTTACATGAAAAATAACGTAAAAGCAAAGAAAATGATAATTCCCAAAAATATACGCACTGTCACATCAACTAGTGGTAGGAAAAATTTATGAAATTTGAAAACTTTGGAGACTATTTTAAAATTTAGAAATGGGAATCAAAATCATGAATAGTGAAAATAAAAAATCGTTGTTAATACCTATTTCAGAGTGAGATGGATCATGGATACTATACATAAAGAAGAAAAACGGAGAGAGAATGGTAGCCAAGAATGGGGAAGACAAGTGTTGGTGGTGATAAAAATAGCGGATATTTTGTTAAGATCTTAGAAGAATAATAGTTATAATATAGGCTAAATACCACCTGTAATCCATTAACTTAATTTCAGTTAACGATTTAGTTCTTTATCTTTTTTTTTTCTTCTGATTTAATCCTTTATATTTTTAAATAGTTTCAGGTGGGATTTCGTTAAGAAAAAGTTAAAAAAATCACTCCTCTGTGTTCAGATAAAGTTATCCTTTATGTTTTGGAAATATTTCAGAAAAATATTTAAAGTTTGTTCTAAATTTGGTAGTAGGATTGATTCGTTAAAACTGAAGCTATGGGTATTTATACTCCATAGACATCACTTCAGATCAGTGACAATCGTTCCTAGAGGTTTGATGAACATATACGATGATCTAGATGAAGGATTTTTTAACTTTTTCTTAACGGAACCCCACTTAAAGGGTAACGCTGAAATTATTTAAAAACATAAAAGACCAAATCAAAAAAAAAAAAAAAAAAAAAAAAAAAAAAAAAAAAAAAGATAAAAGACTAAATCGTTAACCAAAATTAAATTAAGGGACCACAGGTGGTATTTAGTCTGTAATATATTAGTAGTCACATACATTGCAAGAGGTGCAATACATTATGTCCACGTTGCAAAATAGGGAAATACTTCTTCATTAAGTGTAATATAAAGGTGCAATACTATGTTCTATTTTCGGGTTAAATTTATGTATCTTTTATTTTAGATTCTTTTTAGTATATATATGAACAACATAAACACAACTATATATTGCTTTAAACTTTTAAATTCTAAATTAAAAAAGTAGCTTTAAACTTAAGATATACAACTTTCTTGATTTAAAAAAATATATCACTTATTATATTGGCCCCTGCATAATAATTAGTTAAACTCTGCTGGTAGGAGCTGTGGTGTACAAAGGACGGATTAGTTTGAGTTTGATGTGTCATTTATCTAGTCTAAATATTTGATTAGACTAATTTTTAGATATTTACTCGTTTCTTAACCCGACCAAACTTCATTAATTGCGGATTCAATAAAGACATGACGAAATAAGATAAGACCGGGTTGGTTCCAAGACGAATCACCAACTAGTAATTCTTGAATTTTTTTTAGAAAAATAAAATAAATTTAAAGTAACTCGTACCAAACCACCTACGATTACCGCCTATCAAGTCATTCAAAAGTAATAACTCATGACATTATCATACAAAATACAAATCATTTAATCTAAATAAATAACCCACTATCTACTATACCATAGATTTTTCATCACTTAATAGTCTTATTCTTTAATCAAGAGTAGTATTAAAATAACATTGTCTTGTAAATTAAAGTGTATAATAACAATAAAATAAAATTTATCAGCAAGAAATACTTTGGACACAAAGTGTAGTTTAGAAAACGGTGAAACACTTTGGACACAAGTGTAGTTTGGAAAATAGTGAAGCAAGCTATTTACAACAAGCAAAGTTAGTGAAGGGAGGAGGAAATTTATTTCAATTCCCTTGTGATTGTCACAAATTATTTTATGACTTTATTTTTTTTAAGGGACTATTTTGAGTTATACATTTTTAGTTATGGATTAATTTAAATAATTACTTTCTTTTAAATCTTTAATTTGTTAGATATAATTAGAGATTTATTTGATATAGTTGAAGTTTATTAAATATATGATAGATATAATTAGAGATTTATTAGATATAATTGGAGTTTGTTAAATGTAGTTACAAATTAATTAGTAGTATTAGTTAGGCTAAATACCACCCGTGGTCCCTTAACTTAAATTCAGTTAAGGATTTAGTCTTTTATCTTCTTTTTTTCTCGATTTAGTCCTTTATGTTTTTAAATAATTTCAGCGTTACCCTTTAAGTGGGGTTCCGTTAAGAAAAAGTTAAAAAATCTCTCATCCGTTTTCAGAAAAAGTTACCCTTTATGTTTTGGAAATATTTTAGAAAAATGTTCAAAGTTTGATAGTAGGATTGATTCGTTAAAACTGAAGTTATGAAGTATTTATACTCCATAGACATCACTTCAGATCAGTAACAATCGTTCATATAGGTTTGATGAACATATGCAATGATTTAGAAGAGGGATTTTTTAACTTTTTCTTAATGGAATCCCACTTAAAGAGTAACACTGAAATTATTTATAAACATAAAGGACCAAATCGGGAAAAAAAAAATAAAGGACTAAATCGTTAATTGAAATTAAGTTAAGTGACCACGGGTGGTATTTAGCCTATTAGTTATAAATTAATTAAAGTTTGTTAGTTTAGTTTTGATCACTATATTAGTTTATTGTATCTTTCAAATTAATTTTTTCTCATTCATTCGACTCCAAATAATTTAATTGTTCTCTCGATTATTTTTTTTATTGGACTCTACTATGCTTCTCAATATTGTTGGACATGAGAGAATGTATTTAAAAAACTCAAGTTCTACATTAAAAATTCAAGTCTTATATTATATCGATTTTGTAAAAATAAATTAGATTTAATATAATTTCTAATTTTATGCGGAAAAAAAACACAACTACATGAAATATTAGGCAAAAGAGGAAGATTATTTGAATTGAAAAATTGATTCTAAGTACATAGGTGAGTTTTGAGGGTCCTTTGAGTAACAAGGAAAAGTACAAGATGGTCTAAATAAGTGGCTGGGTGACCCAAATCAAATATTTTGTGTTTGAATCCAACAATAAAAATGGGTATCGTTAGAAAAGTTAATCTCAGTTTTTTATGTTGAAATTATGTCCGAATATGTTTAATAATATTCAGTACAATGGAAATATAGCAAATAGTCTAGAAGTGACTAATCAAATTAAAAGGATATTGTGACGTGGTTTATCAATAGCGACAAAAGGTACAAAATTCTAGTTTTTTCAAACCGGTATAGTAATCTAGTAGCTTATATTCAAAATATATGTGAACACAAGTTTGTAATAGGGTTTTAGTATCTCTTGTAATCATATCGATAAATTTTGCTTATAAGAAAATGTTCAAATATGTTTCACTATCGAAATATATTTTATATTATGGATATTTATTTTGGAAATTAGGGGGAGAAATTGAAATTTATGAAAATTTATGATAAATAGTTGGGGGTTTCGTAGTAAAAAAAATTCAGTTGAGCTTGCATATTCGAGTCTTGGCCTTTGTGGGCCGTTGTTGTTTCGAGACTCAACATTAGCAGCTTATCTTACGATTTGCAGGTTGCAATACGTGGAACAACTTTCTACACCCGTGTTTTACTTTTTTCTACAAAATCATGGTTATAAATATATATATATATTATTTTTGACGAAAGTTAATTTACACTCACCTCTTTTTATATGAAAGTGTAAATTAACAATCTACACCTTTTTATTTAGACAAAAAAATCACTCCTCATTGAGAAGATTTGTAAGTAAAACAACATCTTTTTACTATTTTAAATAAGTGAAACTGAAGGATAATTTTGTAAATTTGATTTTACATGGTAAGGAGAGAAAATAAATTAAAAAATTGGTAATTACATCTTAACCCTTTATTGATGTAATTTTCTAAAAGAGATTGTTGGAGTTTTTTGTCCAAAATGAAAAGGTGCATATTGTGAATTTACACCAACTAAAAATGAGTGAGTGGGAAGTACTTTTAAAAAAGAAAGTACAACAGGAATGAATCTTAGTTATTGATCAAATCATGAATAATTAAGATTAAAACAAAAATTGATGTAGCTTTTTTAAGTGGTCATATGACATTTTTATGACCATCTATGTATGATCAAGATTTAATTCACCTTTTTCTTTCTAACCTTTTGTATCCAAAAAAATAAAAGCGTTTGGACAAAAACTTAATTCATGAAATTATATTAACACAATATTTCCAAATCATGAACTAGGAACCTTAGGTGGATTTTTTTGGTGGTATCGCTATAGCCTGAAAATTGGACATGTTTACTGTTAAATACATTTTTATCGAAGATGGGTTTGTGGGAACGTGCACTGGATGAGAAGGAATGGTGTGCTACTTTAATCATAATGCGATATGGAGTTGCAATTGTAATAAGAGTCCGAGTCCTCAAGGCTTTAATCTCAAAAGGGAGGTTAGGAGAAATATGTGGTACAAATGCACTGGATGGGAAGGAATGATGTGTTACTTTGTGGGTGTGTATGCCCCATTTGAAAAGGGAGGTTAGGAGAAATATGTGGGATGACTTGTTGACATTGAAATTGAATTATGAGGAAGGAGAATGGTGTATATCAGGAGATTTCAACGAAGTTACGAAAAGATTCAATCGAAAAGGCATAAACACTTGGTACGGAAGGTCATAAATGGAAGAATTTATTACACAAGTTTATGATTAGCGTTGGTTTGTTGAAAAATGGGAATTATCCTCACTATGGATTGGAAATAGGGACATATCAGACCACTGTCAAATACGGTTGAAAAGGGTTAAGATTTATTGGGATCCAAAATTGTTTTACTTTAACAACTATTGGATGGAACACAATTAAATTTGTGCATTTGTAGAGGCGTGTTGGCCTGAGTTTCACATTAATGGGTGGTGCGCATATGTGGTGAAAGAAAATATTAGAATTCTTAAATTGAAAATCAAATAATGTAATAAGTACTCAGTTTTTAGAATAGTTGACTTGAAGATTAATACCATTGTGAAAGGAATGAACCAGTTAGATGGTGGCGAAATAGATTCAAATAGACGGAAATTGCCAATATACAATTTTTGGAGCAGATTCGTATCAAAGAAAGCATAATGGATCAAAAATCCAGAGCCAAATGGGTTCGTGAGGGACATGTTAATACGCGATACTTTCATGCTTGTGTTAATGCAAACAAAGGCGTACCCACATTGATGCTCTTTTTCTTGATGACTCATGGATAGAGAAGGTTAAAATTGTGAAGAATGAAGATCATAGACACTTTGAAAATGTTTCCATGAATAGAACATATAGAGGTCGACCCTTGTTGGTGTGAGATATTTCCAAAATATTGGATAATATATGTATCCATAATTGGTTATAATTGACATGTTATTATTGTTGTTCTAGTGGTTGTGTTGTTTGTCAGTCCTGATAAGGTCCCGTGTTCAATCCTTATTTGTGTTTTCTTTTTGAATAAATTCTGCCTTGAAAAGGCGCAATGGTTGATTTCAAAATAAAAAGATGCATTGGTTGGATTCGAACCCGGATTGCTGCGCTGAAAAAAGCATTGCTTCAACACTGGGCCATTGCAACAATTCAATCAATTGTTGAACGTTATATGTATATATACCGGTTCGCAAAACAGGGCAGAACCAAGAATTACAACTCTTCCTCAAGTGACATTATTTTTCTATAAATAGTGTCACTTTGGACAGAATGAAGATACGAATTTTTGGAGATTGCCATCCATTTTCTCACCCATTCTTATATTCTAAGTCATCTTATTCTTCTCTAATGCATGAGTGAAGAATAGGAAACATTATTTTGTAACATACTATTGAAAGATACGCTTGATGTGAATGTGCAATTCACTTCAAGGATTCCAAAGTATCCTGAAGGGGATTCGCCGGTTAACCCGTTTGCATCCAATATATATAGATTGGTGGGGGCAAATCGAACCTAAAGCTTAGTGTGATACACACGCTTTGGAATTTACTTGTGCAACCTTCATCATCATCAAGTTCATCATCTTCTTGTTCAAGATTTGCAGCATACCCCCAACGACAGATCCAACAATCTTTAGGTTCGATTTTCGATTATTAAATTTATTTATGATTGCAACTTTTCAAGGAGATGGACTTTTTTGACCATGGTGAAAGGTACACATTTAATTTATATGAATATATATGTTATGTTTGAAGTTCTAAATTCATATGTGGTTCTCCAAAGTAATTATATTTGTTTATGTTAAATTTAACATGTGGTTAGATTGATATGCATGATATAGAATATATATTCAAGTATGTGAATTTAATATGGTTTATGCATGAATTTTGCTTGTTTGGATTTTAAAAATTAATTAAAGTCTTGGAAATAATCACATACGAAAATTCATGGTTGGGCACTGAAAGTTATTTAGTGTTACTACATTTATATATTACATTCATGTTTGCAATGCATATATAATAAATTTTCCTTTTC
>JBBPBQ010000003.1:39922316-39969669 GCA_037974755.1 Cicer yamashitae
TATGTGAATTTAATATGGTTTATGCATGAATTTTGCTTGTTTGGATTTTAAAAATTAATTAAAGTCTTGGAAATAATCACATACGAAAATTCATGGTTGGGCACTGAAAGTTATTTAGTGTTACTACATTTATATATTACATTCATGTTTGCAATGCATATATAATAAATTTTCCTTTTCGGATGCATCTATAATAATATGGAGATAGGATGTGGAAAATTGATAATATGGAATTAGAGATAATATGTTTTGATGAAATTTTTGTTTACCTATGATTGATGTTTTTAGACTAAGAACAAGAATTTATGATTGACCGGTGGAAGAAAATGTATTTATAATTTTGGTCTCTTAAATCTTGACAAGTATGAATATGTATTATTTAAGATGCATATTGAACACATTAATTTATTTAAAGTAGTGAAAATAAATTGTCATAAATATCAAGTGTATGTCTCAATATAGTAATGTTTCATGTGAGAAGTTATTAAGTCTAGAATTGATTAACTCATATTATAAGTGCATGATAGTATGAAAGTATCTGTCAATTTCTTGCTTATTTTGATATTGAAAATAATTTGGATCTATTTTGAATTATTGTAAGTTGACAAATGTTCATGGAAGAAACTAATAAAAAATCTTAATGATTTTATTCATTATTTATTTTCTATTGTGATGCTTATTTGGATTTACCATAGAACATATTTAAATATGAAACTTGAATTAACAAATAGAATTCATGATGCATGCATTAGTTATAGTTTAATTATGAAGAAATGGTTTCTCTAATATAAATGAAAGGAATGCTTATTTGTTAAGGAGTAGATAACTTACATGTTTAGACTCACCTTATGATATTTGGTTATGAGAAACTTTTATAATCATGTTTTGTTAGCTTGTGGCAATATATATTTAATGCATTCAATGTATTATATCTTGAACTTGGATATATTGAAAAGAGAGTTAGAATTTTAAATTGAAATGCTTATTAAATATAGTAAAAGGTAGAATAACATAAAAGTTTGTTTATGTGATAATTGATATGCTTATCAATTGTAATGGATACAATATGAAGAGATTAAATGACAAAAATGTCATGGTTTAGTGATAGTTGGTCAAAACTATCAAAAATATAAAAGGTAATCGGATGCTTGATGTAAGTCATGACTTGTACCAGACCTAATATAGCATATGTTGTTGGAATGTTAAGTCGGTATGCAAGCAATTCAAGTAAAGAACATTGTCGTGTTATTAATAAAATTTGAAGGGAACAATTAACTATAGTTTAATCTATAGTGGATATCCTTCAGTTTTGGAAGGATATACAGATGTTAGTTAGGTAACTTATGTTGAGGATCATGCTTCCACATGTGGATGGATCTTCAACCTTGGTGGATGTGCAGTTTCTTGGGGTTCAAAGAAACAAAATTGCATTGCCGACACCACCATGGCTGCATAATTTATTGTTCTAGATGCAGGTAGTAAAGAGGCTGAATGACTAAGAAATTTGTTGTGTGAGATACCAATTTGGCCAAAGTCAATGGCACTGGTGTCCATACATTGTGATAGTTAATACACACTATCAAAAGCATATAGCCAAGTATATTGGTTTAAGACATAGCTATGTAAAGGATTTAATGGAGTGATATCCATAGTGTTTGTAAGAACTGAAAAGAATCTTGCAGAGCCTTTGACGAAAGGTCTGACAAAGAACATGGTGTTGAAGACATCATTAGGGATGTGATACAAGCTCATATCTAAATAATCACCAATGGTGGAACGATCAACTCACACTTGAGTAGCATCAAGTCTGGAGTTCAATGATGAAAGTACACTATTAGAGTGATTGAAGTACTTGACAATAGATACATCCCAAAGGGTAAAAGTACTTGGACCATAAGATAAAAGTGGTAGGATGAGGTCTCCTCTTAATGGACATATAGCATATATTTGCTGGAATGTATAATTATGGGTACATTTCTGATATAGTCCACCTATATGAGAATGAAGTGGGCTGCTTCATAGAGTTCAAGAGCTTGACTCTTAAATTCTCATGAAAAGGATACGAGACACATGGCCTTATCAAATGTGTCATCTCTATAATTCTTTCGATAGTACCGAGATTTCATGTGTAAGTTGTGCACACTTGTTCTAATGAATAATTGGTTCAAAGCTTGTCTACCAATCTATTCGGGATAAGTGGAACCCATAGCTTACTAAGTAGTGGTTCAAATCGTAAGATACCATTATCTGAAACCATGATATTTCCAAAATTATGGGACTAAGTATATTTTGAAAATGGTGGGGGATTGTGAGATATTTCCAAAATATTGGATAATATATGTATCCATAATTGGTTATAATTGACATGTTATTATTGTTGTTCTAGTGGTTGTGTTGTTTTTCAGTCCTGATAAGGTCCCGTGTTCGATCCTGGTTTGTGTTTTCTTTTTGAATAAATTCTGCCTTGAAAAGGCGCAATGGTTGATTTCAAAATAAAAAGATGCATTGGTTGGATTCGAACCTAGATTGCTGCGCTGAAAAAGGCGTTGCTTCAACACTGGGCCATTGCAACAATTCAATCAATTGTTGAACGTTATATGTATATATACCGGTTCGCAAAACAGGGCAGAACCAAGAATTACAACTCTTCCTCAAGTGACATTATTTTTCTATAAATAGTGTCACTTTGGACAGAATGAAGATACGAATTTTTGGAGATTGCCATCCATTTTCTCACCCATTCTTATATTCTAAGTCATCTTATTCTTCTCTAATGCATGAGTGAAGAATAGGAAACATTATTTTGTAACATACTATTGAAAGATACGCTTGATGTGAATGTGCAATTCACTTCAAGGATTCCAAAGTATCTTGAAGGGGATTCGCCGGTTAACCCGTTTGCATCCAATATATATAGATTGGTGGGGGCAAATCGAACCTAAAGCTTAGTATGATACACACGCTTTGGAATTTACTTGTGCAACCTTCATCATCATCAAGTTCATCATCTTCTTGTTCAAGATTTGCAGCATACCCCCAACGAAAGATCCAACAGTTGGTGTCTATTTTGATCAAATCTCAAACCTTGATAATAAACAATTGTGTGCAAATTTTACTTTGGAGAAAATCCGAGATGCAATATGGAGTTGCAATTGTAACAAGAGTCCGAGCCCCAGAGGCTTTAATCTCAAGATTTTCAAATCTTGTTGGGATTTAGTGAAGGATGATATTCACGCTTTCGTAACTGATTCCATGAAATCTTAAGGCTGCCAAAAACTATCACCTCATCATTCATTGCACTTATTCCAAAAAAATGTGTTCCCTAATGGTCTTGTTGATTGTAGACCAATTTCTCTCATCGAAAATCTTTACAAGATAATTTCAAAGCTATTGGCAAACCGCCTAAAAAAGTGTTACATAAGGTAACTTTCGTTAACCAATCTGAATTTGTCCTGACCCGACAACTATTGGACGGCGTCCTCACAATAAATGAGATAGTAGACCTAGTTAAGAGAAAGAAGGAATAATGTTTGTTGTTGAAACTAGACTTCGTGAAGGAATACGATTTTGTAAGCTTGGAACATCTTAATTATGTTCTAAGTCGATAGGGTTGTAGTCGGAAATGGTTGTGTTGGATGCGTGCGTGAATTTATTCGAGTTCCTCTTTGTATTGCTAAATGGTAGTCCCTATATGATTTCAATGCACAAGAAGGAATGAAACAAGATAATCTGCTAGCCCTGTTCATATTTGTCATTGCGACCAAGGAATAACGAGGTTTGTTGGTAAGGTAGTAGAGATTGGCATTTTTAGTGGTTTTAATGTTGGAAGAGATATCTCTTTTTCTATCCTACAATTTGAAGATTAAACCATAATGTTGGGAAAGTGCCTTGATATAGATTTATGAGGGATTAAAGTTGTACTTTAAAGTTTCGAGTTGATATTCGACTTACGTGTAAATTTTTATAAAAGTTGTATGCATGCTTTGAATTTGTTCCTAGAGTATATTGAAGCAGGGTCGCTTTTTTGTCTTTCCAATTAGTTCCACCCCATTTAAACTTCTTGGAACTCCAATAGAAGCCAACGTGCGAAGAACATATACGTGAAATCCAGTTATTGACTCCATGCAAAGTAGATTGGTAACTTGGAAAGGTAAACATTTGTCAATAAGCGAAAGAGTGACTTTAATTAATTTAGTTTTGTCTAGCATCCCTTTTGTTTTCCTTATCTTTCAAAGGAAGTTCTTATGGGGGTGGAGTTTATGGAGATAGGTAGGTCGCGTGGGTCGGTTGGAATCAAATTTGTAATCCCAAGAAAGCTAGAGGATTGGGGATAAAAAATCTAGATATTTTTTACAAAGCCATATTGAGAAATTGGAAATGGAGATTGTTAGAAATGATAATAAAATTAATGGAAGATTGTTGGAAATAATGATGACATTAATGAGAGAGCTAGTGTTATTGTGAATTGAAAAAATAAGAAGTCCCACATAGGAGGGATATCACACACTAGTAGGGTATATAAAGTGGAGGTATGGACCTTGGGGTGGTGCTCCAAGGGGTACCCCAATTTTGTGAATGAGGAAGAACGCATGCAAAGTTGAACACCACACACGTGTGCGCCGCCGTCTGTCCGGCCGGCTCGGCCTTGGCTTTGTGGTGTATTACTTTTTAGTAAATTAATAAATTATTTATTTAATTAATTTTAAAATGAATGCTTGCGTTTTATCTCTTATTCTTACGTTAATTACGTAACTGCCCTCGTAACTGATGTTGCCCGGTCAAAACTCATAGTCAAAACCCTAAGTTTGGAGCGCACGTTTTGGTTGTCAAATGCGCACGTTTTCTGATCGTTTGGAGCGCATGTTTGGTGTATCAGAGCTAATGGATCGCGCCATTTTCTCTGATCCAGTTGCAGATTTTCTCTATAAATAGAGGGTTCTCCTCTACCGACGAAATTACTAGGACAGGTTCTTCTACTTCTGACTACAACAAACCTTTTCGGTTTGAAGGATGTCACTTTAAACGATGGCAACAAAAGATGTTATTTTTTCTAACCATGAAAAAGCTTGCCAACGTTCTGAAGGATGACATTCCTGTTGTTCCAGAAAAAGCTGAACAAACAAAAAAGGATAAGATAGCTGCTGAATTAACCTAATGGGAACATAATGATTACTTATGTAAGAATTATATTCTGAATGGATTTGTTGATGATTTGTATGATTACTACAGTTCCGACAGCAATACTGCTAAACAGGTTTGGGATGCTCTAAAGAAGAAATATGATACTGAGGAAGCTGGAGCCAAAAAGTATGATGTTAGCCGCTACCTCAAATATCAGTCTCATGAAATCCAGAAAATTGCTTACGAAATCATCTCTGAAGGTATGTCCCTCGATGAACAGTTTCAAATTGCTGTTATTATTGACACACTGTCCCCTGCTTGGAAAGATTTTAAAAATTCTCTCAGGCATAAAACAAAAGAATTTTCTCTAGAAAGTCTGATAACTCGCCTTAGAATTGAGGAAGATTCCCGTAAGGAAGACCAGAAAGATGAAGTTCTTCTTGTGGCAAATAACAAGAAAAAGAAATTCATCGGAGCAGTTCTGAAGCCAAACGGCAAACAACTAAAGAATTAGAATCGCTCTTCAAAGAACAACAACAAGAATGGGAACCCTCCAAAGGTCCCAATTGCAAGGCAGCAACCACCTCCTAGAAATGGCCCTCTCCCTTTTCTCTGTTTTCACTGTGGGAAAGAGGGTCATATGGCACGCAAGTGTAGGAATAAGCCAGGCCCTGCTAATCAGGCTAACTTGACAGAAGAGCAATTCGTTGCTATGATAACTGAGATCAACCTTGTTGGTGGATCAGATGGATGGTGGATAGATACTGGCGCCTCCCGCCATGTCTGTTATGATCATGCTATGTTTAAAACATACACTGCTGTTGAAGATAAGAAAGTGTTGTTGGGAGATTCCCGCACCACTAATGTTGCTGGTATTGGAGATGTGGAACTAACATTCACCTCTGGAAAGACCTTAATTCTGAAGGATGTTATGCATACTCCAGAAATAAGGAAGAATCTGGTATATGGGTTTTTTCTGAATAAGGCAGGGTTTACTCAGTCTATAGGGGCAGATTTGTACACCATTTCTAAAAATATTATTTTTGTTGGGAAAGGGTACGCACTGGTGGCATGTTTAAATAGAATGTTGAAATCAATAAAATGTTTCCTTTTGCTTACATGTTGTGTGATTTTAACATTTGGCATGCTAGACTCTGTCATATGAACAAACGTGTGATTTCAAACTTAAGTAACTTAGGCTTAATTCCAAACTTATCTTTAAAGGATTTTGAAAAATGTGATTTCTGCAGTCAAGCTAAAATAACTAAGAGTTCACATAAATCAGTAATTAGAGAATCTAAACCTTTAGACTTAATACACTCTATATATATGTGAACTTGATGGGACGATAACCAGAAATGGAAAGCGTTATTTTATCACTTTTATTGACGATTGTTCTGACTATACTTTTGTATATCTTATGAAAAATAAAAGTGAAACGCTTGACATGTTTAAGATCTTTGTAACTGAAATTGAAAATCAATTTAGTAAGAAGATTAAGAAATTTAGTAGTGATAGAGGAACAGAGTATGATTCCAGTTTATTTAATGAGTTTTATAAAACCCAAGGAATTATACATGAAACTACTGCACCATATTCTCCTAAAATGAATGATAGAGCTGAAAGAAAGAATAGAACTCTTACTGAACTCTGGTGCTGCCTCTCACTAGTGGGGGGAAATTATTTTGACTGTTTGCTATGTTTTGAATAGAGTTCCTAAATCTAAGAACAAAACATCTCCTTATGAGATAATGAAGAAAAGACAACCCAATATGTCTTATCTTTGAACTTGGGGTTGTCTGGCTTATGTCAGAATCCCCGATCCCAAGCGAATTAAACTCGCTAGTATAGCCTATGAATGTGTATTCATTGGGTATGCGGTAAACAGTAAAGCGTATAGGTTTTACGACCTAAATGCGAAAGTGATCATAGAATCAAATGATGTTGACTTCTATGAAAATAAATTCCCTTTCAAATCGAGAAATAGTGGAGGCAGCGAACCAAGTCAAGTTCCTGTAACAAGAAGCACTGAAAGCAACACACAAGACGAAACAGAAACTCGAAAGAGTAAGAGAGTAGGAGTTGCTAAAGATTATGGACCTAAATATATGGCCTATAATTTAGAAGAGGATCCTACAAATCTCAAGGAAGCTTTGTCGTCATTGGATGCAGATTTATGGCAAGAAGCTATAAACGATGAAATGGATTCTCTAGAGTCTAATAAGACCTAGCATTTAGTAGACTTGTCTCCTGGTTGCAAACCAATAGGTTGTAAATGGATTTTGAAAAAGAAACTAAAACTCGATGAATCTATTGATAAATACAAGGCACGCCTTGTAGCCAAAGGTTTTAGACAAAGAGAAAATATAGATTTCTTCGACACTTTTTCACCAGTCATTAGAATAACATCCATTAGGGTGCTCATATCACTTGCGGCTATTCATAATCTGGTGATACACCAGATGGATGTTAAAACAACTTTTTTAAATGGTGACCTAGAAGAAGAAATCTATATGGAACAACCTGAAGGTTTTGTAATACATGGACAAGAAGACAAGGTCTGTAAGTTAGATAAGTCTTTGTATGGTCTTAAACAAGCTCCTAAGCAATGGCATGAAAAATTTGATAACTTGATTTGTCGAATGAGTTTAAAGTGAATGAAAGTGGCAAATGTATTTATTACAAATTTGAAAATGGCATTTGCCCTATCATATGTCTCTATGTAGACGACTTACTCATATTTGGTTCAAATATTCATGCTGTAAATAATGTAAAATCACTGTTGAGTAACAACTTTGATATGAAAGACCTCGGAGAAGCGAGTGTAATCATTGGAATCAAGATTACTACGTAAGAAAAAGGAATTTCTTAGGATCAATCTCAATATGTTGAAAAGATCCTAAAGAAATATAATTAGTTTGACTGTAAACCTGCTTGCACACCATATGATCCAAGTGTGAAACTTTTCAAGAACACTGGTGAAGGTGTTAGACAAACTGAATATCCGAGCATCATTGGCAGCCTCAAGTATGCCACTGATTGTACTAGACCCGACATTGCCTATGTCGTGGGATTGTTGTGCAGGTTTACTAGTAGACCTAGTATGGAACATTGGCACGCTATCGAAAAAGTCATGAGATACCTTAAAAGGACCATGAGTCTCGGATTACATTATCAAAGATTTCCTGCTGTCCTTGAAGGATACAGTGATGCTGATTGAAACACCTTATCAGATGGTTCCAAAACAACTAGTGGCTATATTTTCAGTATAGCCGGTGGTGCTGTACCTTGGAAATCGAAGAAATAGACGATACTGGCTCAATACACTATGGAGTCTAAAATGATAGCACTAGCTACTGTTAGTGAAGAAGCAAGCTGGTTGAGATGTTTGCTAGCTGAGATCCCTTTATGGGAAAAACCTTTGCCAAATGTGTTGATCTACTGCGATAGTACCGAGGCTATTGCAAAGATTGAGAATCGTTATTACAACGGTAAGAGATGACAAATACGTTGTAAGCACAGCACAGTTAAAGAACTACTTTCTAAAGGAGCTGTAATAGTGGATCATGTACGCACTGATGAAAATTTAGTAGATCATTTGACGAAAGGATTAGGTAGAGAGAAAGTCCTAAATACATCCAAAAGGATGGGACTAATGCCTATGGATCAATGAATCACTTATGATGTTAACCCGACCTAAAAGACTGGAGATCCCAAGAATTAGGTTCAATGGGTAATAACAAGTCATAGTGATATGAGATGAACATGCTATATTATATATGAGAGAAGCATGATTCCTGAAGCGATATAAGGATGAGATAATAGAAACTCTTAATGAGATCTATACTCTATGTGGAGTGGAGTACCTAGCTGCAGGAGTACTCTTGATAGACTCACCTATGTGAATGTGGGAGTGGGGGCCGTTTCCTATGGAATTTCGAGGCAGAATTCCTAGAGCATTCACTATACTGGGATACACGTGCATGGCCTTAAATGCACGAGCTTTTGAAATACATCCAATGAAAAGGTTGTGTGTGGGTGTGATGTCAGAGATAGAGTTCAAGACTACGAGTCACTCTTGTTGAATCTGAATCTTACTTGATATGCAATGGTTCAAGTCAAGAGACACCTTATGCACTATCTTATAGAAGCGTTTGACACTATTTCAGAAACCTTCTTTTTTAAATTCAAGTGGGGGATTGTTGGAAATGATGATGAAATTAATGGAAGATTGTTGGAAATAATGATGCCATTAATGAGAGAGCTAGTGTTGTTGTGAATTTAAAAAATAAGAAGTCCCACATATGAGGGATATCACACACTAGTAGGGTATATAAGGTGGAGTTATGGACCTTGGGGTGTGCCCCAAGGGGTACCCCAATTTTGTGAAGGAGGAAGAACGCATGCAAAGTTGACCACCACACACGCGTGCGCGCGCTTCTGCCGCCCGGCTCGGCTTGGGCCTTGGCTTAGTGGTGTATTATCTTTTAGTAAATGAAAAATTAATAAATTATTTATTTAATTAATTTTAAAATGAATGTTTGCGTTTTATCTCTTATTGTTACGTTAATTACGTAGCTGTCCTCCATCGAGTCTACTTGAATAATCTGATCTAGTCTTCCCTTCCTTATTTTGTGCGTCTTCTTTGCCCGGTCAAAACCCTAAACTTTGGTGCCACGTAACTGCTGTTGCCCGATCAAAACTCAAAGTCAAAATTCTAAGTTTGGAGCGCACGTTTTGGTAGTCAAACGCGCACGTTTTCTGATCGTTTGGAGCGCACGTTTGGTGTGTCAGAGCTAACGGATCGTGCCATTTTCTCTGATCCAGTTACGGATTTCCTCTATAAATAGAGGGTTCTCCTCAGTTGGAAAAGCACACCAAAAGCTCTCCGTATCTGAGGCTTTTCTCTCTTCTCCCCCTTTCTTACTTCTTCTTCTCTTTCTTTCGAGTGGTCTTAGTGCCATATAACGAGTGGTAGTCAATCGACTGCCATATTGAGGGTGTTATTCTAGAATGGTTTTTTTACGGTGCAGTAGAATTCCGATACAGTGATCTGGGCTGTTTTATCTTGGGGATTTCGTGGTTGATAGTCTGCCTTGCACAATTTTGGGCAGTGCCTCGAAACGTCTTAAAGAGAGCGACCTAGTCCGCGACTCAACCCAGTAATATTTTCGGTGGCATAAATTGTTTTTTCAAAGGTTTTCGAAATTCAAAAATAACAGAGATTCTTTGTTGGCATCGTAGCACCTTGGCACAAACTATTGGAGTTTAAATACGACTATTTGAAGGCCACAGTGATGAGAACAAATAATTTTCTGAGTGTTTGTGATTCATCTTTATGGTGGGGTGACTTAGAATGTTTGGAGGATAGAACTTGGTTTCAAAAGTGGGCTACAAATAAAGCTTGAATTTGGTACCTCGACTCAATTCTAGTGTGATTAGTGGTTTCATTCAACCTCTTTAGATACTTTATATCCTGACTTGTATAAGATTTTAGAAGATAAATTGTGTAGCATTATGAATATGGAGAGTTGGGTGAATGGTGATTGGGAATGAGTGTGGAAATGGCGTAGACCACTGTTTGCATGAGAGGAAGAATTGGTTGCGAAGTTACAAATATTTTCGTATTGTGTCTCTCAAGATAAGGTTTTACTTGACATGTGGGTGTGGACGCCTGATGTAAATAATATTTACACTATTAAAAGTGGATATCAAGCCTTGCTTGATAAGCATCTTGAAAGCATGACGATGATGCACTATTGTGGGTTGTTAATAAAATATGACACTAACACCCCGATTTTTAACAACAATAATGTATTTTTTGAAAAGGAGAATTAACTTGAACTTTATGTTTTAAAATTCTTTTCTCAAAATAATCCGTAACTTTTTTTTTTAAAACTCTTTTTGAAACTCAAAAAGCAATATGTTTAGTCGTAACAAAAGTTTTTAAAGTAAACATCTTTATTCCAAAATGAAATTTGCATAAGTAAGTTTCAACAAAAGGGTGTCAACAATGATAACCTGACTACCCTAAGTTGATCATTACAACTCTTATTCAAAGGCTACATGGTACTAATGACCCACTAGCTATAAACAAGTCGTCTTCGTCTGACCGGTGTGTTCAATTCATGGTTCTACTACGTTTTTGCCATCGTCTCCATTGCTATGTAACTAGTTCCTAAAATCAAGGGAGATTATCCCGATTCCACAATAGTAGTAAAAGTAATCAATTCTAAAATAACATATATACACATACAAAGTAGATAACTTATAAAAAATAAATAATTTAATAAGTGATCAATTATCATCAATCAGATACAAACATGCATACGATTTATTCACAACTCATAACCATCATGACTTATAAATCCACATAAGAATAAGGTGAGTCTATGCCGGATAACCACACCTCGTAACTCTTCACGGTCATCACGTAACTATGATGTGCATTAGCATATGATTCCCCATATATACTAATGCATTTAAATTTTCCATCTAGTACATCATGTATCAACACTTTTTAATATATATTCATAAAGCAAAATATAAACAACTTGAGTCATATACCTACATATGAAAATCAAGTAACAAGTATATCAAATTGGAGCGATTCTCATTTAACCAGTACAAAGTAAGTTTTCTCCAAAACACATAGGTCATTTGATTATAAAGCATATATTTTAGAGATATTAGAGTTGGTGTTAATTAAGATGGAATTTTTTTTTCTCATTTTTTATTTATTTAAATTAAAGTGCTTTTAAAGCAATAAAGTGAAAACAAGCAATCGTGAGAGAGTTAGTATTTTATTAACATTATTAGACAAAAAAATATATAAGAGCACGTTATGTAAATATTTGATCTTGCAGATACGCTGAAATTTTGAGTATTACGTAACTTGCTCAAATTTTTAGCATTTGATATTCTCATTGCACAATTAAATTTATGATTATTAAAGTTATAAATGATAAATAAATAAATAAGATCATTTCATAAGGTTTGCAAGGAAGAAAATGACAAATCAAGAGAAAATAAAATTGTACTCATAAGAAAAATACCTCAAGGATAAGGACAAATAAGAAAAATTAATGAAATATAGTATTAATCGAAAATTTGTCCAATGATGTTGAAAGATACATCAACATAGAATGGATAATGTCGATAAAGATTGAGATGTTAAGGTAATTTTTTTAGATTGTCATTTCTTGCTTATGTTTATATCTAAAAGACAATTTGGTTGAATCATTATTTTAATAAAATTTTATTTTGGGTTCAAAAGTAAAATGTTATTTGATTTATTATTTTATAATAAAATGATAGATTCTATGTCTTTTAAATTCAAATGTTATTAGAGTGAATTCAGTTATGATTCATGACAATCTAGGAGTTTTTGAAAGGTTTGAGAAATATAAATTTTGGTCCTAAGTTATAGAATTTGTTGTGATAATAAATGCAATTTTCTTCAAGGATATTAAATTTA
Organism: Cicer yamashitae; assembly: GCA_037974755.1. Lineage (NCBI taxonomy): Eukaryota > Viridiplantae > Streptophyta > Magnoliopsida > Fabales > Fabaceae > Cicer > Cicer yamashitae. The sequence continues at coordinate 39,934,915 of JBBPBQ010000003.1, forward strand.
GGGGAGAAGTATGCTCAAAAGAACAAAACTGAGTGAGGAATAATCAGTTTCAAACCACTTCATATAGTTTCTATTAATGTAGAAAATTTATGTCTTCATTAAGATATTATTATTCTTTCTCTCAATCAAGTTAATGGACTAGAGCACCAAGTGTCAGAAATAATTGACCGTAAAGAGATATTATCTCTAGTATTTTTGAAAGACTTAGGTCCTCGTACGGATATTATACTTTTTGCTCATTATGATATTTTTGGAGCTACATATGAATGTGTTTCTGAATGACAACACTTATGAAACAATATGGTGCAATCAAAGGAAACTTTATATCAATAGACATGAAGTAAATGATATGCAAATTGATGTAATCTATCTATAAGATAATGAATAAGTCTCATTAGTAATATCATAAAGTCTCATAAAGAAATTATCTCATTTGGTTTTGAGATTACTATTGTGGAGAATTGTGAACCGGATATTACAAGGTTAATGAAAGTAAGTTTATATTCCTAGTTTAATGTGTCAATTTTGTTTTATTTAGACAACACTAATATATGTTTGTTGTGCGAAACTCATAAATCTCTAACTAAAGTTTAGTGAAGAGATATTTTGGGGACACCTCTTTTGTATTAGACAATATGATACTTAGAGAGATTATTCCCAAAGTTTAATTCAATTATCACAAAAGAATTATATGAATAGAGTTTTAAATATATTTGACGCAAAATACAATATATTAATTAGGGATACCTCAATTATTAAATGTATATTATTTTAGTCTCAAATTTTGCCCAAAAGAAACTTTAGAAATTCAAGAAATTAAGTGTTTTCCTATGCTTTAATTGTAGAGAGTCTTTTCAGTGATTTTTTAAATATGCATTTAGAAATAACTTATATAATAAAATCATTTGATAGACACTTGATGAATAATTCAAGTTTGAATTGTAACTAAGGGCAACCATAATATTTACCGTAGAGAACACTAAATTCAAGTTTGAATTGTAACTAAAGGGCAACCATACATAGTAAAACTTCAAACCTTAGGTAGGTAATTGTTTTGCACTTAACACAGTAATGTTGAATTTTTGAGCTGTAACACTTAAAGAATAATGAGGACCCACTTATTTTGTAAAAACAAAAATCATGATCAAAAGATTACGCCTGATGATTAGCCAGGATTAATGACCCTTGGGATTTGCTAAATATAGTGTTAACCAAAATCTTAGTTGGACTAAGCTAGATCACACATTATCTAAAAAAGTATATATATGTTGTTAGATTTGTCCTACTCACATGGAATCGGGCGCGAGCTTGCAGCACCTACCATTTGTTCTCTGACCAAAATAGTAATCTCTAATTATAATGTACTTAACTTCATGTACTAGCTTTCTGATTGTTTAATGCTAAAGTTATTCAAAAATCAAAAGTAAGCTTACGTCAGTTGTTGCACTTTTTAATAATCAACAATTAATTATAATTAACCCTTTAAACCTTTCCATCTTATCAAGCAATGCTCACACCGGAAAAATTTTTGTTTTCAAATAAAACTAGCGTATTTCTCAGATTTGTCCGGAATTAAACATATATAAGATTATTATTCGTTGATGTATAATAATAATATTTATAAAAATTATATATTTTATAACTACAATTTATAATGAATAAACATTAAATAAAATAAAAAATGTGTATAGGTCCGATTATAACAAATGCATATAATTATATTAATAAACAAAAAAATAACTTATTCATAATCCGTAATTTATTAAATCAATTTTTAATATCTCTATAAAATATAAAATAAATAAATGTGCCTTATAACTTAACTTAATTGATAAATATTAAAATTGCTATATTGAACATTAAATTTTGAAATTGAGTCCGATATCTCACAATTGTGTGTGTCAGTTTTTGATATACTACTTTGTTTAAAAAAATTATAATAAAAAAAAAATGTCAATTGTCTCTGCGAAAATAGACACTAAAAGTATATATAGAACTAATAGAATGTATACACTTTTTGTAAAAGAATAAAATAGAATGAATTAATCTAGACATCAAAATTTTTAAGTTGTTTAAATATGAATTAATCTAGACATCAAAATAGAATGAATTAATCTAGACATCAAAATTATTGAAATATAAAAGTTGGTTAAATTTTTAAGGTGTTGTTAACAAGTGTACTTAGAATCTAAAAATAAATATTTTATATTAAGTTTAGATTTTTAAAAAAGTTGAATTCACAACTCTCAATATATTTTTAATTAAATATTTATATATTTAAATTCATAACAAATTTATTAAGAGATACTTGTTAACATTTTTCAAATTTTATCATTGGAGTCAAATATGTTTGGATATTGCTTAAGTGTAATCACTACGCCAAAAATGACATTTTATAGCGCGTCTTTATAGCGCTTATTAAATACAAGCGTTTGTTGTATGATATTTTAAGAATAACGGAGGATACAACAGCGCTTTTTTGACAAGCGTTGTTGTATGGTCATATAGGGTCACATAGCGCTTGCACATAATGTTTACATCGCTTTTGATAAAAGCGCTGTAAATTGAAGCGCTCTCACATAATGTTTACAGCGCTTTTGGAGCGCTTTAAACACAAGCGCTGTAAAATATAGCGCTCCCACCTTATGTTACATAGCTTTTAAAGCGCTTTTTGTAAAAGCGCTATAAATTGCATGTGCTTTCACATAATTTAATGACCTATTAGAGCGCTTTTTATACAAGCGCTGTAAAAGATTTGCGCTTTCACATAATTAAAGAACCTATTAGAGCGCTTTCTATACAAGCGCTGTAAAATCATTCACTTTAAATAAAAATCATTCACTTTAAATAAATAAAAACAAATTTAAAACAAATTTAATACGTTATCCTAACCCTACGAACCCTCATCTCCTCTACTCTGCGAACCCTCCTCTCCTCTACTGTGCGCCCATCTATTGCTCCTCCTTTAAAACAAATTGGATATGTTGTATCAGGTACTGTATTTATTAATTTGTTGTTGTCACTAAAACTGATAAATTGTTACATAATAAATCATATAAAATCTATTCTTTTTTGAAATTGGTTGATCTGTTCTGTTTTGAAATCAGACTTGGACCTTGGTTTCCATTTTCCAATATTAGATATGTGTACCATAGATTGATATAATGTTATCAATAGCTTATTATTTGTGTAACTGCATTTATATAGGTCATATAAAATGGACCGAAAATGGATGTTTGCCAATCGATTGTCAAAAGAGTATGAAAATGGAGTGAAGGAGTTTGTTGAGTTTGCAGTGAAGAATGCAAAAGATCCAAATAGAGTTGTTTGTCTTTGTTTAAAATGTTGTTTTGGAAAACGCGTTAGAGCAGATGAATTGGAAGGACATTTAGTATGACATGGAATTGATCAAAGCTATACATGTTGGATAAGACACGGTGAGAAAAAAAAGGAAACATTAATTTTGAGAACGGTTCGACATATGCTTCAATTGATTTTGACACAGATACATATGAGTCGGACCGAGTTGAGGAGATTGCAAAAGCAGTTGAAGAAGATCTTCGGGATTGTCCTAAAATGTTTGAGAGTTTATTGTGTGATGCAGAGAAACTATTATATAATGGTTGTACTAAATTCACAAGACTGTCGGCGATATTAAAGTTGTATAACTTAAAAGCGAGTAATGGATGGTCTGATAAAAGCTTCACAAAATTATTAACACTCTTAAAAGATATCTTGCCAGACGATAATGAACTTCCCAGTCGAACCTACGAGGCTAAACGAATTTTGTGCTCTATTGGCATGAGTTACGAAAGGGGTCATGCGTGTCCTAACGATTGCATTTTATTTAGAAATGAATATGAATTACTAAAGGCGTGTCCGAAATGCAATATCTCTCGATATAAGAAGAAAGAATCTACTCCAGCAAAAGTCGTGTGGTATTTTCCTATAATACCAAGATTTAGGCGCATGTATCGCAGTGATGAAGATTCAAAACACTTGACATGGCATGCAGATGAAAGAATTAGAGATGGAAAGTTTTGACACCCTGCAGATTCTCCACAATGGGCAAAAATTGATCACGAATATCCTGAATTCGGGATAGAGTCAAGAAATCTACGACTTGCACTTTCTACTGATGGAATGAATCCACGTGGTCTTCAAAGCATCTCACATAGCACGTGGCCTGTGATTTTGTTGATTCATAACCTACCTCCATGGTTATGTATGAAGCGTAAGTTTATGATGTTTGTCTCTGTTAATTTCTAGACCCAAACAACTGGGGAATAATATCGATGTATATTTGACTCCTTTAATTGAAGATTTAAAAAATATGTGGGAGACAGGTGTGGAAGTTTATGATGGGTATAAGAAACAATGTTTCAATTTGAGGGCTATGTTGTTCGGCACAATTAATGATTTTCCAGCATATGGTAATTTATCAGGATATAGCATTAAAGGTCAGTGTGCCTGTCCTATATGTGAAGATAGTACAAAATGGATACGGTTGAAACATTGTGAGAAGAACATATTTCTTGGACATCGTAGATATTTACCTTTTAGTCATCAATATCGTGGGTGGAGAAATGCATTCAATGGAAAATCAGAGGAAGATACTTCTCCTTTAGCACCGACTGGATATCAAATATTTGAAAAAGTACAAGGTTTGACCAATAAATTTGGCAAACCTTTTGCGGGAGAGCTGGTCAAAACTGGGTGGAAGAAAAAGTCAATTTTCTTTGAATTGCCATATTGGAAGTCATTGTATATAAGACATTTCCTCGATGTGATGCATATTGAAAAAAATGTATTTGATAATGTTATTGGTACGTTACTCAATGCTCCAGGAAAGTCTAAGTATGGCATCAATGCAAGATTGAACTTGGTCGATATGGGAATAAGAAATGAATTAGGTCCCGTAAAGAAAGGAAATCGCACATATCTACCTCCAGCCGCTCATACTCTATCTAGAAAGGAAAAAATTGTTTTATGTAAATTTCTACACGAAGTTAAAGTTCCAAAAGGATACTCTTCAAACATTAAAAATTTAGTTTGTATGAAAGACCTCAAGTTAAAAGGTTTGAAGACCCATGATTGTCATGTTCTAATGAAGCATTTGCTACCAATAGGTATACATACCATTTTACTTGAAACAGTTCGACGAGCCATAACTAAATTATGTTTCTTCTTTAGGGAAATTTGTAGTAAAGTGATTGATCCTCTGAAATTACCGACATTGCAGAGGGAAATTGTTGTTACTTTGTGTGAGCTTGAAATGTATTTCCCACCATCGTTTTTTGCTATAATGGTTCACCTTACTGTTCATCTTGTTAAGGAGACACAACTTTGTGGGCCAACTTATATGAGATGGATGTATCCGATAGAACGATATATGAAAATATTAAAAGGGTACCTAGAAAGTAGAAGTCGATTAGAAGGTTGTATTGTTGAACGGTACATTGTCGAAGAAGCTGCTGAATTTTGTACTGAATATGTCTAATGTTGAATCCATAGGGCTTCCCATGTCTCGTCATTCGGGAAGAATATCAGGAGAAGGGATAATTGGAAAGAGACTAATGACTATATCAAGGACAAAATGGGAGCAGGCACAATTGTATGTTCTGCACAATGATGATGAGGTTCAACCGTATGTTACAATACACATGGATTAGTTATCTAGTTTGAACATGAATAAGAATCAAAATTGGATTACACGAGAGCACAATCGAAGTTTTATAACATGGCTAAAAAATCACATTAACTCAAAGTTTGATATAGACATCGGTTCAATTTTGCAGAGATTGAGGTGGCTAGCAAATGGTCCGAGTTTCCATGTCTTTTCTTACACCGGTTATGTAATTAACGGCTACATATTTTATACCAAAGAACAAGATGATCAAACCATTATGCAAAATAGCGGAGTCACTCTCGTAGCTAAAGTGATGCATATTTCAAGTGCAAAAGACAAAAACCCAAGATATGCAAATCGATCATATTTTGGGGTTATCGAGCACATATGGGAGTTAGATTACACAGTGTTTCGTGTTCCTATATTTGGTTGCCAGTGGGTCGATAATAATCATGGCGTTCGGATTGATGAGTCGGGGTTCTTACTTGTCGATTTTAATAGGGTGGGATACAAAGATGAGCCTTTTATTTTAGCGTCGCAAGCTCAACAAGTGTTTTATGTCATTGATCCTGGTGTGATAAATGGTCCATTGTCCTATCGACCAATAAAATAAGTGATGATAACAATAATGATGAAGATGTTGGTGATGATCTTTTCTTTGCAACATCACAACCACATGAAATTGATTCAACTAATGATGGTTTATATATTAGAGATGATCATGATGAGGGAATTTGGATTAATCCATCGTTTTGTATGGTTAAGGGACAAACAAATGTGAATCCCACCAGGAAAAGAAGAAGGGCATCTTAAGGTGTTTAAGGGTTTTATATAAGCCATGTAATCTGAACTAAGTTCATGTAATTTAAATGTTTGACCTGCCAGAACTGAGCATTTTAGTATTTTAGCTTGAACTGTATTTGATTTTCTACTTATATTTAGCTTGAACTTAGTGTTTTATACTAAGTTCATGTAATTTAAGTGTTTGACCTGCCAGAACTGATTTTCTACTTATATTGAACTTGAACTTGAAAAAGCTTTGTTTGACTGGGCATTTTCCTTGAACTTGACTTGATCCCAATCTAAGGCGATCATATAATTTAGCATTGATATATAGGTACTTAACTAATTATTTTAAGGAAAAAAAATCCAAATATAGGTATTTTACTAATTATTTAGCATTTTACAGAAACTGAAATTGTAATTTAGCATATTTAACTTGAACTGAACTAAACATAAACTTGTAATTTTACAGCGCTTTTGTCCATAAGCGTTGTAAAAGGCTTTTAAAATAAGTCTAAAGATGGCATCAATGCTTGTAATTTTACATGCGCTTGAACTTGTAATTTTACAGCGCTTTTGTCCATAAGCGCTATAAAAGGCTTTTAAAATAAGAAATTACAAATATTTTACAGCGCTTATTTTATAAGCGTTGTAATAGGCTTTTCAAAAATAAAATGAGAAGGTCTTTTAAAGCGCTTTTTGGACAAGCGCTATAATAGGGCTTTATAAAGTAAAATGAGAAGGTCTTTTAAAACGCTTTTTGGACAAGCGCTGTAATAGGGTTTTATAAAGTAAAATGAGGAGGTCTTTTAAAGCGCTGTTTGGACAAGCGCTATAATAGGGTTTTATATAGTAACCTGATAATAAGAAACCGCTTCATTTTCCTCTTCATTACGTACTCTTCCCTACGAACTTTTGGCATTGCGAAACCTCCTCATTACGTACTCTCCATCTTCGTTACACTCCATACGAACCCTATTGTCCCTCTTCTCCCTACGAACCCTCTTCACTATACTATCCCTAAGAACCCTATTGCGAACCTTCTCCATATGTATTTATGCGTACTCTTCTCGCTGTTCCTACTTAAGCGAGTCGTAACCCTGAACTCGGTGATTGTTTGTTGTCAGGTATTGTATTTATTAATTTGTTGTTGTCACTAAACTGCATGTTGAACTTATACTACTACTTAGGCTACTGCATGTTGAACTTGTTGAAGTTATACTGAACTTATAATTATAATGTGTGAAATGTGTAGATAAATGGATTCCAATAATGATTTAGATCGTCAAAATGATGAAGTTGTTAATACTGAGAGTTATGAAAACGAAGTTAAACGTGGTGCAACTATTATGCAAAAAGTCATCAAAGCAAGAAATAATGGAATTAAATTTGAGGTATACTATACTTTGTTTAGAATTTATTTTTTATCTTTTTTGAAAGCATGTACTTACTCTATGAGTTTATTAGGTGGGATGGAATGAAAGTGGCCCGCCAATTGATCCCAACAGTTCAATGATGGTAAGTTACGTTGGTGTAGTTGTTCATCAAAATATCCCAATAACAATTCACGATTGGAGAGATAAAGCTTTGAAGGATGCTAAAGATATATTGTGGAATGATATACAAGTAACTTTTTTACTCCACTTTTTTGTTACTTATATTTTTTTCCATTGAAATACTTTTACTCAAACTCTATCTTTATTTGGTTTGCAGTCGGCTTTTAATGTTGATGAGGTGAGAAAAAATTATGTGCTTAGAGTTGCCGGAAAAATACACAAGGGATTTATATCTCATTTGTCAAATTGCTACTTAAGAAATCGCGATGGAAATTTGAATGTTGAAGCTCCAAAAATATATAAACACTACATATCAAATGGAGAACGGAGCGCTTTTGTAGATAAACGTGCAGACCCCGCTTTAGTGGTAATATTAATTTATCAATATTAATTTATTATTCATATTCATAGCGTATTTTTTTTACACGATCGTTATTTTTTTTATATAGAGTATAAGTACGGCAAATCGCGAGAGGGCAAAAAATCCAATGCATCCATATAAAACATCACTTTTATATAATGGGGTAGATTATAAACTATAGTTTTCTAACTAATATTTTGTTTATGTCTTAACGAATAGCTTTTGTTGATGTCTTAACAAATAGCTTCAAGAGACGAAATCCGATCAACCATTAGGTCGTCATATTTTGTGGAAGGAGGCTCATTTGAATAAAGATGGAATAGTTGATAATGAAAATGTTCAACAAATGATAAAACAATGTGTAAGTATATTATCACTTTAATATTTTTTAATATTGTATTTTAAAAATGATATTGAACTTATCTTTTTAATCCTACATGTATTTTAGGAGAATCTAGAACAAAGTTCTGAAAATCTAGAGGAGAATAAACAAGTTAGTTGTAGGGACATACTTGGTAAAGTATTTAATATTCCATAATATTCTGGCCGTGTGAGGGGTAAAGGATTTGACGTAACTCCAAAAAGCTATTTTTCACATGAGAAACGCACAAACCCATCTAATGAGTAAGTACTAGATAAGCTGAAAATCCTAACAGAGTAAATGGCATTTTTGGTGAAAACGAATAAGGAAAAGCAACTTCCAGAGTGTCAACGTGAAATACAACTAGAGAGTGAAAACGGTAGTTGCAACATAGGTCGTAAAAATCTTCAAGAGGTAATTAATTACTTAATAAAATAAGAAATTTATTCAACCTGATTGATTTAGGGTGTCTCATCTTGCGTGCTATATTTATCCTCCCCTACTCATCGCATGGTTGGAAAAGGAACATTGTACAATACATTGGGAGAAGTATTACACCAATCTCCGATCCCTGCAGACCATGTTAAAGTTTCACCTGTGATTGCTTTTGAACTACTTGAACTATTGCCTATACCCGAAAACGATGGAGATATGAAGTTTTTGGGAGAAGCAATAGGTAGTTACGTGGCATGGCCCAAAAATCTTGTTGACCTAGATAAGGTATGTTTAATTGCTATGTATATTTAATTGTATGATATATGATTATGATTGATTATATTTAATTACTGATTTTTTTCGCTGTTAACTTTAATTTTACATTTATTTAGATTCCTAAAAAGTCTAAAGGGAATGATAAGAAGATTCCTCACAACGAGTCAGTCACTTTACCAGAAAAGGTTTGACATATACATCAATTGATCAACTATAATAAGAAGATTCCTCACAAAGAGTCAATCACTTCACCAGAAAATGCTTACTATAATAACTAACAAACTGATCAACCTCATTTTTTCAGATTCAAGCAAAACCCGCCGCACCGCAAATCTGCCAGCAATAATGCAGGTTCGTGGTAAAAATAAATCTGGCAAAATTCAAAAATTGGATCGTAGAAAATATGGCAAAATTCAAAAACTGCATCATGGAAAATCAGTTGCTGCTCCTAAAATAAGTTATTCACGCCTTTCTCGATTTGGGTCGTGTCTTGACATACAAGCAAAAATGAATATGGATAGCAATGATTCATATATCATACACATGGAGAAAGGTATTTTTAGAGATGAGTATGAAGAATTACTTGATAAAGAGCACATATATGAACTTCTAAATCATAAGGAGCTGAGTGCTACTGTCATCAGCATATACATTAGGTAATGTAAAATACTTTAATTAAGATAAAAATTACTTTTAATTGCATCACTGCCACATTTATTGGTAATTAATCTAATTTGACATTTTCATTGAAGGTTTTTGTATGAAAAGTTGGTGTGCATGCGTAAATTGTCAAATAGATTTTCATTCTTATCTTTCCATAAGTTGTCTATGTTTAAACTCGATCCAGTTAACGTAAAAAAATATGTCGTTGATATACTTTTGGAAAATAAAGAGAAGGATAAGCTATTTCTTGCACCATATAATTCAGGGTAATTATATATTCTTTGTCTATATCTTTTTTAATTTATGATACTTTATCAATTGTGTAAACAAAGTTGCCATATAATTTTTGTTGTTGTAGGCAACATTGGGTGTTGTTTGCCATCAATGTCACCTCTGAAATTATATACTATTTAGATCCATTGCACGGTCATTATAACAATCACTTGGATATAAAGAATATCTTCGATACGTAAGTAATATTTATTTATTTCTTACATATATAAATAATGTGTTTGGTAATTGAATAATAATCGCATTTATTTGATAGTGCTTTACAAGTTTTCTGCACTCAAATGGGTGCTATAGTGTCGAAGCATAAGTCAAACAACATCACATGGATTTCATTTACAATCAATGCAAAAATATTTATTGGCATACATGTTTTATTTTATAGTGCCTTCGTCAAACTAACAACATAGACTGTGGATACTATATATTGCGATTCATGAAGGAGATTGTTGATATGAATCAAAATATAATAAATCCAGAAACGGTACGCTATTTTCGTTATATTTTGATTTTCATATATAAACTATGTATATATTTGATTCTAACTTATTTATGTTCAAATATAATATCGTATAATACTTTGACAATTCCAATTCAACATACTCTAAAAGTGATCTAACTGAAATAAAGGAATACTGGTGTTAGTATGTGATCGAACTGAAAGTTATATAATTTGTTAATAGGTTAGTTTCACATTGTAAACTATTATATATTGTATATTTTTGTGTGAAGTGATCATTATTTTAATGATAGTTTATTTTATTTTTTGTTATAGTAGGGTAAAATAAGAAATTGCTGGGAAATTAGCATGTTGGAAATTGCTGGAAATTGGCATGCTGGAAATTGCTGATCATTATTTTAATTACTGACATGATTGTTCCTGTGCATATGTAATTATATTGTGAGTATGTAATTGTTGTGAATATATGATATTGTTGCTGTGAATATAGTACTTGATGTGAATATGAAATTGCTTTGAATATGAAATTGTTGTTGCTATGAAATTGCTGTGAATATGAAAATACTGTGAATATGTAGTGAATATAGTAATTGCGTCAATATGTGCTTGATGAATATGATTTTGGAAAAAAAAATTGAAAGACAACACTTTTAAAAAAAAATGCAATTAAAGACCTATTTATACAAACCAGCTTTTTTTTTAAAATGCCTTTAAAAAATGTCAATCCGGTTTACAGCGCTTTTTATTAAAAGTGCTGTAAAACTAGTATAAAAATGCACCTATTACAGCGCTTTTTATTAAAAGCGCTGTAAAACTAGTATAAGAATGCACCTATTACAGCGCTTTTTTAAAAAAAAGTGTTGTAAAACTAGTACAACAAGCAGCGCTTTTTAGAATAGATTTACAGCGCTTTTTGAAAAAAGCGCTGTAAAACTAGTACAACAAGCAACGCTTTTTAGAATAGATTTACAGCGCTTTTTGCAAAAAAGCACTGTAAAACTAGTACAACAAGCAGCGCGTTTTAGAATAGATTTACAACGTTTTTTGAAAAAAGCGCCGTAAAACTAGTATAACAAGCGCACTATATATGCACTTATTATAGCACTTTTTTATGAAGACAGCTGTAAAACTACTCTAAGTGAAGTGTTGAACGCTATATATTACAACACTTTTTATTTTAAATAGCACTGTTGTATCTTTTAACAGCACTGGATACTACAGCGCTATAAACAGCTTAAAAAAAGCGCTGTAAAATGTTATTTTTGGAGTAGTGTAACTCACCTTCTAAAAAGAGTTCAACGTTAATCAAAGAGTAGTCAATTTGAATCATAAACTATCATTATGATGAACCCTAATCCTAAAAGCTTTCTCTTAGTTAAAACAACTCAATTCAATTTTCTTGAAATCTTAATCACTTTATTCGTAACTCTATTCATTACTTTTCCTTGTCAGAACCCTTTTTTGAATTAATGAATTTTTTTCTATTTAATTTAATTAATTTATAATTAATTGGTACTAAAAAATTACACTCTCTATGGATTTGATATTTTTACTACTTGACGTAAACAGTATATTTGTGGATTTCTCACATCAGTTATCACGCATTACCTGCATTATTAGCTGAGCAAGACTATATATCTATAGCCCACGATTTATGGCTAGTAAGACTAACTTTTGCATATAAATACCAACAATTATAAATTATTCGACACACAATGATCAATTAAAGATAATTTTTACGCATTTATATCGCTTTATCATTTTACTTTATTTTATGCATTTATAAATCTTTTGAGTAGTTTAGGAACTCATTTCTAATAGAGATAGTTCTTTCATCAGCGTTATCATTTGAAGAAAAAATGAATTTACAATTGAGATCTATTCGCGGATACCTCGGTTAATTCTTAATCCCAACAACAATACTGATGTCTTATTTTCTTATTAATGAAATATTAATTTTCAGTAAAAAAATATAAACCACAATTGAGAAAAATACAACAATATAAATCACAAAAAGTAAAGTTTATTGATTTGGGATCATAACCTTTCATATTTTTAATACACTATTTGCAAGGAGGACCTGTTACAGCACTTGCAGGATAAAGATTGAAAGGGTAATCCCAAGAATAAGCAAACTGATTACCATCACCACCAACCAAGGCATGACCATTATATAAGAGACAATAATCACCTTGCTTGATAAGAATTGTACGATCAATAGGCATTGTACTTTGAAACCCTTGACAATTTAATATTATGTGGCTTAGTGCACAATTACACCTGTTCACTACAAGCACTGTCCATTGAGGCTTGCCTTGTATTATTGCCCCAGTTCTTCTTGTTATAATTAGAAGGCTGTTCAATGGACATTGGGTACATGATCCTAAAAATTTATTTGTAGGGTCAAAAACTATAACAAAATAGTATAATCAAAATATAACTATTATTATACTTATTAATATTATTAGTTTTACACATTTAATATTCTTAATGTTATTTAAAAGTTTAACTTCATTATTTAAATTACCCATCATCTCATTTAATACATAAAGAATTTGACAATTAAAAAATGTAGACTTTAAATGAACTATTGTTTTGGTGTACTATCATTACAAAAATAAAAGAGTCAACTTTTGCTTATATTGTTTTACGAAATTAATTAGATGTGCCAAATTTTGTTATGGAAGGAGTATATTACAAAAACGTATAAAATTACTAAAATACTATTATCAACAATAGTTAGGTGGCTTGAGATAAAATAAAGAACGGTATGTTTGTGAAAAAGTAATTGATGTTTCATTGATAATATAAAGAAACACATAATATCATACAAACAAATATTATAAATGCGACTAAGGTTTTAATTAACGGTTGCAGTTACAGTCACATTAAAGATTTCACGATTTTGATAATTGTAGATATTGCAATGCAAATTGCGATCACCGTAGAATAAATTATGACGTAAAGTAGTGTTATGATATATTTTGAAAAAACTGTTTTTAAACATTCTTGATTCAAAAGACATTATTCTTATATATCACAACTATCGTGCTCGTGTAACGGTGTTTCATTGTGGCTGTTTTCTATAATTTTACGCTTCCAATACCGTTTTGTGGCGATCGTTTTTTGGGTTGCGTTTTTTTATTCAAAACCTTGAATAATATATATATATATATATATGTCACATATTAAACCATACCTGTGATGACCATAGTAAGAAAGATGATGGAAATAAGATACTTGTAGGTGGTTTCCATTGTCCTTGATTGCGGAATCTTGTGGCTTTGGTTGCCCAATTTATATTTGAAACAAATGTAAAGTCTTGACCAAGGAATAATACTTTGTATTTCTTTTTCTTAATTAAAAGTAGATTCATAATGAAGGGTCTTAAACACTTTGTTTACATTGATTAAATGTATATAAATTTAGTTTAATAAATTTCAAAGAATATACATATTTTATTTATATATATGAAAAATATATACATATTTTGAGACTTAATCATTTAATGCTTTAAAAGTTTAAATAATTCTTTAAATATTAATCCATTCTTCAAAGAGTACTTTAACTAACCATGTATAATATGAGATATTAAGTTTCTTTTTTATATTAAGCATATTATTTTTAATTTTGCATTTAATGATATCAATATTAGAATATTTTTTGGTCAAAAATGGTTATAAATTGAAGGGTTATTCAAGCTTTTGGTCGCTAATATTTGAGAGTCTTTCTTTTATTCCTTTGGAAAAAAAAACTTTAGATTTTGTCCCTTTTAACATTTTGGTTTAGTATTATTCCGATTCGTGGGTCATTTATGCCATGCGGGAAGAGCCTGCGCAGTTGGAATTTGAAAAAGGAGATGACCAAGATTTTTTTTCATTGTTTTAGTCATTAATGTCATCTACCCATCTCTAATGCCACATCACATTTTCATGACACATGCCCCTAAGTTGCCACATCATAAGAAAAAAAAAATTACATGTAACAAATCATAAGTTATCCAAAGAATTAATTTCAATTTCCTACTTCAACTACTGAATATGCAAGTTTTCCATCACCATAAAATAATGGAATCTTGAATCATCTTCTCTTTTTCTTTTCTTTTATCTATATATTGGTTATATTTAAATTGTTTTCTTTATGTTAATTGTCAATGCAACTCAAAAAATTATATTTCATTCACTATAAAGCTCAAAGATACATATATTTTCATAGCTCATCAATAATAAAACTCCACAATACACTCCCCTAATTTCTATGAAGAGTTCAAGAGATCCTTAATCCAAATTAAGCAAAGTGTAAAAAATAACTACATCTACCAACACAACTTAAAAATAACTCTAACTACATGTTCATATGTTATAGAGAAAGACTAATCCAACAAAAATATGATCTTGTAAATATCTTTGATACAAATTGTAATTGAGGTTGAATGATGAATTTATCTCTTGGCCTTAACCTGAGTGGTATTGTCTAATTAAATGTTTGTTAGACTTCTACTAGAGTGTTTCATGGGAATTGTGCGTAACTCTTCACCTTAATCTTGAAGTGGGCCATGGAGGTGCAACAAATATGATCATGTGGGTAGTGACATGTAATGGTTGAAGCGTGAGATGATAACCATTGTTATGTTATATTGCGATTTAGAAGTAATAAGGGGCTCTTTTTGTTTGCTTCAATATTGATGAGAGATGGGATATAAAGAAAGTTCTAATGTTGACCTTATGCTTACTGTTAAGTTGAACTAGGAATGATTATTAATGGGATCTTTCTAGCACACGATCGGATATCCCTTTAAGTCCTTCATAGAACGTGGGGGAGTTCATATTACTATTTTTTTCATAACATGATCGGGTAGGAAGGCAAGTACTATAGTACTCTATCAAGACTCTACTAATTGTCATCCTTAATATGAAATGTTATTGTTGTTGAGGCAAATTCCCGATTTTATATGTTTTAAAGATAACAAACATCTTAACTTACATTTTTAAGATTTTTATCATTTTGTGATCTAATTTGTGCTTTTGAGTGTTTTAAAGATTGATAACAGGTTTTGATTTTAATCTAAGTATCTCACTTAAAAAAAAAAAACAAAGAATGATTCAAAATTACATAGAAAGAACGTTCTGTCTGAAGCAGAAGAAAATTTTCTTTCTCATGTTAAAACAACATTCATCGTCTTAAATGGTTTTAAGTTAACTCAAAAATTGTGAGGATCAACTTTGTAATTGAATTCATTTAAAGAATAATGCATTTACGACATATTGCACAAATAAGCCTAAATGAGGAATAATGAAATAACATTTTTTTATGGTATTTAGCAAATAAATATGTCGTAAAGACTTTAATTGATCCATCTTCAGTTGCAACACTATTTTCATATTTCATTTAGACCAGAATGAGCAAACCAACTCACACTTTTTCATATACATGTTGGCCCACGTTTTTTAGAAAAAATATTTACTTTGTTCTACCACTTGCAAGCACAAAAGATAAAAACAAATACATGCAAATACAAGTGACAACTGCTTCTTTTTTCCTTCCCCGTGATGCATTAGTAAAGCAACTTGCAGTGTCCCGCTTGCTAAGATTTCGAAAATATCTTTTAGTCACAAAAAGAAGAAGAACATTTTTCTCTGGAAGAAAACGTTCTCTTTGAACTGCACTAAAACATGAAGACACCTCATCAAGAAGATTGCTTTATGGATTCTCGTATTTAACAACTCTTTTCTTCTTCAGCAAATTGAAGTTATCCTCATCTATAAATAAGAATGGATGTTGAAAATGAAGTCTCAGAGTCTAAGCTTCAAATTATCAGTTACTTGTTTTATTCTCAAGTTAATCTCACGAAACTTTTTATCATACACACTTCAATTTCATACATGCAAATTCAAGCTACATATCTCTTAGTGTGGTGATACATTTCCGTTTTCTTTTCAAATGTTTCTTTGAGTTTTTCATAAGCAATTAAAGAACCCATACACTTATTCATATACTTGTAAAAATCTATCAAAGTATTTCCTTTGTGATTGTTGAGACTGAAGTTGTACTAAGTCTATTTAGACTGAGTTTGTAAGCATGCTCAGGCTTTTATAAAACAAGGTGCATTATATCAAGTTGTGATCTAAAGAAAATATTGTAAAAAACTACTGAAAGAATGTTTTTTTCAGCAAAATTATGGAAAATCTCACAAGGTGTGAAGAATTGTGTGATTATCCTTTCCTTAATCTTTTACTCTTACACATTAATCACATCACTGCCATTTACAGTTTTCATTATATACTTCTGATAAAGCACATTCTCTTTGTTTTAAACTAACATTCTTATCCAAGTAACAACTTGAGATATTTGCTTTTGATTTAAATTTTTTAAGGTCAGAATTTAAACTCTATCATGTGACATATTTTTCCATTTCAATTAGGAGTATTATTGTTGATAAATTATGAGAAAATAAGTACCTATGAGCTTTACCATGGAATAATATTTTGTGAATAGTATTGATAATGCAATAAAGAAAATAGCTTATATAAAATATTTATATACATAAAAGAGCGACAAAAAAGGGGAAATAGATTAAAAATCTATTATTTTATTTTGACGAAAAACTTGGATATGCTGAATAGTTCACCAGCTTCCGAATCAAGAATGCTTTATTTTGCACATTTTTTCGTTCATACAACTTTTTTAATTTCTCCCACATCTTATTAGCATTTATTTCAGTTTCAATATATGGATATACACTCAGATCCAACCACTATTTGATCAATGTCACTGCCATTCTATTCATCTTCTTCCAGTAAGCGTAAGATTTATCTTTGGGTTTAGTAGTGTCACCCTCAATAGGATCATACAAATCATTATTGTATAGCATGTCTTCCATGAGAGTCTTCTAAAGTGTGTAATTAGAATAGTTGAACTTAATCATATTCAAACCTTTATTTTTCTCCTCTATTTAAATACTCAAACCAAACCAACCGAGCTCTGATAACACTTTGTTATGGAAAACCAGAGAGAACTATTTCAATATGTTTTATTTAAGTGTGCAATTCCAAGACCACAAACAGCATTGTAGGATATTAGGATATATCCTCTGATGAATTGGTAAAAAAGTCATGAAAATTTGGCATCCAAAATTGATGTGAAAAACGCCTCTAAAACATTGCCTTTGATGATACAAAGCATTAGTCTGCCTATGCCTCTAATAGTACAAGAAGGTTTGCCAAGATTGCATCTGATTCTGATTCAGTTTTGCTCTTAGTGAATCTATTGAAATCTGCCTTTGATGAAGCAAAACAAACTTTGGAAAAGAATACCTCTAATGAAGCAAAACAGACTTTGGGAAAGTCTGCCTCTAGTGAAGCAATCAAGCTTCTGGTCAAAACTGCCTATGACTAGTTGGCTCTGATAATTTACCGCTGGAGATGAAGCAAACATCTGACTTTCTTGACTCTAATTAATATGCTTCTGGTGAAAGTCAACATTATGGAAAAGTCAACGTTATGGAAAAGTCAACACCTTTGGTAAAAAGTCAATGTTAGAAAAAGTCAATGTCTCTGCAAAAAGTCAATGCCTATTGTAAAAGTCAACTACCTAAAATAGTCAGTACCTCTGATAGTCTACGTCTGGTCATTTACGTATGCTTCTTGTTGTTGTCTTTGGTCCAGTAAACTTGCCTTTTGTTATTGCTTCTGGTCCAGTAATTATGCCTCTGGTTACTCCATGCCTCTAGTTAATTAATATTGCTTCTGGTCATTGCCTCTAGTCAAGAAATCATGCCTCTGGTGTTCCTATCTCTGGTCAAGAATCAGG
The DNA here is from genome assembly GCA_037974755.1 of Cicer yamashitae. Classification (NCBI taxonomy): domain Eukaryota; kingdom Viridiplantae; phylum Streptophyta; class Magnoliopsida; order Fabales; family Fabaceae; genus Cicer; species Cicer yamashitae. Next base: position 39,953,536 of record JBBPBQ010000003.1, read on the forward strand.
CTTTTGATTTCTCTTGCCTCAGGTCCAGTAATCATGCCTCTAATTGCTCTTGCCTCTGGTCTAGCAATCGTGCCTCTGGTGTTCCTGGCTCTAGTCCAGTAATCATGCCTCTAATTGCTCTTGCCTGGTCTAGTAATCGTGCCTCTGGTGTTCCTGGCTCTAGTCCAGTAATCATGCATCTGGTCAAGAAAACATGATTATCTTGTTCATGCTTCTGGTCAAGAAACCATGCCTCTGGTGTTCATACTTTTAGGTCTAGTACATTCTATTTCATCTAAAACTAAAATGCAAAAACACTTAGAAAAATTCTAAGTTTCAGTTTTATGCTCAACAGATATATTTTTGAAGACAATGAAGCACCATGTTGAAGGATTCCTTGAAGGATTCAACCATACTTTGAAGGATAAAAGCAATACTGTAAAGGCTTCTATAAATAGAACTCGATTATGAATTCAAATAACACAACCGATCACTACAACTTACAACATTCTTTCAAGTGTAACAATCTCAAATGAGCAAGCAAAAACACTAAGTTAGAAAATTGTCAAATTTATCTAACTGTTTGAGAAAGAAAAATATGAGAGCTTATTCTATAAATATCCTTTAGTTAGAGAAAATTCTAAAACCCACAAACACTCTTTTTTGTAACCAAGCCCAGTAGTGGCTGATTGTGTTCCTCAATGGCTTGACGGCACTAAGCTTAAAGTTGAGAAGACTTGTTAGAACTTGTAAATCCAGTCCGGTAGTGGCTTCCCTTTCCTCAACAACTTGACGGTACAAAGTTGGAGGTGAGAAGATTGAACACAATCATTGTGACAAACCAAGTGTTCAAGTGTAAGTTCTAAATATAGTGGATTAAGTTCTTCAAAGGAATGCACTGGATGTATCTACTAAGTTAGTAGTGAACCAAGATAAAATTGTTGAGTCATTTATTTTATCATTTCAGTTTTATCACTTCTGTTTTTTTTAAGCCATTCGAAATATTTTCAAAAGCTGTAAACACAATTCAAACCCCCTCATTTCTTGTGTTTTTTGACCAACAATCATATGGTCATTCTGCCTTTTCTATCAAGATAGGCTGAATCAATCATGAAGAAAAATTTGGACAAGCATTTAATGTTGATTCTAAATCTCTAAAGATTTGATATGTGTTATTAATTCACATGTTGATTTCATGCAATCACAACAATGGTCAGAAACCCTAATGAACAAAATGATTCTCTATAAAAGGATTTGTGATCGACACAAAGAAGAACGCCAACAACGAAAAACAAGAGATGAATTTATGTTATTACAAACTACAAACTTTTGTATTAGCTCTAAGTGCTGAGAAGTCTAAGAAATCTTCTAAGACAAAAAATATGTGTAAACACTCTTATGTGAGAATTAGTTCAAAATTCAATATAAACACTTTGTAACTTGGCCATAGCATGACTATACTAAGCTAGAAGATTGATAAGACTTGAACATAGTCATTTGACTAGAAAGTGTTTAGTGAACGTGTGATTCCATTGATAAATAGTAGATTAAATCTTTCTGTGTGAAGGGATTGGACGTAGCTACCGTATTGGCGGTAAACCATAATAAATTGGTTTATGTTTCTTCATTTGTCTCTTTACTTTTATTTTTAGTCATTCCTGTCTTCAACATCTCAGTTTTTAAATTGTTTTTAAAATTAAGTATTTTGAAACAAAACACAATTCAAGGGTCAATTTGTTGTGTTTGATTTGAAGAATTAAGTTGCATTAAAATCTACCGATTAAGGGATTGTTCTTGATCTATAGCTTGCTTTTATGTCTTTGTCCGAAAACGTAGACATGTTTATATGTTCCTTGGGTCTAAGGATTTATTTACATAATGTTTAACAACTCTTTTTCAGTTTCTTTTTTGTATAGGTTATTTATATATTTGTTTAATCGCATTTTGCAATGGACTTAATTTATCAAAACTAATTTGTATGTGGAAGTATATTGAGGTATTTTGACTTGTTATCTTCTAAGTTATTTTTCCTGCATTTTTGTATGAGCTATACAAGAGATGAATTGAATTAATTGACAAACAGGGTATTTATATATTATGCATATATACTCTATGGTTGCATGGAGGCTTGGTAAGTATTCCTATTTCTTTTTGTTTTAGGAGTAATATTTTTTATGTTGAACTGTGTATTCATTCATGTTTTTTTTTTTTTATTATTTGTAACTGAAGATTAAATTAAAATTAATTTGTTGTTGAAGATTGAATTGGCAATTAAGTAGACACTAATTCGTTAATTATTTGAGATTGTTAGATAAGATTTTAAGTTTTTTTTATGTCTATTCGATGTTAGTATGACAAACTTTTTATTACTAGTAAATATACTCTAAAGTGGACATAGTTTAGCGATTGTTAATTTGATATAATTGTAAGACATTATGTTAATTATTAATAATATTATACTATGAAAAACTTTTATTTCATTTTGATTTCTAAATTATTTTATTGTATTTTTACTTTTTAGTTTGATTAATTTTTTAAAATAAAATATTATATTATCATACAACATACGTTGAGAACAAATTATTTGTTGGTGTCACTATTTATAGCGACGGAAACAAAATGTAACTATAGTAATTATAAATTTTTGCTGATTGTATATCAATAATATGATATTCGTAGATAAAACATATAGTTTTGTTCAATAGTCAAATATCTGTCACTATACCCTATAGTGATGGTGAAAATTCTGTAGGTATAAACAATTATGGACCACGAAACAACTTGTCGCGGGTATAGGTTTTAGAACTATACCTACGAGTTTTGGACGTTTACCTACGGTTTTTTTGTGTCACTATAGATCAAGTTTCTTGCCGTGTATGTTACTTACAAGATGCACCATTCAAAAACAATTTAAGTTTATATCCAAATTTTTTATTTTCTCGTAAGCTCTTGTCTTATAATGTTTTTTGGATGTAGTTCAGGTATTTTCTTTGGAGGGTGTTGATGTATTGGAGACATTCAGTATTTGAGAGAAGTCTATGTTTATAAAAAATTTCACCGTGTTATTTTCTAGTTGTCATTACACAACAATCGTGGTTTTCTCTGATTGCGATTTAGTTCCTTTAATTTCTCTAGGGTCTGTTTTCCCCAAAGTCTGGTATTAGAGCCAGATTCGGTTTGCTGCAGGTGCGAGAGAGTGGATCCTGGTGTATTGGATCTTGATATCTAAAGTCTTTTAAGTTGTGTAGTTAGGAGGCGTGTTTCGTTGGTTGTAACTGTGGTGTAAGTATAGACTGTGAAAAACTCACATTTGAGAGAGAGATCATTAGGTTCAAATATGAGTGGTTAGTCAAATTCCACATCGATCATGAATGTGTTATAATATTGAATATATAAGAAATATGACTGAGATACCTAATTCCTTAAAGATTTTGGTAAAATTGTACTGTCAAAATTTATTGTAGTCCAAGATCATTTGGTCTTCTATTGAACTTAACACTGGACTCCTCAACATATCAAATTTCAGTACTACATTTTATTGTAAATTATACAAACCCATAGTAGAAGAATTACTAGTATAATACTTGATTCAACATTAGATCAAATATATCGATGGTTTAAAATTAATTATATTTTATTGAAGTAGTAGTCCTATCAAGATATTCCTATCAAAATCAAATTTAAAAAGAATGGAAAACTTTACTAATGAAAAGAGATAGTAATTGATCTAAGGTGGTGGTAGGGCAATCCCAATGGGACCGGTGGTGGCATGGCATTGGCATGGGAAATGGATAGCTGATCTGATGAGCTCGAGAGAATAAAATAATGAAATAATAAATAACGACAAGAGTGAGTCCCAAAGCAAGTGCAATAAAGCAATAGACATCCCAACATGCGAGTTTGGATTATTACAATAATGTCATTTTCTCTTGCCGTTCAACAGATTACCTGTCTCCTTTCTCTCTCTCCTTAACCTACCACTCTATCCTTCTATTCTCTCCCTCCGGTATCATGGATTGAAAAAATATTGTTATAAAATTTTGTTTTTATTTCTTTTTTATTATTTAACAAGTGGCTTCCTTTAGGCTACTTATTAGAATGATCCTTTAAATATTTTACATACATCTTAATATTTCACACATTTTAAAAGCACTTGTGTTGATCAATCAAAACAAAACTTTTTAAAAAGTTGGCTATATAATTGCATAAAGACCAAATTTATTTTAAATTTTTTAATGATACTTTTATTCATATATCATAATACAATAAATTAAAATAATAGTGTATACACCAATAATTAATAAGAATAGATTAGTAAAATATTATTATCTCTCTTTTATTTATACACTTATTTTAATATGGTCAATTGGGTCATTCACTATGGAACGAGGAAGTATTTTTTTTCTAATTGCATCATTTAATTAAGATTTTTTTCTATGTTACCGTTGAAAAGTTGTGGGTAATTTACTCATCATCCAATAAAAATTAGCCACGTAAGTTTATGTGTCCTACTTATAAATTTACTTATGTGATTAATTTCAATTGAATGTTGGATAAATTACCCACAAATTTTTCAAAGGAAATCTAGGTCTCACCATTAATTAATACTATGCATATCACTCTAAAATCATTTTATATTTCACTTTGCATTTATGATATTGGTCAACACACCATAATAATAATTTGATGAAATTATTATTATTTTCCTTTAATTAATGGTATTTTCTTAATACATATATGTATGATTAAATATGACTTAATGATTGGGATGACAAGACAACTTACACCTGCATATACCCACCTGAATTTGTCCCGATATGGATGGGGAAAAGCTGCTTTGATTGGGTGCAGGTGCGGGTTTTCTCCGAAACTAAAACTTGGGGGAGGGGTCGGAAACGAGTTTGGGGATGTTGATATTCACCCTGCATCCTTATTCGAACCCGTCCCACTAGTAATATTATTATTATTTTTAAATTTTATATACATGTACATATTTAATATTTTTTTCAATATTAAAAATTATAATTTTCTTTCTACAATGTGAGTGTAGGCAGAAAAACTCAAACCCTGTCGTGAATGGAAATAGATACTTAAATTTCACATATGATATAAAAAAAGGAAAAGTGTGACTTTTTTCCGTCTAGTCAAGTGTAGGGGTGGGGAAGCAAAATCCGTCACCACTCCACCTGTTGTCATGCCTACTCCATGCCAAAAATATTGAGTATTACTAAATTTCTAAATCAAGAACACCTGTATATAAAAATGGACATATACAAAAATCTTTTTCTCACTCATTTAAACAAAAAAAGTCTTTAAATAAATTACTTATCAACTTTTAATATAATATTAATTATTTTTTTATTATATCATTTAATTAATATTACTTTCATTTTTCGAGTTCCATATCTTATACTCTATATTAATAAAAATGACAAATTAATCAATACTTCGTAAAGACAATTTGGTAAAAATATTTATTTTCTCTTTCATTTTTATAATTTTATTAATGGGTATGAAATGATTAAATAAATCATGCATTGCATTACTTAAAAATTGTACTATATATAATTATAAAAAAGAGGTAGTAACTCTCACTCTTTCACACTCTGTTTTAACCTCACACTAACCATCCACTTTATAAACCTCTTCATTCCATTATTTGTTATTCCATTCTCATTACACAATCATAACCACCATCATCATTCAATTCCCTCTTCTTGTGTCCACACGAATGGGTTCAAGATCAGCACGTTGGCGCCAAAGTTGGGCACCACAACCATTAACACCATTAATGGAAGGTCCTGACCCTGAAATGCAAGAAGAAGGAACCAAAAAGGAAAGTTCTTGGGAAGTTATTAGGGAATGGTTCAAAGCTCAAAAGATTTCCCCTGGAGGAAACATGAATTCACAATCATTCTATGGAACCATCCATGCTAAGACAAAAGATTTGAAGATGTTGCTTGGTGTTTTAGGTTGTCCTTTGGCTCCAATTCCCTCAGATCATGATCCTACTTTGAGTGTTCACAATCACATCAAAGATACCCCATTTGTAAGCTCTCTCTACTCATTCAAATGTTGCTTTTTTTAGCATTTGTTTTAGTCTAAACTCATATTCAAGAGTATCTCTTAACTCACTTCTTGTAAACATATCTAAATGTAAATTAACAAATTTCTTTAAGTACATTTAATTTTAATGTAATGAAAAAAATTATTATTTCTATAAATAATTCTTCATGAACTTTTTTTTTTGTGCAAACAAAAATGTTATTAAAAAAGAGATAATTAAATATGGAAAAATATTTAGAATTTGCTTATATTTTAACTTCCAAATAAAAAAAATTATTTTTTTTATTCTAGATAAGAAGAAATAATTATGCAAAACTATAGGGTGTGTGATTTAAACAAACATGAGAGGAGTTGGTGTCACTTTTCTAACAAATAAAAATGACAACTGTTTGTCAACAAAAAAAATAGTATGTTTCATTTTAACATAACTAAAAAGAGTTAAGAGTAAAATCTCTCTACTAATTATTATGTTAGTATTTTTTTCTTCATGTATCCTGATATTTTAACTTCTTTCAACCCGTTTAAACTTCAATTCAAATCAATTGAGTTATTCAATCTGCAATTTTTTTATTATTAATCATTTCTTTTATGTTTTCTACACCATGATGTAAGATTTGGTTAATTTTTTGTAACATATTTTGACTAACTAATTAATGTAATGTAATTTAAAACAGGAAACATCAACAGCCAAGTACATAATACAACAGTATTTGGCAGCAACAGGGTGTCTAAAGCAACAAAAGGAGAATAAAAACATGTATGCAAGTGGGATGGTAAAGATGATATGTTGTGAAACAGAGATATCATCAGGGAAAAATGTAAAGTGTTTAGGGACAAGAAGTAGTGAAAATGGTTGTTTTGTACTTTGGCAGATGTTACCAGGAATGTGGTCACTTGAATTGGTTGTTGGTGGTCATAAGATTGTTGCTGGTAGTAATGGTAAAACTGTTTGGAGACACACACCTTGGTTAGGTACACATGCTGCTAAAGGCCCACAACGCCCATTACGTCGCATTATCCAGGTACATTAACCATTAATCATCACAAAAAAATACTCTGTTTTTTTCTTAATTGTGAGTTTTTTAGAAAGACTTTGTTTTTATTTATAAGTTGCTCCTTAAAATTTAAGGTTATATATTAACTACTATTTTTTTTTGTCAATGTGTTTTTCATTTATCAATTATTTTAGAATTTAATTCAAGGAGACTGCAATATAAAAAAGAATTATACGGTCAACAAATAAAAATATTAAATTATTAAAATTGTTTGATTTAATTATAATTATTTTAAAAATCATACAAATCGGTGGTTATGATTCGTTGATAGTGTAAATTTTGTTACACTGATGGTATATAAAAAAAAGACATGAAAATTTATAATAATTTTAATTGGGGAGTAAATAGAGGTATTTTTATTTAAATAATATATTAATTAATTATTTCTTAAACTAATTAAATGAACCTTAAACCTCAACACATATGAAATAGCTATCACTCTTGCATATGAAAAAACTAATTTGTTAAAGAGATTAATCGATATTATAAATTCTTACTTGTATCTATAACATGGTTAAAAAATATATATAAACTAGAAGCTATATTATTTTGTACTCTTTTGATTAGTTATACCCTTAAATATTGTCCTTAATTTCTACCAATATTAGATTCAAAATAGGTTTCTTAGAGTGAATAAAATGAGCAATAATAAAATGGGTATCGACCAATTATTTCCCATGAATTTTGTGTTTGTTTAATTCGAATAGTGGAAGCACTCACTTTTTCTTTTCATGTTTTAAAAGTCGTGCTAACATATGGATAAACAAACCAAGAGAAATCTTATTAGGTTAAAACTTGTCTTATTTAAAACAGAATTATATATATATAATAAGATCAAGCTAGGACTTTTGGTCTATATATACTTAGAAACAAAACAAAATCTGAACTATATAGTTTTGTATTGAATATATATTTGTTTGGTGATCTAGGTTGTTGGGTAGATTTGAGGCTTTGGGGGGACAAATCCCTATTGTTCAAAGCAAGTTGTACCAAACAAAGATAGAGATTGAAATTGAAATTGAAATTGAAATCCCAACAAATATTGAAGGGTATATTTCGAGCTGACAATGATGGAGAAACTGTCCCTCACTTTACCCTACAACATAAACTTTGTTTATTTAGAAATTAGGGATATTTACATGCCACGTGATTGTCAATCTTACGTCAGCACTTATTATTGTACATAGTTAATGAGTCATGATCTTGGGATTGCAGCTTATTGTAGGGTAGCCCTGAATGAATTATCCTTTTGCTTTAACTTTTTCTTTTTGCACTTTGATGAATAGTCCATCGTCCACTACATTATTGTCCCTCCTTTCATGCCTTCATATTCCCTTTTCCATTTGTACTACTTCTTTCTTTAACAATGTTTGGCCTAGGATAACGTTCACTCCTTATTCTCATTTACAAGCACACACTTTATTTATTTATTTTTTTAATATAATAGATAGATAATACTATTATGATCTTAAATATAAATATAAATAAAAATAAAATAAAATAAATATATATAATTCAAAATTTAAATTAAATATATTTTTATTTATATTTGGTATTAGAGGAAGTAAATAAATATATATATATATATATATATTTTCTTATTATGATTATGATGGAGGGTAAACTTACGTGGACTAATGAGTATATACTCAAGGGCATTTGTCCCAAAAGAATATCTCAGTTTGGTTAAAGTACATTGAATTGGTTATATACAGAAAATTTAGAGTTCAATATCTGTTACTAATATTTTACTCTTCTTTCTAACATATTTACTAATTATTATTATTTATTTATAAAAATATACACAATGACATTCAGATATGCCCCAAATTGAAACAAGCATGTCTTCTTTATTTTTTTATTAAGCAAAAAAAATTTATTAATATAAAAGAACTAGAGTTAAGCATAAATCGGAGAATACATTTGGATGATTTGAGTATTTTAATTAATTTGAACTAAAATTAAAAAATTATAGTTCAAATTTTAGTGAAAGAAAAATTACTATCATAACAACTAATATACAACATTTCACTATTAGTATACATTATTAATTTGAGTATTTATTACTTTTTCAAAAATAAAAAGAGATTTTTTCATCTTATGTGAAGAAAATGTTTTTTTTTTTATATATTATCATGAAGAAACTTAACAATCAAAGTTCATTATTAAAAAAATTTGTATTTCAAGTTTCAATCTCTTGTCACAAAATTTAATGATGAAATTAGAGAAAACTTCATATTCTTTTCAAAAAAATGAAAAATTGATGCCAAATCACAATTTTCGAGGGCTTTGATTAATTATTTAACAAGTGTGCATTTTGATGTTGCGCACAACAGGGTTTGGATCCAAAGAGCACAGCAAGCTTATTCACCAACGCACAATGCTTAGGCGAGAATCGAATCGGGACCGTCGATTGCTTCGTGCTAAAAGTCTGTGCAGATCGTGAGACTGTGATTGAAAGAAGTGAGGGTCCCACAGAGGTAATAAGGCACATACTATACGGCTACTTTTGTCAAAAAAGTGGACTTCTCATATACTTAGAAGACTCACACCTTACACGTGTCCCAACACAAGACAATGATACGGTGTATTGGGAGACCACTATAGGGAGCAGCATTGGGGATTATAGAGACGTTGATGGAATCTTGATTGCGCATCAAGGGCGATCCATTGCCACGGTGTTTCGATTCGGTGAACTCTCGATGCAGCATAGTAGGACCAGGATGGAAGAGATCTGGACCATTGATGATGTTATGTTTAATGTGCCTGGACTTTCGATGGATCATTTCATTCCTCCTGCTGATATTCTTGACAATATAAATTCTCCATGATATTCTGACTTTACTAGGTTTTTGTTTAACTTTTTTATTTTTACTTTTCAAGTTAATGTGAATTGTAACTTTACTTTGGAGGGGGGTATAATGAAAGCATTGGTGGGGAGGTGTATTTTATTTTTTTTTTTATCTTTCTTGCTTATTAATGTAAGTTTTTAGTTAGTGGTACGCATTTCAAGTCATTAAGCTCAAATGACAAAATCAAGAGGTGCTGTGGAATAATTGATCAACTGGTAAGATAATGGGACATATTATTATGTACTTTAGTAGTATTTGGATAAAAAAAAAGATTTGGGATATTGATTAAACGATTTTGTTTTTATTTTTATGTTTCTCATGTGTTAGATGGAACATCGATTTATAGGTGAGTTTGGATTTAATTTTGTTAAATCATTTAAAATCAAACTTATAATTTACGAGTCTAATTCCAACCAATTTTTTTATTTGTTTGGTGGATTTCAATTAATGCAAATTTGTGGATCATACAAGTGAATTTTTGGGTGACATTTTTATTTAGAATATTCATTTTTTTTAATTTTTTGTTTATTTTATTTTCAAATTTAATTTTTTAAAAAATTGGACTTTCAATATTTTTTCAATGTTGGAATATATTTTTATCAAATAACTCATTTATTATATTGAATTCTTATACATATAGTTTTAATTGAAGCGGTCAGATTGGGTAACCGTAAGTCTATTTTTGTAAGTCGCACCCAACCACTTAAACTTATATATTCTCACATTTAAAAACATGTGTGACCAGTAACATGTTATAATCCACTCGTACATCAAATTGATTCATATAGATGACTCAGATTCGATCAGATCAACTAATTTTATTAAACCCTTCTTTAATATTTTTTCCTAACAATTTTTAAATAAAAAGAAAAATCAATGTTTAATTAAAAATAACATTGATAAAGTAACTAGTGAAAATATTGTTGACAATTTCTTGACTTAATTGCAGTTGATTTTGACTAAAAAAGATTTATAGTTGATTTAACAATAATTAACTAAATTATTTTGTACCGTATAATTATTCACATATCATTCTGCATAAGTAGTTCGATTAATGAGTTAAAGAGATCTTAAATTCAAACTAAAAAAACTAACATAACTCTACTAATTTACTAACATTTTTCTATAAAAAAAATTCACATATCATAAAAAATCAAGACACATAAAACTACAATTGACATGAGAGACCCTCTTAATTCCTTCAAACAAATAACACATTCTATTAATTATATGTTTTTTTACTTGTTATTAATTATACTTGCTCCGTCTATAATTATACGTCACTTTATTCATTTCACACAAATTAAAGAATTGAGTTAATTATGTATAAAAAAGAGAAATTATTAATTATTTTACAAAATTATTATTTATTAATGATATAGGAAAAAGAAATAAATACTACTATAATTGAAAGAAGAGAGTAATAACTAGTAAAAAATATGATATGAAAATAAAATGATATATAATTTTCAACAATTTGATTTTTTACAAAGTATCGTAATTTAGGAGTAGCACGTGATTTGACTAGAGACATCCAATGAGTTACATGCAGAAGGTAGGAGATTCAATTCCTGATAACTAACGATTCCCTTCCCCTAACATATAAATTTCGCCAATATAATTTAGGAGAGAGGGGAGTATGCTTGAGAAGATGAAAATTTAATTTATTGCAACAACCAATATTAGTAATTAGTAATGTTAATATTGTTAGCTTTTGTTGTAGGTGGCAATCGAACTCACGATCTCGTTATCGCTTCAGTCCCCTCACTTCAACCATCAAATCAACCTTATATCCCTTTAATGACATGATTGATTTAATAATAGACATTATCTTTAAGATATAATAATCACATGTCTTTTTTTTTACTTTAAAGATATTTGAAAATTGTGATTTTCTTATGATTTTTTGTTTTATCTAGATAATAATGAAGTGTATAAGAAAATAGTGGTTAGTTAGAGTATAGGTAATTAGTTAGATGAGTTAGTTGTAAGTTGTAACTCATTTGGGAGTTAGTTAATGGTTGTTAGAAAGTAGTTAATAGTTAATCATTCATAAGCTCATAAATAAAGCATAAATGTATTTATTTTAAATAATATTTTTCAATTAATTCAATATGTTTTCAACATGAATTTTCAAGAGTATCGATATACTCTCTATCTTGGTCATCAATATGATATTCCTCTGTTTGATCAATGGATTTATAACATTGTATGACGAGCCTTTGGTTATACCAATGAAGATGAATTTGAATTTGATTCACTCACCAATTGAATCCACAAGATTGTTTAGTAGAAGACGACATTCCATCTTGGTTGTTCAAGGAAGATGCATTGTTTCTCCAACAAGAATCATCGAAAAATAGTAATATCAAAATTGTTCTTGGTAATTTTTCATCATTAGATACCGAATCTTTTTCTTTGGAGAATTTTGGTCTATTTAATCAACAAGTGATGGTAGAAGAGAAATTGCATAAAGTTGAGGAAGAAACACTAAATCATACGATGTTTTTTGAATTCATTATTTCTCTCATGTATCGTCATAATGATGACATCTCATTCATCACACACACTGAATGTTTTTATAAACTCTTCAATCGCCATAATATTTTTTTTCACAATTTTCAATCCCAGTGGAGTTACAACGTTTGAAGTTGAAAGAGACCCATTTGGTTCTTCAGTCATCCTAGTATATGGATCACAATTTTTGACTCTAGTGGAAGAAACAAAACAAAGAAGATTTAATTTCATGCTATCTCCAAGCTCTCGTAAAGTCTGCACAAGAATTGACTCAATTGCTTCACACTATTTTAGTTGAACCATTTTTAACCTCTTACAAGATGTCATGAGCCTGTTTTGAGGCATAAATACAACTTTCATGGCAAGAATTAGTCATGATAATGCAAACTTTACAAAATAGGAACCCCGGGCATGAAATGACTCAAGATTATAAGTCAAGATAATGTCAATCTATTGCGTAAGAGTAATTTTTGGGGCTGGCTTATCAATAAATCTTGTTTTAGTTTGGTTTGTTAATTCCTTCTTTTTTCTTAGGATTATATTGTTTACATGTTTTTAACAATATTGGTTAAATTCTCGATTCTAAGTTTGTGGGAGGATGTTAGAAAATAGTAATTAGTTAGAGTATAGGTAATTAGTTAGATGAGTTAGTTGTAGTTTCTTTGTGAGTTAGTTAATGGTTGTTAGGAGATAGTTAGTAGTTAATCATTCATGAACTCTATAAATATATAATGATGTATTTATTTTAAATAATTTTTTTCAATTAATTCAATATCTTTTCAACATGAATTCTTAAAAGTATCGATAGACTCTTTATCTTACTCATCAATATGATCTTCTTCCTCTAAATTTATAGATTTCAAACAAAGTGTATGATATTGGTATGTAAAAGGACAATAATTATTTTTTCACATATATTGTATTTTAATTATTTCTCCTTTCATTTTAAAAAAGAATTTGGCAGTGAAACTTGTTTACTGAATCTTATAATTTGGGAAGAGATTAACACACTCCTACAAAACTAATTTGCAATGAAGATTGATCACCACTTATAAAGAGTTTATCATATCTTATTTGATTCTTTATAAGACTCTTAACACACTTTATCACGTCTATAACTAGAGACAGGGACATATCTAGGAATTTATGAAATGGAGTCATAGAATTTAATAATAATTTTTTTAATAGTTTAATACATTTAAAAAAATTAATTAAAAAATATCAAAATCATGCATGTCGTTGGTTTTTAATCATAAAATCTATATCAAAATTTTGAACATCCTTTTTAACCGTTAAGGATTCAAAATATCGTAGTAGAAAATCATCTTTTATCTTCTTTTCTCAGCATATTTTCACAATTTTTATAATATAAAATGATTTATCTTTTATCTTTATATTTAAGTCAAATTTATGTATCTTTAAATTTTTGAATTATTTTTACAGTCATTTTTATAATATTAGAATATCTCTCGTATAGAATTATTTTAATAAAAGATAAATTAAATATAAATTTTTATCATTAAAAATTTAAAAATTCACATTTAATTTTTTTTCTTGTTAAACTTTTTAAAATATTTGCAAGGGAAATATTTAAAATATGTTAAACATTATTGAAAAAATCATTAAAATATTTTAAAGAGACACATAAGTTGATTTAAAAGTATGAACAAAAAATAAAAATATTTTTTGAGACTAAAAATTTAAACATTATCATATAGAAACTAAAAAAAATTTAAAATTTTATAAGTACTAAAAATGTATTGAACCTTATAATAAATTATTAAAATATATATTGAATATGCGCCTTTCAAAAGCGAAAAACGTTTTGGGTACACTCATTGAGTGTATACTCTTTGAAAGATATAGATATAAAATAGCCTAATGTGATATGAAGAAAAAAATAAATAAAATGATGCGTTGAGTAAATGTTAGAAAAAATGATGTGTTGGGTAACGATTTGATCTTTTATGTCTTAAAATGTCAACGATGTTATTTATTATTATTTTTTCTACAGAAAATTCATCATCATCTTCAAAAAAATTCAGAAAATTAGTAATTGTTTTCAACAAAATCCATATTTTCATCAAATTAATAACTCAAATATTCAAATAAACTCATATTTTTATCTCCAACAACAACAACAATATCAAATCCATCGAATAAAGAACTCACATTTTAAGGTTTAGGTTAAGAATTTGATTTGGAGAAGAGTAGAAAGAAGAAGAAGATATTGTCTTTGTGATTTGAAGATCAAATCTTAACGCGTGAGTTCTTTATTTGATGGACTTGATGTTGTTGGAGATAAAAATATGAGTTTATTTGAAGATTTGAGTTATGGATTTGATGAAAATATGAAATTTTTCTTGAAATTGATAATAAGTTTTCTGGGTTTTGTTTGAAGATGATAATGAATTTTCTCAGTTTCTGTAAAAAAAAGATAATATTGTTGATGTTTTAAGATATAAAAGATTAAATTGTTACTTAAAATTAAATAAATGATCAAGTCAAAAAAAAAAAAAGATAAAAGACTAATTTATTACTTGAAATTAAGTTAAGAAATTGCGAGAGATATTTTGCCTATATATTAATATTATATATGTTTACAAAATTTATAAGCATGAGGAGGCCTCAGCCCATCCTAGCCCCATGTGGTTCGTCCATGACTATATGGAGCGTAGCCCGATAACATGTGGTCTAATGAATCTTAGATAAATTCTGATACTATATTAGAATTTGATTTGATCGAAATCGCCAAAGCCATAAGTTTCATATCAGTATTCAGGTCACCCGAGTTCCCAAAACTATCAAAAAATGAAATGGTCATCACTGTTTTTATAGATCCAGAATCCAAAATTAAGAACAAGTGTTGATGATTCTTGGCAACAATAATTTTTTCACATAACTATATTCCAAAGTGAAGACTAAACTGTCCACCCCTATAAATATTTGCCAAAAAGATTCTTTAACACTAAATGTATTTATTCTACTACCTGATTAATTTTTCAGGATCTAGACTACAAAAATCGTACGTGTATTGTTTTGTGAATAAATCTATCGTAGCAAGTGAATCAAATTTTTAATTTTATTTTGGTATTGTTATTCTTTGATAAAGTTAAAGCCAATAATGAAATAAAGTTGTTGAAACAAGGAAAAGTTCTGCAAACAAATCTTGTTTGCATCTTGATGCATAGGAATAAACTTTATTTTTTATTGTTATAAAAAAATACAGTAAAGAGGAATAGATATATAAAAAGAGTACTCCAACCTTGGGTAATGCCTCACTATTTTTTAATCATATTTTCAATGAATAGATATGTAGGATTGCTCGTAGACATTACATCTACGTAATTAATTCATACAAAAATCATTTATTATAATTAGTATTTATTACTAATTTATATAATTGAATTTGATTATACAAAATCGATTATCCGTAATCAATTTTATAATAATTTTTTTGGGAATAATTTATTTAATGAAAAGTCTAAATTTTTTTTTTCAAAATCTTTTCTCGAAAAACAGAATTTGTTTAGAAAATTTTTATTTTGGAAAATTTTTCTAAAAAAATCGAGATTTATTTTTTGTGAAAAAATTTGTTTGGAGAAAAATTATCTAAAAAAAACTGAGATTTCTTTTATAAAAAGTTTGTTTGAGAACAATTTAAA
>JBBPBQ010000003.1:39970213-40251191 GCA_037974755.1 Cicer yamashitae
TATATAACAAACTCATTTTTTAGATTAAGTTATTTTTTAAAAAAATATTTTGTCTACACGGTTAATTAATATGAATCATTGATGTGATGGTTAATGATTAATGAAAGATACAATCATGTGATATAATGTAATCAATGACTCATATTTACTATATTAACTATATAAAATAGGTTTATGTTATCATTGTATAGTATTTTTTTCTTAAAATAATTTTAAATAAAAATTTACTCTCTCGAGTTTCAACTTTTATTGACCCAATGATCTCTTATAAAAAGATCATATGGAGTATTTTAGTATGTTATAATACCAAATCAATGACGACAACCTTCACACAATTCTAAGACTCATTGTTCGACCAATTCCACTGTTCAGAACAACAGCTTACAATAGCAAAACAAACCAGTGCAGAGGAATTTAGAAACATCAGTAGATTGTTCCTGACAATGGAGGGAAAGAATGAAGTAATTGTCAAGACTAAACATATTTAAAGTTTTTTTATAGAAAAAGTCTACATGTAATGTAACTTAAAAGATAATAAGTATGTACCAATCATATGATTCGTAATGCATTATATAAATCACTATGACAGAAGAGAAGATACAAATTAAGAAAAAAGTGCGTACAGTTTTGTGAAGTGTTCAAATTCAAAAGCTGAATTTTGCATCCGCCAGTAACTAATATCAAACATCAACTTTCAAAAGTAAAACATTCCCTTATAATAATATAATTTAACAATTAAGATACTGTAAATGCATTTATGTTGTAACATAAAAATTTGAAAACAACAATCGATAAATTGTAGCTAGAACCAAAGCATCCTTGATGCTTCTCATGGCGATCCAGTACACCAAAATGTCTCATGGGAATTTATGCTAAGGATAGTCTATCGACACTCATTTTTACAGTGAGGGTTTACACAAAATTCAAAAAAGATATACCTCATAACGGTGGTGATGTTGACTTGAGATGGAATACCATTTTTGAGGTAATGATTATTTTCATTCATTGAGAATATCCAATTTCTAACATACTCTGATGAACTATCATTTACGTGTTAGTTTTACAACTTAGTTCAGACTTCAAGGAAACGAAAATAACAATTATTATATGATTACACGGTTTTTAGTCATGTTGAAAAAAGAAGAGATTACAATATACAAACAATAAAAATTTAATGAATTACCGACTACTTCTGCTAGTCCTATATATAAGAAAAAAATTTGATCAACAAAACTTATTGATTCAATTTTTTTATATATATATTACTGAAGATGGTTTCTTTATATATTGATAATTATCAATATCACTGTTTTATTGTTTTTACATTCAAGAAAACACATAATTGTGCACAAAACACAAATACAGGACAATATGAAAAGTAATATAAGGAGAATAAAGCAAAGTGGTAAAACAAAATCAAACGCATAATAAGTTTGTTACAATCTTCTTCAAGACAAGATTAAGTGTATCTTGTAGCTGTCTCTTCTTGTGCTTACTTCTTTATCCAAGGCATCATCAGCCTCTGCCACAACCAACAATATGAAATGATTTTAAATAGCTAAAGCATCCAAAAGGCCATCAATCATAAGTTGCAATTATATTAGATCATCAAGTGAAATTGCTGCCATAAATTACTAAAATTACATGTGGCATTAAAAAATAGCACAAAAGAAAATAGTCTCGTCACCTTATTTGAGACTCATTTCTAAAGTGCGAGACTCACAGTAATTTTATCCTAACAGACTTTCGCCACTCCTTTTTTTAAAATTAATGTGATAGAGGTAAATATCAGATTGAGATGGTGTAGGTAACAAGTAACAAGCCCATGCATTTTTTTTAATTGAACAAACCCAGCATTTTAGTGGTTGTGGTATTGGGCTTTTGGAAAGTGGTAATTTTTGTAACCTCTTGAGTTGAGAAACTGTACTTGACAAAAAAAAAAAAAAAAAGAATTCCTGTGCCGTATTCGCTTTTATTGTGTGGCAAGTTATACTATAAGGTTCCTAATTTCTATGTTGTAAATTTGTAATACTATCAACAAAAAACTGTCAAAAAAGAATGTTATAATGAGACTTTTCTACTAATATATTGAAGAACATATTAGTAGAATTTGCTATTCATATTATGAACATGTATAGTTTTTTTTAAAGAGGACTAAAACGAAAATAGAAATTAAATTATAAGATGAACATTTTTAAACGTGCAAGTTTCAAAGAAGGAATCTATGGAGCTCAATAGGAAAAAACTTCTAAACAATACAATTGAAAATGTTTAAAGAAAAATTAAAATTAACAAACCTACACTTTTGTTCCTCTTTCGTTAGACTTACTTTGAAGGTTCCAATTGAGACTCAAAAAATGTTAGCATGCAATTTCCTTTAATTATATCAATCAAATTTTTTAACTCACTTTCTAAAATAAGATGGGAGAAACCTCCCTCTGAACCGTAAACAAACTAAGGTACAAACTTCACATTTTTAGAGAAACATATATAAATTATTATAGAGATATTTTTTGACGAAAAAACATTATAATTGAAACTCTCAAGTTTTAAAGTTAAAGGTTGAAATTACAAATTTTATTTATTTATTTATTTATTTATGATGCAATAGTTTAAAGATATTTAAGAAAAATATTTAGACTATTGAATCATAAATAATCAAATGATTGAACTCAAGTGATTAATACTTCAATGAAAACCGAATAGTTACACCTTCCTAATTTTCCATTACACCTCTAACCCCCAAAACCACCCTTCTTTTTTATGATTCTCACCAACACCACCCCATAGAAAATTTAATTACTAACTTATGAGAGAGTAAATTACCTTTTTTTTTTTTAGCTTTTAAGAAAGACAAGAAGTAAATTAACTAAAAAACTTCTTAATACTGAATTAATCGAAGTATCTGACCTGTAAATGCAAAATTGATTTAACTATAATCCTTTGATTAATGTTTAAATCATAATAAAGAAAGTAGAACAATTATCCTCTAACTCTATTTGTCGAGTATGCAGATTAAGTTAGAAGATAAAATTATATTAATGACTATTTATATTATAGTAGCATGAATTATGAGTAAGTTTGAAATACTAATCTGAGTGTTATTAACACGAAGAATATTATTATCAAATAGACGATTAATTACGTTTACTAATAGAGTAAGTCATAATATATAAGAAAGTCCTTCAAAAGGTTATAAAGTGAATCTTCATCTGATCAAACCAGATGATTCACTTAACCAATGTTAACAAGAGATTTGCAATGAGCACTTAATGACTTATATTGTGAGTCAAAAGAAAAAGACAATGGAAATCAGTCAACACGTATTCTTCTGATCAACAAGCAAAAGAGCACTCACTACAAGAAAAACTGTTGTTACCTACGGCAGATTTTATCTTTAAGCAAGGGAAGTCCGTAGGTAACGTAAACTTACTCACGGATTACCCACGGACACGAGTTCGTAGCTAATTCACTCGTAGGAAAATATTTACCGACAGACACGTAGTATGAGTCACTAAGTCTCTGTGGGTAAAGTTACTCATAGATTTTCCGTGGGTAAAGTTACTAATAGATTTTCCGTGGGTAAAAAGTAGATATTTACCGACGGAAAAGACACAATTAACATTACTCACGGACAATCCGTGAAAAATTCTACTGTTTTTTTATTTGATATTTATAATTTTATCCATGACATGTCCGTGGGTAAATTATCATTTATTCATAGAATAATCGTGGGTAATGAAAAAATGATTTTCATTATATTTTGTTTTTTACTGTTTGCTGTAATTTTTTTACTGTACTTTTAAAATAAATTGTAAGTATATTAAAACATCATTGTCAAAACAAAGTGAAGTTTTATGTAAATAGTGTTTTCAAAATACATATCGTGACTACCACAAGTCTCAAAATACGGACAATTTACACTACCATAATTCTTAAAATAAGCACATTGTCATTACCATAAGTTTCAACATACACATAACGACACTATCGTAAGAATATATATATATAATGCCTACAAGTTTAAGCAAAATATGTAGTTATGAAATCAGTATTACTCCTCGCCGTCATCATCATTAGACTCATCCTCTTCATAATCTGGATGACGACGACGACGGGAGGAATCAGCCTGTATGAAAGCAACACTTTTTGCCAATGTTGCTAGCTGCATCTGGAGCTCTGTAGTGCGCTGCTCTGTTTATTGAACTTCCTCTCGTCGACGTTGCTTTATTTTCCTTAGCTCCTCTCGTGCCTCTCGTGCCTCGTGTTCTGCCGCTTTTGCTCGCTCCTCAAATGTTGCTATCTGTGCAGCTATCTCATTAGAGTGTTGAGACAAGACATTGGTGCAACCTCTAGATGGACGAGAATATGGGACTAGACTTGCGACACCTAGTCTATAAAGAGATGATCTATCTCCAGCACCATAGATACGTCCTTTATTCTTTCCCCCAACAGATTGGACCCATATGTCTAAGCGAGCTTCCGCATTAACCACTTGGCTACCACCACTAGATATTTCCCCACCTTTGGAGGCCTGCTGCAACTTACCTTGAAAATTTTCCTATTCAAATAGAAAATAATGTAACATAATCAAATTACTTTTACAAGAAATACAAATCAAAGAATGAATGATTTAATATTTCTTACATATGTTTTTTTGCTCTTTCATCAACCCAAGAGTTGTCCTTCTTCTTAGTGTGAGTTTTTAAAAAGACCTCATCCAATGTGAGGTCTCTACCTAACTCTTCAGCCTTACGAAAAATAAAAAATAACAGAACCGTGAATAAGATGAGAGCCACATTTCACCAGCAAAGGAAAATAGCAAAATATTTCAGCAAAATAGCTCTATGCATTTTGAAACAGCAACACAACAAAACGACAACATATCTAAACAATAAAAATAGCAAATAATAGGCATGTCCTTGAGTCAAACATTAAATGGTTATACAGTGAAGACTTTGACATAGAAAGCGTACCATCCGAATGGCATGTTCAACAAGGGATATAGATCCACCAGTATGGACAGCTCTTCCTTTAGAAGAAGCACAATTTTTCTTAACTCGATTTGATATCTCCTTATACGACGGATCCATCCATATCTTCTCAAGATCATTCCCAACAGTTTCGCCTATCCAAGTTGGATACTTACGCTTCTTTCTCACTTGCACCAATATATCAGAGAGACCCATTGATCCTTTTGTATTTAAGATATTCTTAATCTGAAAATTGTGCTCAAGCAACCAAGCAACTTTCTCCCGCAACATTACATTACAAATAATTTATAATGTATTAATTAGTATCCACACAATAGTTGAACTCATTAACAAAATATATAACATACTCTTACACCGAATTTGTCGAACCAATGTTCCAAAGTTAATTATGGGATTGCTCCCCAGCTAGGATACGAATCAACATATTGCGATGTGATGACTAAGGTGAGGGCCCTCGAGGAATATTGTGAACCAAACCCCATACTTCTTCACCGGTCAATATTGGATGAGGTTCATCCTTCACAACCCTATATTTAGTGAACCCTTTTTTACTTCTTCTAAAGGCATGATTATGAGGTAAGAAACGACGATGACAATCGAACCATGAATTTTTGCCACTGTATTTTAAGGTAAAAGCCTTATTTCCATCCATACACACCGGACATGCCAACTTACCTTGAGTACTCCATCCAGATAACATGTCATAAGTAGGAAAATCATAAATTGTCCATGGAAATATCATAAGTCAAAGCCCCTTCACTCCACAACTGTTGAAGCTCATCTATTAACGGTTGTAAATACACATCAATGTTTACTTTTGGGTTAAATGGTCTAGGTATGAGACAAGTCAAAAACATGAATGGTTTACTCATGCACATTTCAGGCGGGAGGTTATACAGGGTCACAACAACAGGCCAACATAAATGTGGGGATGAAGATGCTTGAATGTATGGCGTGAAGCCATCAGAACATAAAGCTAGCATTACATTTGTTGGTTCATTTGCGAAGTTTGGATACCTTGCATCAAAATGCTTCCAAGTTTCCCTATCAGACGACTGACGTAAAATGCCTGAACTCGATCTATTATGTTGATGCCATCTCATTTGGGCAACAGTTTCCATTGATGCATACAATATTTTTAACCTAGGAGTGATTGGCATATAGAACATCCTCTTAACTGGAATGTCTTTGTGGTTACCTATCTCAGGCTTACAAGGAACATATCGGGGTTCATGACAAAACTTACACTCTAGATCTGCACTATTATCTTTGTAGTACAACATGCACCCTTTAACACAACAATCAATTTTTTCAGACTTCAATCCTAGCATGGTCACCAATTTTTTCGCTTGGTAAATTTTTTTTGGAAGTGAATCCTTAATAGGACACACATCTACAAGCATGCTTGCAAAGAAATCAAGACATTTATGTGGAATATTCCAATTTGATTTGCATGCTAAAAGTTTCACGCATATTGAAAGTTTTGAATCAGAAGCCCCGTTATATAAGGGTTTATTTGTAGCAGTTAACAAATCATAAAAGTCTTGAGCATCATCATTTGGGGGATCTTTATTAATCGCTTCCTCGTCGCCCTCATCACCCATATTTTGGAAGTCATACGTAGGACCAAATGCATCATCGACCATATGTTGCATTAACGTAAATGGATCATCATTACAAATATATCCACTACTACTTGGAACATTTTCTAGGTCAATATGTGGGGCTTCTTCACCATGCTCAGTCCATACCAATAATTTGGTTGGAACCCAAACATATACAAGTGAACTTTGACTTCACTTGCAGACAATACACCGCTACACATGCAATTATGAGAAGAACATATGATGCCACCATCTTTTACAAACTGATTTCGACTTATTGCCTTCGTTATAAACTCTTCAACACCTTTTGCGAAGACTGGTTTCAACCCCCCTCGTTGAACATAAAGTTTATCATATACCCAACTACGATCTGGGTGGTGGCCATCCATATTTTGAAGGATATCTATACAAACCTCAAACAAGTTATTGTTCAAAGTTCAAATTGAAAATAATGTTCTCCAAACACAAACTAATTGTCAAAACCAATTCCATTACCACTCATTATTTTTACATCAATTATTTCAATATACGTAAATAACTCTAAACTAATGTATTACACTATATAAGAAACAATAATGAACCTGATGCAGATGTAAACATACTTCATATTATCTATCACATTATTATTAGCCAATGTATAACATATTTCACTTCATATACAAATCATGTTGTTGCAACACCAATCAACTTAAAAAAAAAACATTCTAAAAGACCCAAATCAAGGATTGGCAAAAAAAATGCAACAAAAACAAACAAAAAAAAAACTCAAAGGAAAACAAAATTATCAAACAATTAATCTGACATGATCTAACATCTATTTAAATGATCTAGCATTTTTTCTATTCCACTGATAAACCAAACTCTAAGTTTTCTATTGCGTATGTTATGTTATTTTTTTTATTGCAGTTTCAAAGGTTGAGAGACAAATATTACATACTATTCACTCCCTTTATCATAATATCACTATCAAACTTCAAGAGATTCAAGATATTTGTGAATGTAAGCATATACATCGGTCATGACAAACGCGAGGCACGCATTGAAGGTTGGTGCTGCCTAGCTTTAGAACAAAGCTATAAGTTAAAAAACACATTTCTTTGGAACAAGTGCAACAAAAAATAGAAGAAGAAAATAGATAATAAAAATAGGAATTTATTATAAGAAGAAAATTGCAAAGTTAACTTACTGGGAGACCAAAGATGATAACTTTCTTGTCCTGCAACATAAATTTAAACAAAGGCAAATATTACAGACTATTCACTCCCCTATCCCTTTACCATAAGATTAGTATCAAACTTCAAGAGATTTGTGAAATTTTCAAGCAAACTACTATGCTTCTTCATACTGAGTCTTCTACTCAATATATAAGCGGCAATGACCTACCAGTAACACTTCACTCCACACAATCCACTACAAATCACAACATGCATATGTAGCAAATGTATCTATATTTATAAATTGGAATGGAATCTGAAATATGGTAATATGAAATTAGAAATGCATTATGTAGCAAATGTATGGTAGCTAGTCCCTGATTTTCTTGTAGCGAGAATCAAGAACCAAACAACCAGGAACAATCTCTAAGCACATGATAACAAAGCTAATATCTCCAATATAGAGAATATAAGTCCTGCGACTTAACACCAGAGTCCATAGTTCAGGTGTGGAAGCTAACCAGTAAACAAAACGAAGCTAAGTATTATTATGAAAGTAAAAGCAAAATAATTAAAATATAATTCTAGAAATTGAGATTAAGAATTTTTCTTTGTTTTATACTATGGCCACACTATAACATTGCTATTCTAAAGATGGTGTGAAATATATTTCCAACATAAAATCCCCTATTTTCTGTTACAATCAGAGCTTTACATCTAGAAGATTAGAACAGAAAGATAAAACCCAAAATAAAGTCACAAAAGTCAAAACATTCTTTGAAAAAATAAAATGCTAGCACTTTTTCCATGTACATGTTTCACTCAACTAGCCTCAGATGATAGCAGAAGCACAACTAAATAACGTATAAAAATGTCTCATGACTTGACCCCTTCAATGGATAACATTCAGTACAACACTATTAACTACAACATTATGTAAAAAAAACAAAGAATCAGATCTAAAGAAAATGAATAATTTCGGATTTGAAGGAAAATGGTTAGGGTTTTAAATAAAAATTGAGGCTTTTTTTAGATAATGATGAAATTTGAGCACGATAATATAGGAAGATAACTTACCCTTGAAGAAGGAAATAGCTAGTGACGGCGGAAACAAGACAGAACGATAAGAAGAAAGAGAACTTGTGAATGAGAGAGAGCGATCGTGAAGACAGCAGTCGGAGCGGTCTGAGTTGACGGAGCGACAACAATTTGGGTTTGAGAAGGTTGCAATCTAGAGGAGGTTGGAAGAAGAAGAAGGGTTTAGGGTTGTATAGAGATAAGTGAGAATGAGTGAGTTTTTTTAGTTGAGAATGAAGAGTTGTTTCACATAAACCTTTTTTTTTTAAAACTCAACACAGAAACCTTCTAAAAAAAGAAATTAATAAACAAAACTTTACTTGTACATTACCAATGGACAATCCATGGAACAATTAAAATTATTCTCTTTATTTACCTACGGAGAAGTTGTGGTAAAAACAGCACGAAGAAATTTCGCACAACCTAAGCGTGAGTTGCATTTTTTTTTCTTTACTTACAGATTTTTTTAATTTTACCTACAGAGTAATCGTGGAAATTAATTAAAAAAACAATTTATTTTATAAAAAATATACACACGGTTTTTTCGTAGATACCAACTAATTTACTCACGAACTGGGATTCGTGGGTAATTTTCCGTAGGTATACGAATGTTTTCTTGTAATGGCTACTATGATCATTTTTCTCTAGTAAAAGTCAACTATAAGTCAAGACTTTTGTTGATCCTCTATTCAAGACGAAATTTAATGCTCTTATATAGGATTCAAGAAGAAAAACATGTGATATTTAAGTCACATAATCCTCTGACAAGAGAAGCCTCTAGAAAAGTCAATGCTATGATAAAAGTTAAATTTGTTAAAGAAGTAAATGACTCTGAAACGTCTGTATTTAGAAACGATTCCTCTAGTAAAGCTATCATCTGAAAAATAAATGCCTCTGAACATGTCAACATTGAAGTCAACGAATAATTATTATTAGTTTAAAGACCAAATTCCTTTGGCATCAAGATAAAAATGTTGCACATTCTCATGTGATATTTAAGTCACATAATCCTCTGACAAGAGAAGCCTCTAGAAAAGTCAATGCTATGATAAAAGTTAAATTTGTTAAAGAAGTAAATGACTCTGAAACGTCTGTATTTAGAAACGATTCCTCTAGTAAAGCTATCATCTGAAAAATAAATGCCTCTGAACATGTCAACATTGAAGTCAACGAATAATTATTATTAGTTTGAAGACCAAATTCCTTTGGCATCAAGATAAAAATGTTGCACATTCTCATATCATTACAATACAATTGTCTTAATAGTACAACAACAGACTGAAACAATACTATGAATAGTACATGTCGTTCAATGGATCTGTGTACTATGACAAAACAACAAATATGTCCTGCAGATTTATTTCCACCGAATATATTCTTCAGTATTTAAACGAAACAATTTGAAGTAAAGATGATGATGATCCTCATCATCCATGAAGAAAATGGATTATCAAAAAAGAGTTTTACAGTGAGGATAACAAAATGATAATTGAAAAAGATACAAAGAAGAACGTTTCTCAAAGATGATTTATGTAGTAAAAGAAAAAGAAAATGTTCAAATAAGATTCTAAAAGGCAATGTTCAAAAGACCTTTCTCATATTATGTGTTAGTTCAGACACATACTTGAATTGATTTACTCAAATCCGATAATGAAAATAACTCTTTAACTGAAAATAGGTACTTGAATACGTGTAAAACTCCTTGTAATCTTCAACGGAAGTTTGCCAGAATATTGAGAAGACTAGAAAGGTTTCTTGTGGTATGTTTGGAGAGGCAAAAGAAGAATACTTAAAGTCCGAAGAGGAAAATAATACTTATTTGCAATTGAACTATAGTGAATTAAGTTATCAACTATACTGGAGAAAAATATCTCTGTAAGGGGAAGATTAGATGTAACAACAGTTTGTTTATTGTAAACTAATATAAAAATATTTGTGTCCCTCTATTCTATTTCATCCTTTTCATTTGACTAGTTCTTTATGGTTCAAATTCAATTGATATTTGATATGAGTTAATTATAATCAAAGTTGAATGTTTTGATCAAGAACATCTTATTAATTTATCAAAGAAAGTAATTTTTAAAATGGTCAAAATAATTCAAACTCTCTTTTTTTGTGTTTCCCGTACCTTTACCACCAACATTAGAAAGATATATGATAAATTGAGAAAAATAAGAAATAAAATAAAATATAAGGACAGGTAAGGTAATTAATATAAAGATAGTCAATGCAAAACTACCAAACTACCCTAATCCTATCTCAATCAAAAGTTGTTTCCTTGTCTTGTTTCCTTTGCTTCATGACAAAAGCATATATAACAATATTTAACGACATCACCAACATCACTTTTAATTTAATTGGATAAATTGAATCCTCTAATTGGCCAACAACTAGGCAATGTTCAGGGTGACAAAGCACTTTCAAGACTACATGTTATGTAGATTTAGTAAGGCAATCTTAGCTTGTTTCCTTGTGACTTTGTTTGGTTTCTTTTTCTAGTAAAAAATAAAAAACACAAAAGAATGATGTTTCTTACCCGCTTATCTTATGGCTGATTTTCTTTTGAGAGTATGAAATTTTAAGTGTCTTAAGGAAAGAAAAGAAGGGTTGTCACTTGTGGGGACAAAAGAAATTTCTTTGCTTTACTTTGTTAGAGCTTAATGTGAAGAATTTTTAACGAGACCCAAAGTTGTGATTGGGATAGTTAACTGATAATTAAAGTACTTGGACTAATTAATTGTTGTTTTAAATTGCTAATAATGACTAGGAGTCTATAATATGGTTCCGGTCCAACCATGGTTTCAACATCACGTGATGCGACTATAATTTTGTGATTGCGGCAATGTCTACATCCGCTTTTAGGGATGTCAATTGCGTAAAAATTGAATCGAATTTGATCACATTAATGATTTGGTCCAAAATTTGAAAATCACGTTCAAATCAAGTTCAACGCAGTTATGAGCCGGTTTGAAACTGATTTATAAATATAAATGAGTTTAATAATTTGAACAAATTTTTAAAATTCTTTTGAAAAAAAGAATATCGAATTTTTTCGAGAAAAAAGTTTTTGATATTTTTTCAAGAAAAATAGATGTAAAATTTTTTTGATAGAAAAAATTTTCAAGATAAAAAATTTCGATTATTTTTAAAAAATAAATTCAAAATTCTTTTGGTAAAAATTTTTCGAGAAATTCTTTTCAATTTGTTTAAGAAAAAAAATTTTGATTTTTTTTCGAAAAAATAGATAAAAAAAATTTTCAAGAAAAATGTTTCGATAAAAAATTTTCAAAATAAAATTTTCTATATTTTTTAAATGTGTTTTTTGAGAAAAAAAATTTCAAAAATGTTTTAAAAAAAAATATTAGTTGAGGTTAAAAAAGTTTTTAGATTATTAAACTGGTTTTTAAATTAAACTTAACTAATTGAATTGATTTGTATATGTGATTCTTTTTGCGAATCATTTTATTTGTTTTTTTTTTTATGCAGTGCAATTTAATTTACTGTATATTTGGCACACCTCTGCTCATCAGGCTGTAATTGCGGTAATAAAATCTGCATTGCCACACTATAACATAGTGGGTGTAATATGGTTGCATCGGAGCTGCAACCAACTATGTAATAAATTATTATTTTTATTTTAGAGAGTATTATCAAAGATTAATTATATATATATATATATATATTAAAGTGATAGAGAATTTTTTGATAAAAAAAGTAATTGAGAATGAGATAATTACGAAATTTCAGATAAAAATTAGAATATGTGTAAGTTATTATATAAATAATACACCGTATTTGATGTTAATAAAAAATAAATTCAAATTGCAACGAACATAATATATATCACAACATACATAATGTCTTCAATGATAATAACCACAATTGCGACTCCATTCCAACCACAAATAAAAAAATGTTGTAGCAAGTTTTTTCAGTAAATATTCAACTGGATTCATTGTTTAAAATTGTATAATTAAATATTTATTGAAAAAACTTGTTACAATATTTTTTTTTTATTTGTGATGTTATTAGTTGACAATAATGGTAAGATTTTTTTATAGCAACATAAAATTGGATAATAAATTGTAATACATTGGGGCCCGAAATATTCTACGTATGTTGGTATGTGGTTAAATGGGTTGGTACACAAACCATGAACAAATAAATACCAATTTTTTATGAAATAGAAAATAACTTTTTTATAAAATTAAAGTAGTGTAAAATTTCAAATTTGTTACTAAATTAGGGTAAGTCGTGGATACTACTAAGGACTTACCCAATATATTTAGTTTTCATTTTGTAGTTTAACCAAAGTCGTGTTTCACAATATCGACTAAAATTTTTTTTATTAGTTGAAGAACCACTTAGATTTTATTTATTTTAAATTGCAAAGTTGTAAATGTGGTTAACGACTTCTATTAGTTTTTTCTATTTTTTTATATATAATTCACATAGTTGTTATCAATTTGTTATTTTTTTTAATCTTCTTGTTCCGAGTGTAATGAAGTTCTAGTAATTTAAGTTTGACTTGAAGGTAAATAAATTATGATTAATAATTGTTCCAGTTAGAATTTAAATACAGATTTTCTCAAATGATCGGTCATTAATTGAATCTAATTAATCAATTAAACCTAATTACTTGCTTAATTTGGTTTTTGTTTTTTTGTTTCAAATAAAAAGGGTTAACTATAATTTTGGTTTCTTTATTTTTACCAATTCATTGAACGAGTCCTCTTATTTTAAAATCTAACAATTTTGTTATCTCTCTCGGGTGTTTTTAACTAAAAAAATTTTGATTTGACATATTTTACATGAGGTGATATACAATCTCATGATGTAGAGCTATATATCTAGATTCATTAACTATATATTCGTCATTAATTAAATTACACAAATTAATTACTTCAATAGTTGAAACCAGAGTTTTTTAGAGAGTTTTATTGCAATTTTAAGTGTATTAATCATTAATCATCATCGTATCATATGCAATGTCCTTTAAAATAAGTCACATCACCATTTTTAATTAAAAAAAGCTTAGGGAGGGATCAAAATTATTGAATTTTAAAATAAAGTTAGGGACCAATTTCGTAAATTGATAAAAATAAAGGGATTCTAAATACAATTAAAACAAATAAAAAAATAATTATTGATGACTTACTATTTTTAATCAACTATTATTTTTATTTTTATTCGAACACTAATTTTAACTAAAAAAAACACAAATTTTAATTATTGGTTAAATTGTAATTCTGATTAGAATACAAACTTTGATTATAAATTTATTAAACTCATGATTAAAAAAAAAATATTTGACATAACTAAGACATTTCATTTGCCTTAAACAGTAAAATTAAACATTCATTATTTATAGGACAATAATTTCTATTATGTTCCTCATTTACGATAATAACTGTATTTTTTTGGAGCTACATTTATCTCATTATATATTATATTTCTTTATATTTGATTTACTTTGTTATGTCTTCGCATTCTACCATTAAGTTTAATGGATTTGAATATGATGATTAATATTGTTCACTTTAAAGAAACTTATGGCTATAAATTTTGTCGATATAGTTTCCATTGCAATGAGCACATGATACAACCATATGTGAACACAATTTATTCTCCACCATCACAACACCAAATATTTAAATTAATTTTGTATATATCATTGCCCGTCGCCGAGTTTGTGGATTTGTCAACTCTTTTACCTCAAACTCACTTTGAGTCCCTTGTAAATTTATTCTAAGTCACTTTTAGTTCCTATTTTTATTTTATAGGGGCTAAAAGTATCAATTTTTTATAATTTTTTTTTAAAATAAAAATTAAAATTGAATAAAAAAAATTTTGGTAACTAAAAAGTTGAAATATTTTTATAAGGACTAGTGTTAAAAAGACCAAAACAAATATAGGTTATTTAGATCTAACAGGTTGCAAGATCGTATTCACTTGTTAAAAAAGTTAAAAAAAAATTTAAAGTTCAAAGTTGTTTAACCCGTAAAATAAAAAACCAAAGTGATATAATTTCAATTATTTAATTTAGTGGTACAAAAAATAGATTTTAGATCTAATAGGTTGCGAGATTGATCCAAACTTAAGTCATTGATGCAATTTCTTAATAAACAATAAATTCTTTTCTACTTAGGATACAAAATCATTAAAAATTAATATATATATATATATATATATATATATATATATATATATATATATATATATAAAAGTCGTTCTTGTTAAATACGACTATGCTTAAACTTTAAAATGAAAATTAAATATATTGTGTAAGTCGTGGTTGGTAGTATGTATGATTTACCCCAATTTAGTAACATTTTTTAAAATTACACTAATTTGGTAATAAGTTTGAAATTTTACACCAGTTCTGTAAAAAAAAGTCAAAGAAAACTATAAAATTGGTATCACATAAAAATTTGGATGAAGGCTAAAAAGGGTAGTTATACGGGGTCATGGATTAACTCGCAAATTTGCATACATAAATCGCATAGTTTATAGACCAAAACATAAATAAAGTTTGGTAATTGCTAGTCTAATTTTACT
Organism: Cicer yamashitae; assembly: GCA_037974755.1. Lineage (NCBI taxonomy): Eukaryota > Viridiplantae > Streptophyta > Magnoliopsida > Fabales > Fabaceae > Cicer > Cicer yamashitae. Next base: position 39,985,601 of record JBBPBQ010000003.1, read on the forward strand.
CTCCAGTGCAAAAATATTATCTGAATTATGTTTTTGATAGTATTTTTTATACAAATTTTAACTACTGAAACATGAAATCCAAAACATAAATAATTTAGCATTGATTAATGATTTTACATGTGCATGCATGACAACATGTACAAGTACCTTCCATAAATTCAGAATGAAATGAGTATGAGTTATCTAAGATCTGTTTCCTAAATCAACATGGGTAGGATTGCTTTGAAATAGTAATAACAACATAATAAATAAATAAAGGTAAATTTGGCTATGCATCTTCTTTGATCTTTAAATTGTTAAGACTCATAACTTTGTGCACATAAAGGTAGAAGCTTCCTCGATATTTGCACGCATGGAAGTGCGTTGTATTCTTCCTCCCCTTTTGGCTTTATAGCTTTTTCTTCTCTCTCTCTCTCCCTCTCTCTCTCTCTCTGAGTACTACATATTAGTGGAGCAAGGGAGCTTTCTTGCCAACTTGCAGTGTGCCTTAAAATTTTCTCTGCAACCAATAAAGGTTGTTGGCGTCACCCTTTTTTTTTTTATCACTTAAGAAAGAGAAGCTTCATGGTTATTTATATTCTATGGATCTAATCTCATATAAGGAAATTGAGACAAGGTGAAGGTTTATGCATGTGTCTTTGTATGCTTGTTTATATATATATATATCCATTATTATTATTATTATATATATTTCTTTTAAAGTAATTGTTTTAACAAGCTGGAAGGCAAGGCTACCCATATAGGGTCTTCATAAATCTATTAATAAAATTAATGTACCAAAAGATTACTACATATTATCTAAAGAACACCACCAAAAGGATTGTCCTTCCTTTTTTTTTCCAACTCTCTCTCTCTCTTGGCTACAAAAGATTTCCATGAAACTAAAGCTTATATCTCTCCCTCCTTTCGCTTGATGAGTTATAGTAAAATCTATAACTAAAATGTATCAGGTGTTAATATAGCATGACACAAGTAGTAGATATTCAGATTAGTTGAAAGTTCAATCCCTAGCAGTACAGTTTCTTGGAATTTAGGTTGTGCAAAATTTAATGTTTCAATTCTTTAAAATTGGCGTGTAATGTGACAACGACCTCCATTTATATAGACACATGTCAAGGCTTTATCTTATATATTGGGATTCATTATCACACCTCTCTCACATTGAGAATTGTACATCTAGAACATGACTTGAATTTGAATGGCTTGATAGTAATGACTTGATAGTAGGTGGTCCAATAAATTTTGAATAGACTTTTATATCGTCTTTGAATTTTGATTGGACTTAACTTAACCCTTACAAAATCGACTTGTAAGGTTAAGGGTGTCACTCTTTATGAAGTTTCATAAAACTTTATCTTTTATCAATTTGAGACTTGAGTATTTTTCAATACACTACTCATACTCAACCCTATTGAACTTGGTGTGTGGATATAAATAATGGGTGACTCGATTGATTTTTATATTTAAATTTAATTTATTATTACAGAATCAATTTATAAAATGAAAGTTTTCATTATTTATAAATTATTATAATACTATTAAAAATATAAAACAATTACTAAATTCAAGAATCAAATCTTGAAGAAAGTATTTAATAAAATAAACCTCTTCTAATTAATTAGAACATGACATGTTACTCTACTAAGGTTGCATTAACTATTTACTTTTTAAAAACAAGAAAGTAAATAAAGCTAGACAAAAATAGAAGGTAAGAAAGAAATATTGCAAGTGAGAAGAAATCTTGTGTGATAAGATAGAACCATGTTGTCCTGATCATGTTATTCTCTCGAAAGGAATATAGAGCAGTAAAGAAGAAAAGACAGATACTCTCTGTCGGTTTTCAACTCATATGATATCAATCTCTTAGGAACTTGAAGAGAAAGCTAAGATCATCTAGCACTGTACCTCTACACTTGAAAATCACTTGCTATTTTTAAAGTTTATTATTCTTTCTTTTTGCCTTTCTTCCATTCATATCTTTCTAAATTCTTTTTTTTATTATATAAATAAATATGCCTTGAGTACTCTAAGATTTGTCTCTCTCTTTCTTAAATTAAATAAATTAAATAAATTAAATAAATAAATAAATATAAAAAAAAATATTTTGTTTGTTTTTATATTTTCCCGAGAGATTTGTCCTCAATCATTGAGTAACTAACTTGTGGAGTACCAACTAACTTCAAATGATTAATTTTAACTTATTTAGTAAAGGCTAATTATAACTTAGTATGCATTCAACAAAGTCATCATCACCTCAAAAGCCTAAACAAACTCAAGTTAAACAGAATTTTTATCTATCAATAATTTATTTAATTATGGTCATAGTTGGTGACAAATTTGGAGAATCCTTTTATTCGAGATGGATTTTTTTTTTTTGGTGAAATTTGAGATGGAGTTAAACCCTTTGTATTATTAATATATTTTAAAATTAATTTTTCAATTGAATTTTTTTTACTCACATTTCCATTTCAAATTAATTTTTTTCCCTTTAATTTTATTCTATTATCCTTGTTTTCAAATCTCATAAAATTATATTATCGCTGTAAAAAACAAAACCCTCATAATATCAATGTAACAGTAAAGTGTGCTTCCATGACATAATCTATATGTCATACTATGGACATTAATGTTACCAAAAATCACTTCTCGAAAAATAAAAATTCCAGGAAAAAAACTGCTTAATAGTGACGCAGAGAATGTTCCACACATAGTGTCAGAAATAAAGAACATTAGAAGTGGGTCCAAGAAAAAAGATACAAAGAAAAATCTATGTGATAAAAAGAAGTAAAGTTTATATGCTTGCTTCAAGTTTTTCTCGTCTATCATAACAACATGCAGACAAGTATTCATCATGAGATGTGGATAACAATTTTTTTTTAACATTAAGGTTTTTAGAGGAAATAGATATTACGATAATTCAGAGTTTAACCAATAGATAACTAAAGTTTTACTGAACGTTGTTTCCATCGGAATTCAAATTAGGACCCTGATCAATTTATTTTTAACTGAAATTTATTAATCATTTAAGTTTAATCACTTAGTTATGTTAATGATAAATTTGTTAAAACAAAAAAAAAATTGATTTTAAAGATGTAAAGTAAAACATACAAGTGTGAAAGCTCACATTAAGCACATTTATGAAGTGCTTTAATAATTATATTATCGTTAGAATAATTAAGACTTTGGTTTGCCATTCAAAGGCATTATACCACATAACACTAATTGAGAGAGGAAATATCCCTCATAAGAACTAATGATTTCCAACACCAAATTCAAAACCCTAAAAAAGTTTCACATAAAGGATAAAATACATATACCATAATTATAATATCCAATAATCTAAAAACTATAGATGATAATCATTATTAATTCTCATCCAAATGGTGAGCCTCTACCTTGTGCCATGGTACCAGTACTAATCATAGGGCTCATCCTTTCTGAATGAAGTGGTGCTCTTCTTGGTGATGGCCTTTCAAGTTTCATAGATCCATCAAATTTCTTTTCACCTAAAATATCCCCTTGAAGTAAATTTTTTGTATCATAAATATCTGATATAGTGTCAATATCATTACCTCTATCCAATGATGGTGGTGCAATTTGAATTTGATGATCATCTAAGCATGATGAAGGTGTTCCCAAATCTTGAAGCCTTAAATCATCACTCCACATTAAAGGGTTTTTTCCATTTCCACTGTAAGGGTTAGGGTTAGGCCTCTTTTTTCCAAGACATAAACTATCATTGATTTGCATGAATCCATGATCAAGTGCTTGTTTGTCCATGTTTTGTTGTAGGTGATCAAGTTGATCGCCGCCGCCGCCAAAAAGATCAAGATCTTGAAAAGATGAAAAACTAAGAGGTGGTGAACCAAATTCTTTCAAGAGTGCCATATTTTCAGGCATTCCTTGAGGTCCAATAATAACACTACCCTTTAAGTTAGTTGCCATGTTTTCACCTGCAAGTGTTTGATAAGCTTTCTCCAATATACTTTGCATGTATTTCCCTTGAGCTTCAATCCTTAACTGAAGGTGTTTTTGTACCTGCCATGCAAATAATATATAATTATTTAATACAAATATCAAAGTATGCATACTTTGTGAAAATATTTTTTATTTCCATTTTTCAAAATATTTATTTATTTTAACTTGTTAACAAAAATATGTGAGACTCTTAAAATAAACAATTGAAATTGAGATCAAAGTATGAAACGTTATTTAATGATGATGCATTTTTGAAAATAATGAAAATAACTCTTTCGATATTTTCATTGTTTTTGAAAATGTTAATAATTGTTCAAATCAAAAGTCTTTTATTTCTATGTTAGCAAGTAAAATTAACACAATTTTTAAAAAATAAAAATTGTTTTCGCAAAATAAATGGAAGATTTATTTATTTTTTATTTGGAATATTTTTAAAGTTTGTGTGTTTACCTCAAGCTGTTCATGAAGTCTTCTTTGCACCTCAATTTGCATCCTAATTGCATCACCATGTGTGAAAAAAATTAGAAAAAAAGACCAAACTTTGAAAATCTCTTCAAATTTTCTTTACATCAATTTTGGTTCAAATTATTAAAACCACACATATACTCCCTCCAAAATATAATTACTAAAATTAAGATAAGATACAATAACGTTCAATTATGAGTTTTTCTTATATTTAATTTAGAGAGACGAAGTATAATGGAAGAAGGGAATTAAGCAAGCATACTCATTCATGTTGCGGCCAATCATGGCAGAAGAGGAAGCAGTATTTCGTTGCAGTTCTAAAGCCGAAGCTGACAGTTCAAAAAGATTTTGTCAATATAAAAAGAAATTGTCATGTGTAAAGATCATAAAGTTCAAAGTGCTAAAAAACAAATATATATATTGAGGAGCCCTAGAAAGAAAAAAAGATCCGTCACCTCTCATACCATCCTTAATTGAATGATCATTGAATTCCTTGTGGGGTTGCTTCCCAAGCCTAAATTTCTATGGAATACAAACAACAAAAAGAAAAAGAACATCAAACAAAGGGATATCATATATATTAAGAGAGACATTAAACAAACCTAAGAAACTAACTATATGAAAGTTAATTGGACCCCTACTACAATACTACATCTACAACAAGTTTTATGGTTATTAGAGAAGAAGAATATTAAATTAAAACAAATAAATGGGATGAGAGATAAGAAAATTAAGAGAGATAAATAGTTGTAGAAAAATTTGCACTTGAGAATTCAATTTGAAAAGGGTTTGGATCATCTCCTACCGTTTTTTAATTACGACAACAAACCATTACATACAATTTTTTTATACATAAACAATTTTATTGTAAAACTGTTGTAAGAGATGATCTGAGTTCATATTAAAGGAAATCAGATTCTCTCTTATCATACAGCGGTGCAGCAAAATTATTTTATCAATTAGGACACTAGATCATATATAAGTATAAAAGTTTTTCTGCACCGTTACATAGTAGGAGAGGATCTGAGTCCATATATATTAAAGTGTTCTAAAAAGCAAAAGAAAAGCTTGAAATGAAATATGGTTTGTTTTGTAATATTCAAACCTGAAGATGACTCTTGAGGTGGTAAAGGGTGAGACCCTTGACACCCATAACCCTCATAATAGTTTTAGGAGTGGCCTCTACAAAATTTAAGAGATGAAAAATATCTTAGTAATGATTAAAATAAAGAAAAGAAAAAAAAAAGGGTGTATGTGAAATAATTAAGAATAGTACTATCAGGTCCTCCAAGTTGAGTAACAGCATCAACAAAACGTTCATGGAGTTCAACAGTCCAACGAAGACGAGGTTTAGGGTCTGTTGTGAGAACAAGACCAGAGTCACCTTGAACACACATGGGTCTGTCATGTGAATTCATAGTTGAAGGCTTCTTTGGAGGGAACATTCTCTCCATCTCTCTCTCTCTCTCTCTCTGCAAAGAGAATACTCAGAGAGATTCAAGAACAAATGCGGATGCAAAATAGGGAAGAATAGGGTGCGTTTTTGAAGGAAGGGAATGGCTTTGGTTTAATGTAACCTTCTCAAAGTATAAAGCATGTGAGATGATGAGAAGGAAACTAGTATAGCCTTACTTAAAAGAATGTATTCAATATTATTATCAACAATTTTTATTTATTTTTTTATAAGAAATTAAATAAAGCTATCTTATTCCAACATGCATACCTTCCTTTAGCAAAAGACACCTCACTCCCTATTCTCTCTCTTTTTCTTTCTCACTCTAACATGGCCACCTTCATAATTACTATATCATATGCATGCATGTATAGGGATCTCAATTTTGTATATTAAGCAGTTGTGGTTATCTTGCAAACTTTTATATTGCGGCGAAATGTGAAAAATTATGGTCAGTTAAAATTGCGGTTGTGGATATCTTAAAATCCACAATATTATTGTCGCAATTATGGTTGCAAATTATAATTTAAAACCATGGTAATTAGTAAGAAAATTTAATGTTTACGTATTACTCGCGTTTGTAGTGGTTTGATCAAATCGAACGGTAACACCATGTAATTTTTTTCATTTATTTATAATTTAAAATATTCAGATTGAATTTAACGTCTGATCTTTATCGAAAACTTATTGATATCCTGAATGCAAATTTACCGACTACATTCGGTAGGACCATCCCTGAAAATTTTGGTGTCTTATGCAAAGTTTGAATTTGATACTCTATTTTATTTGTATTCATGTTCCTTATTTTATTATAAGTCATATAATGATAATAAATTTCATTATATTTTATGCGATATTAATCAGTACGTTATGTTTATTTCATACATATTAATCAATTCATCTTGAATCTGATGACTAAGATAATTATAATGAATTTTATTATGTTTGATGTGATCAAAATACTTTTGTATGACAAATTTTATTCAGCAATCATTTCAACAAGAGAGAATTTTTTTTGAGATGAGAGTAGGAACGTTCAATTGTTAGTAAAAGAGATTCTAACAAAATATAATCTAGATCTTTTTATCTTCTTCACAAATTTTAGGGACCAAGGAGTAACGAGAATATGAAAATTGAAAAATCTAACTTTTTTGTTTTCTAAAATTTTAATTTTAATATAAAGATAAAAAAAAGCCGAATATTTTTTGTACATATTCCAATCATAAGGGTTCAACAATTTAAAAATTTAAACTTTTAGACCTAAAGTAACTCAGATGAAAAAATATTGAACTACATAAATTTTTACATTTTTTAACTATATAATTTTTTATACTATATTTTTTTATTATATAACTTTTTTATACTATAAAAATAAAATTTAATACTCCTAAAATTTTAGATCTCTATACAATCACACACCCTAAATATCCTCAAAATCAACACTAACATCCGGATTCCATGTATAGTTTATTACATTCCAAATAGAGATACCCTTTATTAAATTTTAGATTTATATGCATAGATATATAGCTTTTTGGTGGCATCATGAAGGAGGGCCTCAAGCAATGATGATGATGGAAAATTTGTAGACTCTAAGTTTACATGAATATTGAACAATGTTTGATTAAAGCATTATTAAGGACATAATATCTACTTTGGCTGTTTATGTATGCCTGGGGCATTTCGTGGTACGACACACTTTTTAGCATAATTATTAGTACGAAGATATAAGTGGCCTCTCAGCTACAATGGTAATAATAGAAAGTGTTGACTTTATGTCATTACCATGAAAAAGTTTCCAATCATATATTTGACAAAATTTTATTTATTTATTTTAGGATTGATTTGTACAATGAGCATATTGACAAAGGATTCTCTTATTTTGAAAAAAACGTGAAGTACTATTGAATGAAAAAAATGAATTATTGAGTCATACTATTTTGATCTCAACCATTCAACGAATGTATTGAATGAAAAAAAAAATTGTGTAAAAGTAAAAATAGAAAAATGAATTATTGAAATCAAATTATTACTTCCTCATTTTTTTTTTTGAAAGAATCCATTTGCTATTTATAATTGGAATTATGTGTAATATATAACTCACAATTATCAATTCATTTTCAATTAAACATTTTTATATTTAATTTCTTAACAAATACCTCCAAGAACACTTCTTAGCATATGTGTATATATATACACACATATTAATGTTGGAATATGAATTAAAATTTCATAACAATAAGTAATACTAATAATGGTGGAAATTCAAGAGATGCATTAGAAGAGATGTAGGTATATCTAAAGTCTTGATTTCTTCATAAAGTACTCCCTCCGTTTCTATTTATAAGAAAAACTAGGTTAACAAAAGTTGATGTATTTGATCTAAATTTTGTACTAAATACATCAACTTTTGCTAACTCACTTTTTCTTATAAATAGGAACAAATGGAGTAAGCATTTTGAAAATGTCGGATATAAGTACTCATTACGCAACATTAATGAACGAAAGTTTATGTAATTAGGAGTATCGTGAAGTGGAGGGCGTGGATAAGAGTGCATGTGTTCTCGGGAAATTTTTCGGCTCTAGTTAATGGAAATCCAACAGAGGAAACCAACATTCAAATAGGACTTCAATAAAAAGTTTCTCTTGCTATTTTTTTTTTCTTTTAGTAGTAGAGGGGGTTGAGCGGGTTGATAAAGTAAGCTGAGTCTTTCAACATGTTTACAGGCTTCTTAGTGGGAAATTCAGTCCTAGTGGTTTCTCACTTACAATATGTTGATGACACATTGCTTATAAGGGAGGCTTACTTCATCAATCCTGGTGGTTTCGCAACAGGCTTGAAAGTAAATTTCTTTAAAATTAGTGTAAGTGATGTAAAGGTAGAAGATTCATTCCCAATAATTAATTGTAGAACGTTTCTTGAATTGTAAGGTTGGATCAAGGTTGCATGTAAGGGCTACTGATCGGGGCAAACCCATAAAATATTAGTATTTGGGATTCATTGCTCAATTCCCTACCCAAAAGGTTGGGGTCTTGAAGGAATTTGAGAGCCTTGGTGGAAGATTTGTCTTGCTAAATTATATTATGAACATCATCCCTATTTACTATCTTTCGTTCATAAAGATGTAGATAAAGGTTTGGAAACTTGTCGTGCAAATCAAGATAATATGCTTTTGGGTGGAGTGAAGGGTTGATAAAAAAATCTTCCTAGGTTCGTGGGTCTAATGTGTATAAGTCAAAATAAGGAGGCGGGCCTTGGATGAAAAATCTTCGCATGTTCAACTAATGTTTTCTGGAAAAATGGAGGTAAAAGGCAATGACCGTAGGTCTCTCACTTTAGTGTCAGGTATTGGTCGTTGAGCATAGTTGAAAATTCAAGGTATCTCATATAGGAAACAACTCCAGGGTCCCATGCTTGCTCTGTTTGGTGGAGAGACGTCTCTTTGCTGGGATCCAAAGTCGACTAATTTATTGACATGTTTTCGTATGAGGTAGTTAAAAAGATTCGAAATGGGGGTATCAACGTCATTCTAGCACAATGAGTGGGTACGGAAATGAACTTTTTGCCAACAATTCCCCATTCTATACTTGATCATTTACTAGTTCAGTTCGTTGGGTTAAAGACATATGGATTTGGGATGTTACTTGGAGGAGACAACTACTTGTTAACCATTGGTGCTAGAGTTATTACATCTCTTATGAGGAATATTTGTATTAGGTATATGATAAGCCGTAACCCATAACTCATACGGTCAGTGTACTCAGTTAAATCGATCTAATAACCACTATGGACATAGATTCCTATAGTGCATGATCTCTTAAGGGTTAAGCTCAGAGTTCTCACAAAGGTTTGGATGAGTTATGCTCCGGCCATAGTCATCGCCTTCTTGTGGTCAGTGTTTTTAGACAAAGTGCCTACTAGACAAACCTTCTACGCCATAAGGTTATTCGAGATGACGCATAGTCTTTATGTGTCCTTAGTGCGTCTACACAAGACTTAGTGAGAGACATCTTTTTTTTACTTCCCATTTTTCTCTCCAAATTTGTTATAGTGTCTTTATATGGTTCAGGTGGAAACTAGAAATCTCGCCTTACTTATTTGTTTTGTTTGCAATATTTTTTGTTTATAAGTGTTTAAATGCAGGTGAAGGCTAACTATGTTTTGGAATTTGGTTGTGTGGTTGATTTGGAAGTCGTGGAATGATGTTAACTTTTGCGATATGGTTTTGTGTGTTCAATAAGTGGTGAAACATATTCAATTGTCTTCTTATAAATGGCTATTGAAATAAGAAATTAGGATACTCCTATATCTTCTTTAAGTGGCTAAAGGATTCAACAACAAATTTTTGCACATAGTGCCTTTGTGGTTGGAAACAATGAACACATAAATTGTATTCCTTCTTCTTCAAAGACTTGGGATACTCTGAACAAGTACTTGTTGATATACTAAAAGGATGTGTAGGAATTAAAAAAAACTAAGGAACGCAGGAATAAAGTGACTCAAGTAATTTATCCTGATTCACCACTAACTTGGCTATATCCAGTCCTTTCACTTAGAAGGATTTAATCTACTAATTCAACAACTTGAATTACAAAGGATTTGACTCTCCAAGTCAGTCTTCTCAAACAGCCTGACAACCCTAAACTTTTGAGGAACACACACACTTTGACTCTACCAACCAAGTTTTCTCCATACAATCTGACAACCTCAGATTTTTTAAGGCACACTAACACCACTATCCGGTTTCAATACAAATGTTTTGAATTTGAGTAGTTGCTTCTATTTTGTTTAGATTGAGTTTGTAAATTCTTCAGATTGATATTGTTCATATTTTGTTCACATTGATTTTGTAACTTATTCAGATTGATACTGTTCGTATTTTGTTAAGATTGCTTTCGGAATTTCTTCAAATGAAACTTCCTTCCTATTGCTTTATTTTATCTGGACAGAAAAATAGTATTGTAACGATTGTTGAACTTTTACAAGTAGGGATATGATTAAGTTCAATTCAGCATTTTTTCTTTTGTAAAAATTTGAATCATATCTTTGCAAATAATAAATGTATCTTCATGTGAGTGTTTCTTCTTGTAAACAATTCTTGACCATATGTTCTTTTAAATAAGTCATATCTTCTTGTGATAAATCTTGATCAAACCTTCTTGTAAATAATTCATATCTTCTTGTGATAAATGTTGATCGAATCTTCATCAAATCTTGATCATATCTTTTTTTTAACTTGGTCAAAGATTTTCGTCAATCATAAATATGAATCAAATCTTATTTTAGATTGGCTTCAAAAACATGAATCTTCTTTTATACTATGTGAAGTCAAATATATTGTTCTCATAAAATAGTTTTGTTAACATCAAAACTCTAAGTATAAAACCAATTTGGTTCCAACAAGAGGGAGATGGAGGAAAAGGTTGCTTGAGCTAGAAGGAGAAAAAGGTTGTTTGAGATGGAGAAAAAGAACTATATAGCAATCCCTTCTTCCCTAAAACACTCATGAACCAACTTTTTTGAAAAAATCTTCAAGAACAATTTGAACGATATCTCCAAGAAGATGATACACCTTCAAACTTGCAAGATATAGACACCCTAGAATAGTCATCAACTCTAATACCAAAAAGAACTTTCCTTTTTTCCCTTTTAAGGTGCAATCGATTAAACACATTCACTCACCTATTGAACAATCATTCCATACAAAGGATGCCCTGCCTTTCATGTCTTTCTCTCAAGAGCTCAAGAAAATGAATCAGAAGAAATGTTCAATCTTGGTTATACTCTTAGCTAAATGAATGATAAAGAATGAATGAATCAATCTTAGAATGAAGGAACATGTCAGTATTTAAAGAGACATGGTTCAGTTATGAAAGGATAATGCAATGTAACAGAAATAACTATTTTGAAACTGCTAAAACTGAACTCTGTAGGTAGTATGAGTCGATCCACAATATGCGAAAATCGATTCATAAGTATTCAAGAACCCATAATTTCAAACCTGAGTTACGTGGATAGTATCCTTTCTATAAGTCGACTTATCAACTTTTAAGGAGTTTGATAAGTAGATTCATACATTAGGTGAATCAATTCACTAGTTTCAAACACCCTAAATTGATTTCAGGATCCCCTTAAGTCGATTGATGAAGTTAAAAATCACTTTGAAAAGATTTTTTGATGTGCATTGCATGACATTCAAACATTTTTCTAACATGCACCTAAAGTTATGAATGATGAAATGCAGTTTATAAAATAATTTTTTGATTCAAGAACTTTTGTCGATAATGAGAATTGAAGAGTCAGCAAAGACACAAAAAATCATCTAATTAAAACTTAGTTTTGACATTCATCAAAACACTGAGTCTATTCTAGAGAAATATGCATTCACAAGATGAATATTTTCTATAAAAAACTTTATGCTTCATTATTTTCTTTATACCCTCTTAATCTCAAAAATATATGAAGTATCAATGTTGGGATAATAACAGAAGAGTTTTTCCCCCTCAAAGATAATATTTTTTTGGCTTAAATATACTTTTAATTCCTGCAAATATGAATCATTTTGATTTTAGTCTTGTGGTTTGGTATGGTTAAATATATGCTCCTAGTGTTCTCTCACAATATGTTTTAACTATATACTATTTTCTGTCAAGTTTGGTTAGATATTTAGTTAAGTAGTGGTTTGACAATAATTTGACACTTTATCGTGTGGAAAATATTGAGTTAAAAAACAAATGTATTTTTATATTCGGAGTGTGCCTTCATGCAATATTTGATCAATTTTAAAATGTCATGAAAACTTGAATTTGAGTAGGTCTAACATTGACTTTGCATCTATTTTATGTGTTAGGTCATGAAAAGAGTCTGAAAGATCATCTAAATTGAATTAAGAGCAATCACATAAGTGAATTAGACATCACATCTTTACCCAAAACCTTGAGGCAATGTGTATATGGATCGTCTCACTTATATATTGCTCAATATTCTATTTTTATCCAATATAGGACTTTTAACTCACATTTGCTACACAACAATCTCTCATCAATTGTGAGTCCATTTCATTTATCTGATTATGTTATGCTTAGGTGGAAGCTTTTTTATCCACATACACTAGCATCGCTATTGTCGTTGCATCAACGAGACACGTTGCTTGAGCACCCTTTAGTAACCATCGGCTCTAATACAAAGAGTTGGTCCCTTTAATAACCATCGTCTCTAATACCAGTTGGGTCATGGGGGGAGCTTTAGGGATCATCCATGTACGACACAAGTCGGTTAGACACCACATATTAATTAACACAAAACTTTAAGGAAATAGGTATATTGGCCCTCTTACTTATATATTATTTATATGAGACTTCTAACTCACACTTGCTACACAGCATTATGAATGATGTTTGGATCCAATTAACTATATGTTAGGAAATTGTGAAAAACCAACAAGAGAAAATATCTACACCAACTAGAACACATCCACACAAGAAATAAAATAAAAGCCCTCACAAATACTTTATCTCTTGCATCCATAATTATAGATATCAGCTCGTTAAAATATTTTATCTCTTGCATCCATAATTATAGATATCAGCTCATTAAACTTATTAACATACATGATCACACGCATTAGCTCATATTTCATCTTTTGTGAGTACACTACATGAAAACACTCAATTTGTAGCCAACTTAAAAAAAGATTTTGTGGCTGAAAAAAACCCTCACAAATTATTGACTGAAAAAGCCCTCACAAATACTAAAATTCAAATTGGTTGTTATTAGTGGCTGAAAAAGTCCTCACAAATCAAAAATATTTTTGTTGGCTGATTGTAACATTTGTGGTGGCCAGAAACGGTTACAAAATTGTGGGAGGGAAAAGTTATTTGAATTTGTGGCTGCCAATATCCTCACAACGGACTTGATTGATTAAAAATATCAGCAGGATTTTATGGCGGCATATACCCTCACAAAATCAGGACGTTGGAGCATTGTGAGGGATTAGGCTGCTACAAAGTATGACCGTGAAACATTTTTTAGGGTTTGGGCTGCCACAAAAGTTGTCTTTTATAAGGGCCCAGACCACAACAAAGGCAATAGAGCCATTGGCATTTTGTGGCCTCTATGACCGCCACAAATGCCCTCTTTTCTTCCTATATATCACTCTTCCTTCCATTTCTCATTTCTACATTCTCTCTAAATTTTCTCTCCACCTTCTCTCTACAAATATTTTCCCTGAACTTTTATTTTTCACCAACTTTTCTCTCTACCTTCTCTCTTGATTTTCAATAAGTCTTTATTTTATATTTTGTTTTCTAATGTTATTTTTTTATTTGAAGTTATTTATTTAATATTATTATTTAATTTTCATTGACATTGGAGTTATTGAGTTGATTGCGAAAAATTGTTATTTATTCGTGAAATACATTTTAAATATAGATTATTAATTTATATAATTATTATTAAAAAAACGTTATATAGTTATAAATTATTTTTAGAGCATTAATATTTTATTTTAGAATGTAGAATATATTATTTTTAAAATTGGTTATAATATTATTTTTAAACTTTAATGTTGGTAAGATTAGATAAAAAAAAGTGCTAGTAAAATATTTAAATTGTAAAATTTTTACTCAAATTAAAATGTAGTTATTTTGGAATGTTTTATTTTGTTTGGTAGTAATAATTTAATTAATATTAAAATTATATTTTATATATATATAATATTTTATTTATATTTATATTTTCATTTTTTAAATTATATTAATATTAATTTTTTATATATAATATATTTTTTAATATTAATTTCAAATTTTGTAAAATTATTTTGTTTTTAAGAAAGTTACCCGTTTGTAGTAGTCTAAGCCCTCATCAAGTGTGGATTTTTGTTCATCAACTTTATCTTTTGTGGCGGCCTAAGCCCTCACAAATTTGTAGCAGATCTTTCCGTCACAAATTTGTGACTGCTTAAGCACTCACAAATGATAACCAAAAACCAAGTTTTGTGGCCGTTTTGGCTGTCACGAAATTTTGTGACTGAGTTATTTGTGACTGTCTTAGGTCGCCACAAATTTGTCTGTTGTGGCTATTTTCCCATTTTGTGGAGGCTTTTAGCCGCCACAAATGAAAGATTTTCTTGTAGTGGTACAAGTTCATTTTCATAATCAATCGATCGATTAATGAGATTGATGCAAACTTGCATTCAAACAAATCCCACACTTTTATTGGAGATGTTTCTTTTAACATAATCACTTTAATTTGTGAAACAAGTTTCAATCAAATTATTCTCTAGAATTTTTTTATTGTACTCCAATCTCAATCTTTTACCTCACTTAGTTTTTATTCTTCCAAAGAACAATCAAAAGTATAATATTGGACCAAATACCATTGGATTGAGAAGTTTATCCTGCCATCAAACAGAGAAACATCCAACTTCAATATAATCATTTCAAAAATCTAAAAAATACAAATAAGATGCGAACTAACATCTCTTGAAATGAATAATAGGACGCAATTCTTCTCTTACTCCTTTATCGAAAACTCAACTTTGATGCTTTTTTGGGAAACCAACAAGAGAAAATTCACACATTAGCAGAAGCGCAGCCGAATAAGACGCCAAAAAGTAACAATAGACAACTAATAAATTTAATGTGGTTTGACACTTAATTCATACCTAATTGACAATATCATAAAAAATATTATTACTAAATTTGTAATTTTCCATGAAAAAATTGTAACTCTCTCAAAAACACACAACTATACCTATTCCTCCAATACAACCAAATTATTAGAATTGTTGCGGTAAATAAAATTCAAACTAACTCTTCATATTTATAATAATTAACTTCTACTTATTTCTTCTTCACACTACTCGATATGACACTTCAATGAATCCATAGATATTGGCTTCACTAAGTTTATGTAGTTGAGGCTTTGTGTAGTATTTGGTGTGGTTCGTTCGTTGACCTATTGTTTTTTAGTGTTATCATATTAGACTATCCATTTTACTATAATTTTCTTTCTTATCAAAGAAACGAATTTCTCTATGAACAAATTCTACACTTACATTTAATGGTACGTGCCATTCTTATTCAATTTCTTTTTTTTTTTTGAAACGCATTCTTATCCATATTGACACAAATTTTTCAATAAAAAGAAAAATGCACAAAAATATAACAAGATTCTAAAAGAAGACATGGAAGTGATCATGAGCATACATTTGTATGCATGCTCTTTTCCACAAGCGTGCATGGTCTTTTGGATGTAGAATATAACTTTTGCACTTCCACAAAATAAAGCAATCAAACTTCAAGTTTTCAATTTGAAAATTACCTTACCCTACTTAATTATGTTTCGGTGTAACATTTAAGGAACAATTAATTATGATTGATTATTTAGACAACTATTGTACATAAAATGCCTAAATGCATATAGAATCACTAAAGGCTTGTATAGAGGCTACATATCCCTTATTGAGAATTATGTAACCATTTTCAATTTGTTGTCTTCCATAAATAAACATAAATTTAGGAATTTCTTTTTATGATGATTTATACATATAAACATTATTTTACACCAAATGGAGTTCAAACTCGAAAGGTCTCACTCAAGATAAGGGGATGTATATCTTTTTCAAAATAAAGAGAATGAAGTCAAATTTTAACAAACCAAAATTGTTTTGTTACCATGCACGATGAGAAAGCACAAAAAAACAACGTAATATATGGAACCAAACTTTAGGGTATGTGGTTGGTAATATTTGAGGATGTAAACATCAATGCATAAGGTAAGGAAAGGATATTATTGCTATGCGGTGGTAGCTTTTAAATAGAGGAGTGGGGGACCTTTTAATTCTCTCAACCATTTATAGCTCATACCCTTATCACTTTCGTCAAACGGAACATTGTCCTTCCATATATGTATGTAAGCATTCATATTATATGTACCTTAATTAGTGATCCCAACAAATAAATGATGAATAAACTTAAAATTACATACATCTAATTTTTAACCCAAATAAAAAAATTGAATGGTAACAAAAAAATAAAGATAAAAATGAGATACTACAAAAAAAATTTGTTATAGAGCGACTAATTTACAAATTCATTTTTTTCTCTCTAGCATAGTACCAATATACACTGTGTTTTTTATCGTAAAACTTGTTAAATTGATTTTTGATACTGATATTTAAATCGCTCGCTAAATAAGTCTGCGACCTATTTTTTGAATTATTTTTAATTAAAGGTTGGTAAACTTCTAATAACTTGTGTTCGCCATTAGTTTCATATTTTTAGTCTCTAATAAATTAAATACTACATAGAGTTTTTTATTGTAGTGAAAGTTGTTACCCTTTTTTTTTATTACTGAATTTATACTACTAAAAATATTAAAAATAATATTTCACATATTTATATATATACTCATAGAACACCATAAAGGTATCAATAATTCTAAATTTCAATATAATTATTAGATAAAAAAAAATTAACAGGAATGAAATTAAATTAAAAAAGAAGAAAATCAATCGTATGCGAAAACTGAGATAAAAATAAATAAAAAATCTTGTTATAAATTGTATGTGTGTTACCCGAGTTTATCGTATTCATTGCAAAATAACAAAACAAGTTAAAAAAATTGTTAAAAATTTCATGTGAGTTTACCCAACTTTACTCGAGTTTACCCAAGTCTAGCTGGGTAAATTTGGTTTTATTTTTGAGTTTATCATAATTTAAATTTACCTCTTAGTCGATTCGAAACTGATACATAAACTCGTGGAGTTGTATGACTCTATGAGTTAACTTGCAATTTTAACAACATTGCAACCATCAATAACTATACAATCAATGACTGATATATACACCAACAATATATCTCCATTAAAATCATATTCTTATTCAGAATTTATGTATTCCCAAATAGTTAATTTTAAATATAATTTATAATGAATACTATCTTCACTTTATCTAGTTTTTGGGCTTTTATTTTCAAATAAAAAGGTAAATGCAATCTTTTCATTCAAATTAAATAGGGAATAAATGCTTTCTTCTTTGACAATAAAAGGAAGATTCCAGCCCAAAATGTTTAAATCTGATTACAAAATCTCATTCAATAGTTTATAATTCTCAACTCATTTTATTCAAAACCGTCAAATTTTGCATAAGTGGGACCCGCCAACTAGTAAACTTTTGACCATATATATCAATTAGCAAGGCAATTAAATTCAATACATGATTGATTTCCAAGTGGTAGTAAATCTTATAAATCATTGAAATCTAGATGATTAAGACTCTACAATGCCTTTGTATTCCTCTCTTGCTATACTTTATATTATTTTTATTCCGTTAGTAAAGTCATATCATATTTAGTGAAACAAACTAACTTGTAAAAAAAGTATAATTATAATTCAATCATCCATTTTAATAATGGTTATTATATATGTGCTTATGTGATTTAATTAACCAAGCAAAGCAAGTAGACTTCACTTTTAGTTTGTGCTGTTTTTAAAAAAAGGTAAAACTCTATGGAAAAAAAAAAAGTTGGATGGGTTATAGTGTTCTAAGGCCCTGTTTGCTTGAGTTTGAAGCATCTTTATGGGCTAGAAATGAATATATTCCACACCGTATGAATATATTCCTCTACAATGTGAAGTTATGGGCCCCATCTTTATGTTTAATTCCATCTTTTGCAAAGTCTCATATCTCCCACCCCCAATTTAATGGGGCATCTTTCTTTAGCGCCATGTACTTGGATTACACTTGAGGTTGAATACGTGATAAAATGGATCATATTATTTTGGAACATTAATCTCACTTAATTCAAGACATAATCAATTTGGCCTCCTATTGAAATATGTACTCCCTCCCATTTTTTATTTATTCATAAATAATAGTGGATAAATAAAAGTAAGATGTATTTGGTTTGAAATATGGACTAAATACATATGTTTTATTAATCAATTTTTACTTATAAATAAGGTTAGGGAAAGTATATGGTAAAAAAATTAACCTAGTGTTGCCTATTGAAAAAACTTAGTCTTATGTTTCTTCTTCTGGAAGAGGACTTAATCGGGGAAAGCCTCCACCAAATTAAGGCCGACATCGGGGAGGGAGAACCCATTTCCGATGTCCGGGAGGCTGTAGAAGCCGACTTCTCGGTTTACTCTGAGCCCGAGAAATTGAATCTCATAGATCAATTACGGGGGGAAATCGAAGCTCCAAACAAAGATGCTTATAAAAGGATAGTTTATGGTCATTTTTTGATCTGAAATCACTCCTCGAATTAGTTTATTCTCTCTTTATTTAAATAAGTGATTTTTCATACAAATTTAGTTTTTTCATGTTTTATCATAAGTTGTTTGTTTTTCTGCCTCAATGCAGTGTTTTCATAGGTAATACATATGTTTTATTAATCAATTTTTACTTATAAATAAGGTTAGGGAAAGTATATGGTAAAAAAATTAACTTAGTGTTGCCTATTGAAAAAACTTAGTCTTATGTTTCTTCTTCATCTATAAAAGGATAGTTTATGGTCATTTTTTGATCTGAAATCACTCCTTGAATTAGTTTATTCTCTCTTTATTTAAATAAGTGATTTTTCATACAAATTTAGTTTTTTCATGTTTTATCATAAGTTGTTTGTTTTTCTGCCTCAATGCAGTGTTTTCATAGGTAATAGACTCGTTTTGTCGGTATCGTATTTTAACTAAGAGATTTATTGCGGCTATCACCAAATTCAACACATTCCCTGTCTTACATATAGTATGTCAACACGTGGTGGATTGTTCATTTTAGAGACCACATATAACTAGTTGTTAGGATTAAGGTTTTGGTTTGGTTACTTCTCAATGTCTTCTGAAATATTTGCGTATTGTTAACGTCTTTTTGACTTTCTTAATCATTATATTTGATCTCAACTTTCTTTTTCATGATTTCTTTGTTGTTCAAGTAGCCTATCCAAGAGCTGGAGAAGGAGAATCAACAAAAGCAAACACACATCTTCTAGCAAGTGTTTATTTCTGCGTCACAAAACACGAAACGCGTAGGCAACTTGATGCTAAAATTTTTAGCTTCTCACATTCTACAGCCTTGGAACACGATATTTACTTTTACAACACTGATCCAAACATAGCATTAGACAAAATTTAAAATCACTCAAAAGACTAAATCTAAACTAATTAGGAGACACCTTATAATTACATTGTTATCTACAACACAACAGCTTACCGAGATAACATACTAGGACTTATCTGGTTGAAGGTGTGTTATGTGATGCATGGGATGTTACGAGTACGTCAGTGCTTCTAAATTTCTTGTCTTTTAATACGTACACCTCTAAGGATGACGTCAGAGATAGTTTTTGTGTTGTGTTGTCCCCTATTGTCGAGGTCACCACATTGGATCTTTACTCAATTGAACCTCGATACTAGACCTATCTGCTCCATTTGCATAGGATTTTCTCTATGACAAATCCATAATGCATTTGGGCTGAGTCTTTTAGGTGCAGATCCATAATGCATTTGAGCTGAGTCTTTTAGGTGCATACCATTCCATTATAGCTACCAATAACATGATACATCGGCCTTGGTGTCTATTGGATGCTTTAGAAAGTGATGTCACATTTTCTTATCCAACAAAAGTGAGATGGACAGGGATTTCTGCAATTGGAGGATGGAGAGCTAATTTATTATTAATTGGTTTGTCCAAATGTTGTGATATTGGTTTGGTTTTTCTTCAAGTGTAGTTGTTGTTACTTGTCATACTTGGTGTACTGGGCCAAATAGGCAAGGTGTTTTACAAAGATTAGTTTGGCCCAAAATATAAAATATGGATTGTAAGGCCTTTTTATTAGGGGTAGCAATCTCTTGGTTTGGTGTAGTAAAAATATTTGTATAATTTGCAGAGTATTTTTGTAGACTCTCTACAATCCTTTAAAGAAGGTGAGTAGAGTTTTGTTTATTATAATGATTGGTTCGGACTTTTATTAATATAATTTTTATTTATAAAAAAAAAGTAATTTTTATTTTTATTTTCTCTCATTGTTATTGTATTGTGAAATTGCATATTTTTATTTATCTATTTATTTCTGGTATAACACAAATAAAAAGTATTTGACACAAAATCAGTCGGAGTATCCATATGAGCAATTGAAGAAGCACAACTCTGGTTTAATATTTTAGAAATAGAAATTAAATTGAGAAGTTATTCGAATTTTAATATTTCTTATTTTGAACTAAAGTGATTTATCTTTAACAAAATATTTATTTTGAAATAAAATAATTTAATTTTAAAATAATAGAAATATTAGTTTTATAAAATAATAAATAATTTTTTAAAAAAATAATATAAACAAAGTTTTAAAAGTAATTAAAAAATCATTATTTTTTAAAATAATAGTTTTTAAAATAATGAATAAAATTAACTTCAAACAAAATCAATTAATTGGATAAAATCTAGTTATGAAATTGGTTGTGTTTCTCTAACAGATTTTTGAAAATGATACTTAAATTCAATCAACTTTATTGGTTATTATATGGATATGGTTTTGATATTAATAAAAAACTAAATTAAGAATTATTATAGTCAGGATTTGAACTCGGTTTCTCTCGAACGATTCGTCTGTGTTTCTCAAGAAATAGTATCCTCAATGAACTCTAGAAAGAGGGGTTGAGTAGAGGTCACCTTTTCCGGAGATTATCAATCATGCAGTAGGAAACAATTGGGTAACGTGATAGACTCGTGTGAAATAACGTGTTGGAAATCAGACTTCTTGTTAAAGATTAATAGTATTGCTATCAATTAACACAAATTAGCATTGATAAATTCACACAGCATAGAATGTTTGATTGAAGGTTTTGAAAACACTTGTTTCTCAATTAAACTTGTGAAAAGTACTGCTAAACGTTTAATGATTGCACAATTGATAGAAACACAAATTAAAAAGAAAAAAATATATAATAATGAATCAAATCACTAATGTTGAGAATATTTCAAAACAACATTTTATATCAATTTAAAACTAAATAAGATTCAAAACATAATTTTCCATGTTTTTAATCTTTCTATCAATCAAAATAGAAAGCATTAAATCCTCCACCAAACTCCAAATTAAACAAATCGATAAAGAACAAAATTGCAAAAATTGAATGAGTTAAGAAAAAAAGAAAATTACAAATTATGTTGGTTTTTCTACTTCGTTCTCTCATGTAGAGTACATTCAGTACTCATCCAAACAATGAGTTTCTTTCTTTATTTTGATTTGGAACGTTTATAAGATCTGTCACAATTGTTACAACATGTACACTAATTCCTTCTTCCTAAAGCTCTTGAACCAGGTTCTTAGAACAATCCTCTAGAGTAATTTGAATCTTTATTCAAGGAGAAGAACAATTCTAAACTCATTGTAAAATAGTCCCTAGAGAAACTACCTCTCTAGTCAAAACTGAAGATATTCCCTCTTCAGTCCTTCAACACTACATCAATTGATACCCCATGATAATTTGCGTATGGAAGAGTAATTTGAACCTTATCATCAAGAAGAAGAACAACTCGTAACTCATTGTAAAATAGTCCTTGAAGAAACTACCTCTCTAGTCAAAACTGAAAAATATCCCCTCTTCAGCCCTTCAACACTACATCAACCGATATCCCCATGATAATTTGTGTATGGAATAATAACCCCAACATTCATATCTCATCTATGTTGTTTCTCGCACAAAACTCTGACCGCAAACTCAATTTGAAATAGAGAGTTTTCAATATGTAGTGTGGTCTTTAATGCTTGAAGTTTTCAGAATGGGTTAAAGTATTTTTAGTGTTCTCAAAGGTTTAGAATTGTTTATATATGATGCATGAAAACGATTGGCAAATGACTAATGTTTCCTAATTGAAATAACAACTTTGAAACTATCAAAAAATAACTATGCAGACTTGGTGAGTCGATTTAGACAAGTTGTGAGTTGATTAACACGAATCTTGAAAATCAATTTTGAAAACTACAGTGGTGTTAGTCAATTCACAAAATTTTCTGTTTTGTAGTGAGTCAATTCACAAGCCCTATGAGTCGATTCACATTTTTGAACATAAAAAATGAGTTTGTTACTTCAGTAAATCGATTGACAAACATGTAAACAGATTTACAAAGTCAAACATCACTTAAAAAATATTTTTAATGCATTTCAAAGTGTGTCAATATAATATCAATATGCAACAAAGTTTATGCATGCTAAAACATGCTTTTTCATGAAATCTTTGTGATATAGATGGCATTTGCAACAGATTGAGAATAAGAATCAACACAGACATACACTCATCATGTAATCTACACAAACTTAATTTTGACATTACTCAAAACACACTCATCATGTAATCTACACAAACCTAATTTTGACTTTACTCAAAACACTAAGTCTAATCTAAGTTCTAGGACACCCTTATAGTTACAGTATTTAACTGAATCACATTAACAACTTAAGTCCATTCACTTGGTTATGCGCAACTCTAATTTAATAATAAACAGAGAGCTTTTTTTTAAACAACTAAATTTAATTGTTAGTTACAAGAACATTGATATGCAGGGACCTAAGCTTAAATTTAGGATTTTCCACATTTAAAGTGTATAAGTCTAACCACTAAGCTACTTGAAAAAAAAAAATATATATTAGTAATATTTATCAAAACGTTAATAGATTGGAATTGAACCCATCACCTTATATCTCTCAATCCTTAAGTACTTCCCTCACCAAGTCACATTAAAAAAAAAAGTTAAAAAAAACAAGATACTTTTTTAAAATAGTTTTTCCAAAACAATGTTTGGTTTGGGATAAGGCGAAACAAGTTCTTGGATATTAATCATTTACTAGACTAAGAACCGAGCGTTGGGCGGGTAAATATATAATATTTTAAATTTTTTAAATATTTTGTAATATTATGTATACAATTTGAAAAAAAAAATGCATGTAACATCTTACAATTTTGTCTTTAATAAAAAGTATTTTGGTGGGTTGAAGAATGTAGATATTGTTTATAAATTACCTTTAATATCAAGTTCTAAATAATGTGCAACTACTTTGATGTATCCAAACAAGTTTCATAAAATACAAAAATTGCTTAAAAAGTATGTACTTGAAATAACTTTTTTTCTAGTATTGAACCAATTTACTATTTGAATGAAGATAAAAATATATTTTAGTATATAATGATACAAAACAATTTCAATATTTTCAAAGAGCATACAAATTTTTCTTTAAGTCTATATCAAGGATGGTATAATAAAAATAAATAAATAAATAATATGCATGATAAACAATATAAATTGAACCTAAAGAACTTTATACTTCAATAATGAATTGTTAGCGTAATTCTAAATTATATTCCTCTATATGGTTTAAATATTAATTTTAGTTATCTAATAAATGGTGTAAGATAAAATTGTATATTTTATATAGTTCTCATAAAAAATGAGTTATTTTTTCATTAGAACGTGATTTTTTTTCCGTGACGATACTATGTAATATTCAATTTGAGAAAATTAAACAATTGTAGAAACAAAAAAGGGTGGATAGGTCTATCTGGTAGACTTAAAGTATTTGTTATTCCTCATTTGAGGAACCTTAGAGAGTTATATGCTACACTCTTTGACTCCCAAATGTCTACACATGAGATGAGAAAGATAGTATAGTTGTCATCATATTATACTGCATAACTTATATGGTATATCGCTGAAATTTAAGAGGTGTATTGGTGTTAGAAACATTGATATATTTGGATCAAATATCAACACAACAATTGACACCAAATATATCAAAGCATATAAATAGAATTAAAAATCAAATATGTAAACTTAAGAAAAATACAGAATATCACATTACTATTAACACAGTTTCAATAGAAAGAGTTACATAAGGACCTAAATATATTTGTCATTGTCTTTTGATTCCAAATAAACATAAACAATATTTGGTGTAGAATAACTTCCACTAATTGTTGTCATGTAGATATTTCTTGAGAAGTCTTTAAAAGGACCCAATAAATTAATTGGAGTGTTAAAATCATAGGAACAATTGTTACCAATAATAATAGAGGAGCAATGATTGTTGAATAAATATTATTGATTGTATTGTAATTTGTAACTCATTGCACATTAATAGTTCTACACAATATTATATGTTAAAATAGTAATAGTAAAATGTGTGTTAAAGCAAATTGCAAATAGAACAATAAGGGGGGTGGAAAAGTGCCTCTTAGATGTGTCACATTAGATTTTTTTTTTATGACAATATTTGAATGATATGTCATATTAATATTTGGGAGTCTATTTTAATATATTTTAATAGATAATAGATTTTTAAAATTTTGTTTACCAATTACTATAACATCAATCAATTAAAATAGTTTTATGTTGATTTCTATTAAGAAAAATTATTTATAATTTTGCCAACAAAAAGTGCAAAAAGATTAATACCCAATTGATTAAAGCAATGAATTGTCCAAAGAACAAGTTAGACCCAAATTAGTGTGTCTTTTACTTGGTTTAAAAATTAGATTAGGCAAATTTTTAGACTCGAATCTGACCTTTGACCCGATCGAATCCAATGAGATACGAGTCTAATAAAGATGGAACAATACAAAGACAAGATGGAGTAAGTCCCAAACCCGGTTCCTCTATCAACAATGTCCTTGTTTTGTCTCTACTTTTGTCCCAATTTCTTTTACTGTTTCAGACCCGACCCAAACCTTACAGATCGAGATAGGTTGATGGACCAGATTGGGTTTTTAACACCCCTAATTAAGGATATTGTTTTTCTGTTGCAAAAGAAAATTAAAGATATCGTTTTGAAGTTCGTACATTACACTCTCAAAATATTGACAATAAAAAAGGATAATCCACAATTTTGGTCTCTAGATGTGCAGGGCAATATCACATTAGTCTCTAATTCAACTAAAAATTCAAATTAGTCCTTGACTCATCCAATCATCTGTTAATTTAGTCATTGACGTTAAGTTGACTGTTAACTTGGTGACATGGAAGATTATGTAGCATATGATGTATCACTCTCTCGTTGCCACGTGTGAAGGTGACTATGAATGACCAAAGTTATAGTAAAATTGAAAGAAAGAAAAAATCATTAACTATGAAACAATTTATTCTTCTTACCGCTGTTTTATTCTTCATCCTTAACTTTAAACCTAACATTTCTTCTTTCCCCAATTTCTTCTCCATCTTCTTCATCCAATTTCTTCGTCATCTTCTTTCTGATTGGAGGAAGAAGAACTTGGGGAAGAAGAAATATTAGGTTTAGGAATAGAGATGAAGATGAGGAATAAAATAGGTGGTAAGAAGAATAAGTTATTTCAGACATAGTGATTTTTTCTAAACTATTTTTCTAGACTTGTTTTCTCGCTCACTATAGATTAACGCCTCAATGTTAGAAATGGGACCAAGGAGGGGAGCTTATTTGTGTTGGAATTTAACTTGGAAAGAGGCTATCGGCGTTCACGAATGGGCAAGGGAGGAAGAGTTGAATATGTTGATGCACAACATTTAACCAGTGGCGAATAAAGGCGACGGTTGGGCTTGGTGTCCAGATAAAATTGGTGGCTTCTTAGTCAAAAGCTTCTATAAAATTTTTGCTTAATTGTAATTTTAGTCGCTCTATTTTTACTGATTCACGAAATTTGTTCCCCTATTTTAAAAGTCGATTATTTTTGTCCCTCCTTTTGATTTAAATAACGTGACACATGATACGATAATGTAAAATGATTAACACCCGTGAAATTTGAATAAAGCGCAGTAAAAACTTAGCTTTCAATTTTAGAAATTTCTCATATTTTTAATTTAATTAATGATATATGAATAATTAATGCATCTAGATGGTTCTATATCATTGAGTTGTATGTCACGTCATTAAAAATATGTCAATTATGCATTTTTTTGGTTTTATTTTTGTCCTTGTAAATATTTTTGTTTTGTTTTAGTCTCTACAAAATTAGTTTTTATTCAATTTGGTCCTTGCAATTTATTATATCTCTAATAATTGACGGACTAAAATCAAATATTATATATATTTCAGGCACTCGTTCCAATAAAAACTAATTTTACAGAGACTAAAACAAAAGTGCAAGGACTAAAAACAAACAAAAAAATATTTGCAATGACCAAAATCAAACAAAAAACCTTTGGCTCGACTAATATTGCATATGTATTTTGTTTTGAATGGGGATTGTTACCGTCATATGTGTTTTATCATATTAAAATCTCTAATAATAAATGTCTAAGTTATTGAATGTTAAAATTATTTTTTTAATCAATAACAAATGAGTCTAAAACAACTTCTATTATTTTTAAGTAATTATAAAAATCAATTTTAAAAAATATAAAGTCAAAATCACTTTTTGAAAATCTTAAACAAACGGGTCATTTGTCTTGTTTACTCGTTGAATAACATTTTCATTCTTGTAATCGATTCGAGTACCCCTTATACTCACTATTAATATATCTTGCTTATTAAAAAAAAAAAAAGATTTAGTGATTTTTTTCTTCAATTTTACAGCATTTGATTTATGTCTACCCAACTTCACACGTGACAATGAGAGAACGACACATCATATGTCACATAATCTCTCATTTCACCAAGTTAACAATCAATTTAATGGTTAAAATAACCTAAATTTAGAAGAATTATAGATTAATTTAAATTTTGGGCCAAATCAAAAATTAAAGTAACAACACTGTATATTTGAAGACTAAAATAATAGTTTACCTTATTAAAAAAATAGAGCATCTGAGTCAATTAGTTAGCTCTTTTTCTGTTTTGCTAATAATAAAAATAAAAAAAATTAATTGTTTAAAGTTTTGAATCATCCCACTTATCTAGGATTTGTTGATTATAAATACGATTCGTATTATCTCGTTTTATACACAATTTCCCTTTGAATTTTCGTTTATTTTAACATAACTTTTAGCAAACAGAAATTTTATGTGATGGAAATGGTATTGATGGATGAGAAGGTTTAATTATTTCTTTCATATATTAAAGTTTTAAATTATACACAAACTGGATTTTTTATGTTATTAATTTAACATATTTGTGTTTTTTTTAGGGTGATAAAATTCAAGCAACAATGCGAAAACCTTCAATTAATTTAACAAATTTGTGTACAACTTTCGTTCTTTTGGCGTTGCCTTTAACTTTTGAGCATATAGAACAACCAGACACGAATTCATATTGAATTTGCAAAATGGTGCAATGGTTAGAGAAATGGGAACCGGTTTGGTCACAGCCTCTTCGTACTCTTTCATTTCATTCCCATAAATTCGAAATGTTGACATGAATTACTTGATTAATAAATTGATTTCAATTTGTCACTCTTATTTTAGTTTTAGTTATACACAGTTTAATCATTACCTTTTTTTTAAATAGATGTCAAGAGAGTTTTAGTTGGAATGGGACAATAGAGATTTTATGAAAGGAATGATGTCACTACAAAATTTAAGGTTATTGAGTTAAAATATGATGAGTGAGTCTTTTTATACTATATAAAACTTTTCAATGTATAATAACTTTCTCTATTCATTATTAACTAATTTCAGTTCTTCATGTAGTATAAGGATTGAATGTGCACTGTTTGGATCCTATGTTGATGACCTGAATGCATATTTACAATATGGTTATAACCAAAATGTTGTTGTCCTTGCTCAATTTCTAAAAGTGAGGATGTTTAATGGTAAAAGTGAAAACAACAAGATGCAATAAATTGTATGGAGCTTTTATTCAACCCTAAAATTCTTAAGTCAGTTTCTTTCAAACTCAAGTAAAGTTTTAAAGTAAAATATAAGTACTATCAACCAATTTATTCAAATTTGTTTACTTTTTTATTAGAATACTAATTTTATACTACATGATCAGAAACTCGGATAACTTTGGCTCGCCAGCTCAACCATTGAGTCATATGAAGGATACTTTTCATTTGAGTTTAGAAGAAGAATTTTTAAGTCTTTTCCAATGCATTACTATAGAGGAATTTAAGGATTGTCAAAATATAATTTTCATAGTTTCAATGTCATATCAATTACACTTTATTTAGTTTTCTTAATCATGTATTTTATTTATAATTTATACTTCTTTTGCAGGATACGGTTTGTGTGGTTTTTGGTATGTTATTGGTGAAGGTGATTGGTGGTATGAAGCATGTGTATGCAACAAGGGAGTTGTTACTGGATCTAAAAGTTTTTTTTTACCAAAATGTAAGAAATATATTTGGACAATTGTGTCAATGTGTGTGTAACAAAAAAATCCATTTATGTTAATTTATCTATTCCTGAAGCTATTATTGATGTTAATTAACTTCATTACCTAATTTTGGTAAAAGGTACTGTATCAAAGTTAGAGTCATTGATGACACTGATTCTGCTACATTTGTTATATTTGATCATACTGGAGTTTCATTAACAAACAAATCATGTCTAAACTTGGTTGATGAAATAGATCAAGTGAGTATATTTTCTCAACTTTATTTTATCTTCAAACTTTGCTATTGATGTGTTTTGGTTATGTTTATTTTGATGATCTGCATTAATATTTTTAACAATAATGTGAATATTATGATTCAGAATCGGACGCTCTTCCAAAAGTAATTGGAGATTTGGTTGAAAAACAGTTGCTATTTAAGATAGATGTAAAAAATGATGTGAACTCAAATTTTGAAAAATTATTTCGTGTCAAAAAAACTTTGTGGTGACTTGGATATTATCAAAAAAAAAAATAGACTTGTTGTTGTTGAGGTGGTTTCTATTCTTTTACCTTTTGTAAATTGTTTTACTCATCTAAATCAATATGTATAGTTCCTAATTTTGACAATTCGTGATTAAGGTTGTTGTTGGACTTGACAATGATGTAGAAGGTGGTGTAACGAAAGATTTGATGCCCAAGTTTGAAGAAGAAGCTATTGAGGAGAAATATAAGTCTCAAACTATGTCCCACCAGTTACACATGATTATGATGATTGCAGTCCTATTAAAAGGTAGGATTTTGCTTTTTTTTTAATTAAACTATGGGAGCCTTTGTTTTGGCTAAACTTTGTCTGTTTTGCAATGCTAGATCCATACATTGAGTTTCTCTCAATTTCTATTTATGAATATTTTAATGTTACGTTTGTTTGCATTCAATTTTGTATGGACTTCATAGACTATATATGGTTTTACGGATATGACTTTACCATTTTTAAATTTTCAATGGTTGTTGGTTGTAAGTTTTTCAGTGTACGGGATTAAATTCATAGTTGTGATTCATGAAATTCAAATTATGTCTTTAATGTCAATAAAATTTACTACATAATACACAAAAATTATATAAATTACTTACACAAAAATTATATTATCTATGAGAGGTGATATATATAAATTAATAGAATAAATATTTATCAACATTGTATAAATTAATTTAAATTTTTGGTTCATTCAATTTTATACTCAATAGCATACTCTTTTTTTTTTTTTTGGGAAGAAGTCTGCATAGTCATAAATTAATCAAACAATGCAGATTATGGGTCCCAATCAAATAGTTGCATCTTTCTATTAAACTTGGATATTTCCAAACAGATATATGTACTCACACAAAGAATCCAATATCTTCAAACACCCCTTACATCCACACGTTCCTAACATTGCCGACAGAACACTACTTTTTTAAGTGAAATTATTGACCATATTTGTTGCACAAAAAATATTAATTACTAAATTAATTACCGGTCAATAATATACCTTTGGATTAAAATATTTTATATTTCGAAGTAATTAATTGCTCGATAATTGATTTAATAAAATAATGTACACAATTATTTAAGTGGACAAGAAAAAAAAAATCATTTATCTTCTACGTTGTACCTATAACTTTGGAGGAAAACAATCACATGGTCGTTAAAGTTAATTAACAAGAACAACCACCTGGCATGCAAATAAACAACAAAATTCAACTTTATCAATATCATCATGGTACTAACACTTATTTCAATATTTTTTTCAAAAAAATATACTTATTTCAATATCAATCAGAAAATTACAACTTGGATAATATACATTGACAAACAATATTAAATACACCCACCAACCCAAAGACTTGTTTTTAATTCCTTGGTCTCAATAATGCCACACCAAAGTTTTAAATTATTGCCCTATATCAAAAATTGCTCATACAAATGTAACTAAAATTTAAAACCATATTTCATGACACCAATTATTTCAAATTTCATCGCCATTCCAATTTCTCTTTTGCTTTGGTCCTGTGGGTCCCTCTTCACCCAACAATTCATTAGGTAATTTCAAACCAGGAACTACTTTCTCCAAATTATTCAACTCCTCACCTAAATCATAAGTAATTTTAGGACCCCATTCCCTAAAAAAATTCAACCAAGCAGGCTCAACAATTTCATTCCCCAAATACTCCCCAGAAACAATTTCAAAATCAACTCCAAAATCAATAACCATATCACTCTTCTTAGTCTCATTCTTAATTCCAATTTCACCAACACCTTGAAGAACAAGTCCAGCTTTTGGATAAATAGCATGACCATTTAATGAAGAATAAGCAATTGATTTATTTCCACTTTGAAACTCAACTTGGGAAGCATCAACCCATTGACCATTACTATGTTGAGAAAAATAAACTTTTTTTAACTCTCCATTAAAATTACTTACTCTTAATGTCACATGTTCCCAATCACCGATATGTTGGCCTATCTTACCGAGCGAAATGTTATCAATAAGTCCAACTTTTAGTGTTCCTGGGCCATTAAAAGGGTAAAAAATCCACATGGCTAAATCGGTAAATGTTCCTCCAAACATTGGTTTAACATGAATATAAGCTTGACAACTTTTGTAATCACCTTTTTTCACTCTCTCTCTGTTTTCTTTATCTTTTGGAAGATCCAACCAATAAGCACCATCGTTATTTCCACCTTGAGGAAGGTTTGAACCTAAAGGGTCAATTGCAATTGGATTAGACTCTTCACCTTTCTTATAAAGCAATGCCCCATTTGTGAAATACCATTTAGTTGAACAAGGTTGAAACTTTTCATTAGGATGTAAATACATAATTGGTGAATAAGCTTGTGCTAGTGCCTTAATTTGAGGTAAATTAGGCATTGATGAAAATTTCAAGTTTTGATTTTTCAAACAAGAAATAGGAAGAGGGTTACTTGTTTTTTCACCATTTTGTGCTAAAAAAGTTCCAACAACAACACCTAAAGCTTGAATCCCTCTATTGATTGGTCTTACATTTTGAACATTAAATTCTTTTTCATCAAATTTTTTGCTTGGTCCCCAAATCCATGAACTAATCTCACATTGGTCAGTGAAATCTGATCTAACACAATATATTCTATCAAGTGAAGGCTTTTGAGGTGTGGTTGTGACAATATGGCCTAAAGGGTTATAGCCACTAGGTGCTATTGGTAACCAAATGTAACCATCTTGATCTTGTTTGATTTTTTGAGACTTGCTAGTCCAAACAAGTGTGTAATCAATTGGTTTTTTTAAGGCTCCATTGGATTCATCTTTTGCTACTAGAACCCAACCAAAGAGAGGATTGTTGTTAGGTTGGCTATAGTGTCCTAATGTGAAGAAGCCTTGAGGTATTCCTGTTGGCTCAAAGAATGTTGCTCCTTCATCATTTTGTCCACCTTCTAGTGTTGTCCAAATTTTGTTGAATGTTGAGATTTGTGACACTTTTAGTCCACCTAAATCAATTATTCCACTACCAAATTCACCACCTAAACACATGTAAAGTTATCATTAAGAAATATATTTTACAATGGCATAAAATCACTACTAAAACAAATGCAGTTGGTTGTTGTTATTTGGTTTTAGCCGAATTTAGTATCAAGTTTTGTACTCTATTTTCTAATTATATTATTTACCAATTCAAAGAAAAATTACTACTAGAATAAATTAAATTAGTGACGAGAGAATTAACGACGGATTTTTCTGTCATTAATTCTTTTGTCATAATTTATTTGTTTTAGTAGTGATAATATGAAAGAAAGATGGAAAAGAAATGTGTACCTTGTGGCCAAACTGGTAAGTTAGCTGGAAGCTTGAATGTGGTGTCAATGGGAAGAGATTTTTTCTGGCTAGTAGTTGATTGGTTCCCCATTATTGAAAGTTTTTTTTTTAGACAAGAAGAGATTGAATGCTGTGTGGGGTAATTACTATCACAAATTGGTCATTATATATAGTGATGCAAGAAGCATATTCCATCCACAAACATCTTGGCGTGTTAAAATTTTATATGGTCTTTTTTATATGATAATTTTTTGTTTACTTTTTCTTTTCTTTTCTTTTTTTGACAAAATTGTTTTTCTTTTGTTTACTTTTTCTTAGATTTTAAATAAGCAAGTCCTAGCAAATTTATAAAATTAATTGAAGGGAAAAATTAAATATTTGTGATTTTTTATAGGCAAATTGATTTTAAGATGTGGATAGGAGATATTCTATTAGGGTCGCTTTGATGGGTAGGGATAAGATAGATAGACACATAAGGGAGTTTGATAAGGATATCATGATATAGACAATATCGGTTTTATTTTTAAGAAAAAAATTAGTGTGCAAAAATATTATAGAGAAGTTAAGAGATTCCAACTATATTAATATCTCAAAGCAATTACTTATCATTTGTAACACTTTAATAAATTTATTAAAATAAAAAGGAAAAATAAAACAAAAGTTTTGGAGGACTAGGTCAAAACACAAGAAAACAATCCAATAAACTTTAAACAACTGTTTCATTAAAAACTTTATCAAAGAAAATCCAAGAGGATAAAACTATAGTGAAATGAAAAAAGAAAGGTGTCTCTTCTCGCGTTCTCCTACATGTTCAAATACACGTCTTAATTGGTCAATTCAGACATATAAAATATACCTTTAAATTCACTAATCCGAACAAAAATAGACTAATAAAAGAAACTCGCTAAAAAGAATGTATCGTAAGAAAACAAAACAGACACAATCCATTACATGAAACAGTATTCTAGAAGCCCAAATCGACTACAACTATAAACCTCTTAAACTTTAGAGAGAGTATCATCCCACCAAATGAAATTAGGAATATCAAAGACTAATAGAGGCTATAGTGTATGCACATCCATTGCCCTCAAAATAAATGTGCTTAAATGGCAATACAACCCGCACATGCAGGTATCCACTTGAATCCGTCTGATTCCGACCGAGAAAATCCGCTTTGATTGAGTGTGGGTTTTTTTAAAAATTAAAACTCGAAAACAGAAACGGATTTGAGGGTGTTTATATTCACCCTGCACCCGGACCCACTCCCGAACCCCTGGTAGAATTATTGCCATTAGATTTATTATTTTTTAAAATATTAAAAATTATAATCTTCTCTCTATAAAAATATAATTTTAATATTTTTTTATTTTATTATTGTATAATAATAATTATTTTAATATATTAACTATAATAAATATTTCACACCCAATAAAAAACGAAGGCAGGGCAAGTTTTCTCCAACTAGTCGGATGCGGAAGTGAGGAAGGCAAAATCCGTTCTGACGCCGTTGGCATGCGGAATCAAATACATCTCCTTATACAAATGCAAACAGTTTAGCCACCTATTATACATAAACTCCAAAGAACAACATCATGGTTTTTAAAAATCAAATTTAGAAGTTGAGAGTCCAGACGTAGTGTTACTAAGATTATCTACAAAACAACCCAAAGTAATAGCTAAATTATCTCTAAAAACACTCAAGAAAACATTAACAATTATATCATGTTAATACCAAATTCCAAATGAATATGCTTATTATCAAATCTTTTATTGTTTTTACAATACCAAACTACATTAGCCAAATTGATAATTTCGGACAATTAATTTGAACTATTATTTTTATCATATGTTTAATGCATTATCTTTTCTAGTTATAATCATTATCAACGGTGTAAACTTTGTTAATTAACATGAAAGATTAACTTGACACACAAAAAATAAAAAATTACATTGAGACAAAAATTAAGATGAAAGGGCCTTAATGCAACCAACATTGTATATCACCGTACCATGTGTTTTAAACAAAAATATAGATAATAGTATGATAGGATATGAAATATATGAAATTATAAAAATATCCATATTTAAATTATATCTAACATTTTTAAATTAATTTTTAGTATGAATTTTCAAACTTTTTTTTACATTTTCATTTTTTTTATCATTTACAAGGTTTAAAGTTTTTGGATCATACAAAATAATGAAATAAGCCTTGTAATAAAATTACATATAATATTTTAAAAAATAATAATTAATCTGTTAATTAATTTATAATTTTAATTAGACTTTTAATTTTTATTTTGCATTTAAAATATTTTCCATTATTTTTATGTTAATACTTTCAGTTTTGTAAATAATTTATATTTATTATATTTGAAATTATGTTTCCAAAGATAAATGGTGTAGATACTATAACACTAAAGAGACAAGAGTATTATCCAGATGGGATAAGTGCTGACAAGTTATTGTAATCATCGATCAATCGTTACTTAACTTTACATAAGAATTATATATGTTGATACAAAACAAATAAATATCATTTAATAAAAAAAGACAAATAAATATTTTACGTGTTCGCACCATGACAAATTGATATAGAATATTAATGAATGATAAACGTGCAAGTTTATTTGTTTTTCGTGTAAACCAAAGTTTGTTTTCCCATACGAAACATCCCGTTGACAAAGGCATGTCTGAAATGAACGCATCTCTTTCAATTATTATTTATGTAATTGTAGTTAATATTTCATTTATTTATATTATATTATGGATAACTCACGTTGCATCTTAAATAAAATTGTAGGTCTAGCTGCCAATTTTATTTTTTTGGCTTCATCTAGCTGCCAATATTGACTTATTAAAACAAAGCATGAGTTATATTCATCAATATAACGTGTCAAGTACTATCAACCACCAAAGCAACATAATGTACAATATATATACTACCACTATATGTTTCTAGTTTATTATATCATAATTATAGTAATCACAACAACACACACATTGGTACGAAAGTTTTATAGTATACATATGATATATAATTAATTAGGTAAAAACTATCGGTAGTCTTTATTTTATTTATTTGTAACGATTTAGTTTTTCTTTTTTCGTTTAGATCGTTCATATTTTAAAATAATTACAATGTTATTATTTTTCCATTTCTCTATTTACTTTTTTCCACATTTATTTTTAAAAGAAAATTTTGTGTTCTAAAAAAAATATTCTTCATTTCTTCTTTTTCATTTTTCATCATCTTTCATTTGAATAATCTTCTTCAAAAGAAAATAAAAAAAAATAAATTAAAATTCAAAGAGTTCATCAAACCCATAAATTAAAGAAGATAAATCCAACAAACCCTAGTAATACGGTAAAAATAACTCAAAATTATAAATCGATTATGAGTTTATTACTGCAGCCAAATGTTATTTCTCCCATGCCAAAACTAAAACAAGATTCATAAAGCTCGTTTGGTATTGATTTTACATTCATCAATGTTATTATAGACGCAATTTCACATTTAAGATTAAGGGTACAGATTTTTGTTCCCACCCTTCTCTTGGTGCATGCAGTGTTTTGTTTAACTAATTAATGTTTTGTTTTGCTTAGTCAAAATGAGATAAAGTACTAAACTGTTATCAATAATTATGTTATTATTTAAACTAAATGTAATCAAACTTATCCAAACGAATCAATAAAAAAAAAAAAAACTTATCCAATTAAAAAGTAATTTTAGTGTTATATACATTACTTGTTTAAAGATAAATTCGAATTTTCTTTTGAAATACAATTCACTTTTATGTTGAAATTAGGACATCATCTAAATTTACAACTCCTTTAATATTATATATATATATATATATATATATATATATATATTTTATATTGATGGTAATATAAATTAAGCATCTCTCACTTAAAGGGTAAACTTAGAAAAACATTCATGTCAATTGATTAATAAATTTATTAAAATTATCAATTATTTTAATTCACATAATTTAGTCAAATTAGGTTCTTTATTCAGGAACGTCTTTAAGAGAGAATATGCATTAAAATTTAGTCAATTTTGATATATATACAATACGAAATTCATATTTAGTAGCTGATTTAGAGACGAAAATAATTGGTCATTTTAGAGATCATTATAAATGACAAAAAATAAATGGGTCTATAAATCAAACATAAATGTACTTCAGTGACTGATATAACAATTGACTTATTAACAACCACAAAACTAGTCTATTATTAGGATTTTAATTTTAAATCACCTTATACAACACTCTCTATTTTTTTTTAAGTGTCGTTCTTTTTTAAGTTTTTGTTCGTTTTTATTTGTTATTTTCAAAGTTCAAAATAGTATTTACAAGTTTTAATATATGACTATTTATTATAGATAGAAAAATATATAAAATAAAGTTATAAATAGTTAAAAGTATTATAAGAAAAAAATAAATAATTATATTCAACTTAAAAAAATTTATTGATTTTATAGATTAGTATACAATAATTAAAAATTAATGGAGAGTAACAAGAATTACTTTATCAATTGTAGCTACCAATTTAGAGACCATCAATATAAAACTTTTTTTTGACGCAATATATAACTTTTTTAGAAAATTAACAAATACTAGTATGATAAACTTCTACTATGAGCTAGCTATGGTATAATGAAAGATAAAATACGGATTTTGGACAAAATAATATTGATATAAGACTATTAATTAATCTTCTGTAAGTCATAAAAAAATAACAAAGTGTTCAAAATTAATCAACACTGAATTTTGTAAAAGAAATACTACCAAAGAAAGAAAAAATTCTATAATAATCGTCTAATTAATGTCATTGGCCATCTTTAAATGTTTGTTAATATTGATTTTACGTATTCACGGAATTTAGAGACCACTATGGTATATTATAATATAACATAATACATATTTATTTTGCAGAAAAGAACATAGAATATAAGAGTATATTATATTAGAATGTAGTTCAAATATTCCTGTGTAAGTCCAATTCATATTTAAATTTGAGTTTCTCATTTTTTTATAATTAGTGTGAGAATTTTGTCATTAGACTTTTTTAAGAAAAATCAATTCAAATTTATCTTAAATAAGTGAAGTGCAAGTACTTACTCTTACTCAAAAGACATAGATTAATTTTTGCTCCTCTATTTTTCTATAGATCCAAGGCATATTACTTTTGTCAAAATTAAGGAGTATATATATTTCCAATATTATAAGAGTTTCACACACACATATCATCCATGGTTTAACGTTGAATAATCATCACATGATGCAAGCTCGCTCAATTTAATAGTAATTTTTTTGCATGATAACAAACAAAAAAAGAGTGGAAACTAGGAACATTTAGCCTAGGAAAGCAGGTACCAAGCATGTCTTGCATAATGATTAAACCAAGCAAAGGACAAGCATTGTCGATAATAGTCCAGTCCAGCTAAACCCATCATGGCCAAGGTCGACAAGAAAGTCAACTTTTGGTATCATTTATTATATATTTTGGCCTTTTCTGACGTTAAATTGAGCCTATATATTAACTTGAATGTTGGACAAAGTTGTATGAGTCACTAGTGTATAAATTAAAATTACCTTTTCTTCTTCCACTACCACAAAACTGTAAATGAAGTCATTGATGTGATTATTCTAGTGTTAGTTAGTAATTAAAATGAGTTCACTACAACATATATTTGTGGTGGTCATATGCCCTCCTAAAGGGTAGAACAGTCATATTTGTCACGAATTAACGCAACTATAAATAAGTTAATTACAAAATTTTGTGGCGGCCAAAAGATATACAATGACTGATTTTTGTTTGTGAGGACTTAAACAACCACAAATTTGAAACAGTAAAGGCTATCATAAATGCGAACTTTGATATAAAAAAAACACAATTTGT
The DNA here is from genome assembly GCA_037974755.1 of Cicer yamashitae. Lineage (NCBI taxonomy): Eukaryota > Viridiplantae > Streptophyta > Magnoliopsida > Fabales > Fabaceae > Cicer > Cicer yamashitae. The sequence continues at coordinate 40,024,453 of JBBPBQ010000003.1, forward strand.
AATCGGTTTAGCCATCACAAATGAATAACTTTATTAAAAAAAATAATTTTAATAAATACAAAATTAATATTAAAAAAATATAATGTATATAAAAATTAATATGAATATAGTTTAAAAAATGAAAATATTTATTTTAAAAATTCCATATAATGTATATAATATTTATTTTAATATTCACTAATTTGTCAATCGAATGAGAGAAACGTTACAATCGTTATAAAATAAAAATCGGAGAAAACTATTTATAGAGAGAAGTTGGAAGTAAAAAATGAGAAGAAGCATGGTGAAATGATATATATACTCACAAAAATGAGCATTTGTGACACCCCAAACACCCACAATAATATGCAACGGTCAAAATAAATAGTGTCATCTGTGGTGGTCTATGCCGTCAATAATATGCAACGGTGAGAATTTTGTACGTTATATACCGCCACAAATTTTCCAATCCGTCAAACCCATTATGAGGGTGTAGACCGCCACAAATTCAAATAAATTTTTCCCCAACATGTGACCATTTTTTACCGCCAAAAAAGTTACAATATGTCAAAAAAAATTGATTTGTGATGACTTTTTAAGACACTAATAACTACCAATTTGAATTTTAGTATTTGTGAAAGTTTTTTTAACCAATAATTTGTGATAATTTTTTACGGCCACAAATATTTTTTAAATTAGTCACAAATTGATGTTATTCTTGTAATGTGTATTAAGCTTGTAATAGGAGTTTGTTATAGTGTGTAACTAACTAACAGCTTGTCAGTTAGTGTGCATTGTATAAATACTTCAATATGCTAGTAATAAACGTGTGCAATTATTATCCTCTTATGTGAGGTTGAGGGCATTTCAAGTAATTATAGTGTTCTAACATCTAGCACCCGTAATCTTTTACCTGTAATCTTTTTTCATTTTTATTGGATTTGAAATGTTTTGTAGAAACATAAGGTTCACTAAAGAAGTATAAACTCATTTTTTTTTAGATCTTATTTTTGTGAATTTGTATTGAATATTTTTTCAAATCTTGTTAAAGTGTTATTTTCGTGAATTTAAGTTTCTCTGAGTTTGGAGTTTATTAAGTTTTTCATGAATTTATAGGTTTGTTAAAGTGTTTTTTGTGGGTTTGAGTTTGTTGTTTTCTCATTTATCTCACTTGTTGGAGTTTTGAATTTGGATTTGAATGGGAGAAGTATGGATTTGTAGTTGTTGTTCTTTTAAAGTTTTGTTGTTTTCTAGGTTGGAGCTCAAAGAAGAAGAGAAGGATGATGATGATAATGATAATGAGGAGGGAATGGTGACTCAGACAACTCTGTCAGACTTGGACATAAATAATCAAAGTAGCTAACGGATCATAATTAAAAGACCACAGCAGAACAAAAATTAATTAAAGAACCAAATTGAAACCTAACAAAATAATAAGGGATCCAAAAGAGTATTTTAACCTTTTTCTTTTATACGAGAAAGTGGAGAAATGATTAAATATGAAGGGTGCATGTTATTATCATGAACTTAAATTAATCAAACCACATATAAGTAGAGGCTAAAAAATAAAAAATAAGGTAACGTAGAGATCTTGCTAAAAAAAATTAAGGAGTTCAAAATCGACTAATTGAAATACTTGGGGCTAAAATGCATTTAAGTCTTTTCCTTTAAGGATGAAGCAAATGAGTTTTGAAGGCAAGAGCTGAACATTTTTCATCAGCTTCATGGCGTTTTGAACTTTGATTGCGTTATTTTTTATCACTTTTTGAGTATTTTTCAATATATAAATTCACCAAAATGATAAAGGAAATTATAGTCTTAAAATTGATAAAATACACAAAAACATAGATATAAAATAATTCATATATTCCCGAATAATTATAATTTCAGTTCGAATTGAATTTATTTTCAAATTTCCTCTCCTCATAAATTATAGGTGCTGTCCTGCTTTTATTCTAATACTTCATTTAAGGTCAAAGAAAACGAAAACCATTTGTGTTAAAGAAATAAAAATTGTTACTGTCAAAAAAATGCAAATTAATGCAAATAACTACCATAGGGATAATGTTTTGCTCAAAATGCTCAAACACACATCCTACTGAATTAGTCATATACAGCATTATCAAATAAACAAAAATCAGGTCACTAGTAAATGTGGTGGACATGCCGATTCGCAAACCTTTTTTTTTATCTTTTTAAAAATCTGAATTAAAGCATGTATTAACAAAATAGATATTCAAAAAAGCACAAGACTTACCAAGAGTACTAAAAATACTTGCAGCTAAAACTCTAGAACACTACAAATAAATTTATTACACAGTTCTTCGATACTAATCAAAGAGAAATCAAGAGGATAAATTATAAAACGAACCCGATATATTCTAATCATCTAATGGATATTTCCATCAAATATTAAAATCATAATTAAAACTTAGTCTTTGCTTTGAGCCACCACCCAAAAACTATCTTTAACACGATCTAGTCTTTGCTTTAAATACATATTTATCTTTTACTTGTTAATTTTTCAAAATTTTAAATTTAATTTTTAGAAAATATTATTCATCGTGTAATTCGTTTCATGTATCACACGGGTAACAAAGTAAAAAAAAATAGCTATCAATCTCTAACTAATTATCTCTTGAATAAATAAATAAACTAATTATCTCTTATATATTGGTTCAAGTGATGTTCCAGTTTATAACTTAGTGTATCATGTTTTTTTCAATTGCACCCTCATAATCCTAATTGAAAAAATTTAAATACTAATTAAAAATGGCTTTATATGTTTTTTACCGTTTTGTTCAACTATTTCGTTCAAATTTAATTTTTCTAGTTTATCCACTATCAACTAATTTAACAATTATAAGTTGATTGATTGCCATCGGACTTATATGCCATGTGCTACTTTAAACCAAACAGAACATTGGTCAGTAAGCCCTAATGTACATCACTAAACCCAAAGGATCAAAGGGTAATTTGCATTATTATTTATTATGGTACCTTTTACAATGCTGCACAGAAAGAGCGCAGGTACTAGCATCTTCTGCAAATTGACAAACGCAAGGTAACCCCTCCCACTTCAAAACTCCAAATACATTTAACCAGCAGCCGAAAACTCTATAAGCTTAGAGTCGCCTCATACATTAACTCACACGTCAATCTTTGTTCATGTTTCCCAAGCAGACATACTTGATCTGGAAAAGTGACAAGGATAAATTTCAATAGTGTCAGAAATTAAATAATTTACTAAAAAATTGACAAATTGGCCATGTACGTATTCAAATGAAAAACTAAGAGCTTCACTTGTAGTGACACTATCAATTTGTAGTGACATTTTCATACACAGTATCATTTCATACACGAAGTATCAGCACATTTTCATTGACCCAAAGCAGTGAAAATGTCTTAAACACCATCAACTAATCAACACAATCCCCTCACAAACTGTCCACAACACTCCCAAAATTACTGATAAATATGCTATCTCTTCTTGCCTCTTTAAACCACAACCAAACTGACTTTACAAACTTCGAAGGACAAATGCACCAGTTTCGTTTAGAAAAAATAAAGAGGGAAACTACAGCAATGAACACTTTGAATTTGTTCTTACCTCCAAATATTCATCCATCCCATATTTGGAACCTTCTCTTCCTAGGCCTGACTGTTTAAATCCACCAAATGGAGCCACCTACATCATCACACACATAGATAAATACACCAACAAAGTATCCCATTTCTGCTAAATCTCAATTAATATGGAATGAGACTCACCTCTGTTGAAATTACTCCTTCATTAACACCGACAAGTCCGTATTCAAGAGCCTCAGCCACACGCCATGAGCGTTGGATACTGTTTGTAAATACGTATGAACCCAAGCCTTCGTATATACAGGTATTTTTCCATGGTTAAAAAAATGTGATAACATTAAACCAAGAGTAATCAGATATTGCAAAATTAGTAACATCCAATAACAGTATCGGAGGGGAAGAAAAAAAACTTGTCTTTCAAACTGTACAAAGAACCAAATGAGAACTACCTGCATTTGTGTCGTTAGCAATTCTGATAGCATCCTCTTCAGTTTTGAATCTCAAAAGGGGTGCGACAGGTCCAAATGCTTCCTCTCTAGAGTACGACAAATAGGAGAATCAACAAAAAGAAAGTCTACAAGCCAGAAACACTAGATAACAATTCAAAGAGTTTACCTTGATATACGCATCTCATTGTCGACATCACCGATGATTGTTGGTTCATAAAAAGTTGATCCAAGGTTATGTCTTTTACCACCAAGAATTACTTTTGCCCCCTTCAAATAAAAGCAATTGAATCATCAGAACTATTAGCTTTTGTTATTTTAATTGCTTATCCATCTTGCTATATTTTCTAAAGAGAAGATTAGCAGTATATTTGGCAAACAAAAAACAATTTTAAATTTAAGTTTTTCTGCTCAAGTATAAATTGCAGATATAGAAGAACAAAGAAAGATTTAGGAGAAATCAGTAAAAAGACCTTAAAATAAATGGATTTTCTAAAGATCAGATTTTTGAAAAAGCACATTGGCAAAGATGACAAACCTTTGATGTAGCATCATGAATCAAGGATTCAACCTGCAAGGCAAATCACAAAGCAAACCAAGAGGCACAGAAGTTCCCATGAGTTGGAGGAGACCCTGCAACAATGCATACAGAAACTCAATACTAAGAAACACCAACCTTTTTGACAGCAGCTTCATTGATCAGAGGGCCCTGTTTAGAATGAATATAAATGGAGTTACAGGATGGTCTCATAAAGCTTTAATTAACTAACAGATTTTATATCAAACTTAAGAGAAAACTCTAAAATATAGAGACAATAAAAACATATTGCTACAGGAATATTGGAAAGGAATTATCATATCCAAAAGTACTCTAAATTATAAATTTATGAAAATCACCCACTGAGTGGGAAAAATGGAGAGGCAACGTAGCAATGCATTTGTAAATTATAAAAAGATACCTACCTGAGCCACACCTTGACTAAAACCATCTCCAACTTTCATACTCTGAACAGCATCAAGCAATGCATTTGCAAATTTGTCATATATACCTTCACAGAAACTTGGTTGAATAAAAAAATGCAAATGTCTTAAAGACTTAAACAAATAATGCATCTAAATGGACATTGAATTAGTGTGAGACAGAAGAAGCCAAATAATCAATAGGAGTACACTAACACTAAGAGTTATAAAAAATCTCATATAGGAATGTTCGGGCAATTTCCCTTTATTCTTTGTCTTATGTTCTCTTGTATGCATTTTTTAAATTTTGTTTTCAAAACAATTATAAATTTCATGTCATAATTATGTGACAGAATTAAATAAGAAACGACTTGCTGAAATCACGACCATTAAAATTGGTGTAATACAGGCAACAAAATGCTGTGCAAGAATCTGTTAGACTATTATTATTAGCAAATAAATATTATATTTACTATAATAGCATGTTTAAAAGAGGGGAATAAGAAACTGACTTGTGGTCAGTTTGGGTGGTTAACTGCACTGAGCAGTTTATGTGTATAGAGTAGTTATGTTATGTATAAAATAAGGGAAAGTCAAAGGGGGTTGATTATCTTGGCATTTGTATGGATTTGGGAACCTCTTAGGCATTGGGAGTGTTCTAGATCTCTCGATATATCCAGAGAATAGAATTGTAATCTTCATTTTATGGCAATATACTAGTTGCTTTCTATCAGAATCCTGAAAAGATATCATACTGTTATATTATAAGGCATATTATTTGAACCAGCTAGAATGTGTTGTGACACATTCGCACTACTTACACCAGTTAGGAGAAGGAACTTGGAGCAAAAAGTTTAGAAAATAACAACGTTTTAAATCTCTAATAACTATTAATGAATTGGGAATCATAAAAACAATGCAGTCAAACAGAGTTAATGGATGGCAAATAAAAAAAAAAAAAGCACTATTATTGACTCAAGTCCCACACTGAGTAGCGATAAGGTCCAAATATAGTTTATAAAGAAAGGCACTCCTCAACTTACAGGTCAATTTTGTAAAGATGAGTTAGGCCTAATATAAAAACCTAATATGGTGTTAAGAGTTTATCAACATGGGTCACCCACCATTTGTATCCACGCACCAAACCCAATAGTGTTAAGTTTGGAGGAGTGTATTGGAAAAAACTCAAGTCCCACATTAAATAGAGATAAAACCTCAACATAGTTTCTAAAGACTAAAGAGAGACACCTTACCCCTCACTTTAGAAGCCGCTTTTGTAAGGACGAATTAGGTCTAATATAAAAACCTAATAACTATAATAGTAAAATTGATAGTTTGATATCTTTCTAATCTAACCTTCTTGCACGAGAATTCTATTTGCACAAACACATGTCTGTCCGCTATTACGGAACTTGGCTGCAAGCTGCATGCAGAGGACTTTATTATTACTAATTGACCAAAACAGAAGGCCCGAGAGAATCATAAATTCACAACATGCACCTCAACTTTCAATTTTGGCATTTAACCCAAAATCAATTTTTATCACTTTATTCATTGTTGTGAGTTGTTAGCATCACATGCTCGAATTTCCAACCACATATCTACCTGTTCATTCCTCTATATTGATATTCAAAACATTTGACTAATAAAAAACAACAAATCATCAATCATGATAACTTTTCAGGAGAAAAGATCTACAAATTGGAAAGGAAAAAATTAACAAAAGGCAACCCAAAGATAGTTCAATATAATAACTTCATCTCAGCAAGGTAGATTAGAATTTAAAGCTAAAGAAATAATCATATACCTAGACTTCCGCAATTTATAATTATACACACAAAATTCAAGTGAAGATGATACATAATGTCAAAAAGAACACTACATAAATTTGACTAGTTAAAAAGGGTGTATTTAAGAATTGGTCGATTAACCCTCTTATTCTAAGAAATATAGAGCACGGGTAAAATTAAAAATAAAAAGATGCCCGGAAAGAAAAGAATGAATGATAAGACTTATAATGTGACAGAATTATTGGGCCTAAGACTAGTGAAAGGCCCAAACCTGCAGTGTGGAGAACTTATGTCCGCAAGTGTAAAAAATAGAATAAGCAGTCTATTAATGACAGGGCAGAATTCTAGGAATTTCAGTTACACATAGGGGAATAAGAATAAATTGAGGAGGGTAGGGGAGTATGGAGGAGGAATAATTATTGTATCGTTGAATTAGGAGAATACTATTTTCTCTGGAGGAGCTGTGCTCTGGGCTGTTCACTGAATCAGCATTTTCCCTTCATCAATAAATCAATAAATTCCCATTTTATCTATCATTTTACACTCCTATTCATCGGTGACTCTATCATTGGTCCGACCTGCCGGATCTTCGAGAAGTACCAGTGATTTTTTGTACGTTGTACATGCCACCGAAGCTGTCAAATCGAATGGAAGCAGTTGAAGCAAGACTCTCAGCAGTGGAAGACTATGTTCGCCAAGAGTTGAGGGAATTTCGCGAAACTATGATGAGCGAATTCACGAGGTTGCTCCAACAACGACCAATTGGAACGGAGGAACAATATGCGCATTCTGAGGACTCAGTGACAGAGTATAAGATGGCAGTGAAGAAAGTTGAGTTACCATCATTTGATGGAGACAATCCTGTGGCCTGGATCACGCGAGCTGAAACGTATTTTGAAGTCCAAGGGACGTCGGAGGAGGTGAAGGTCAGATTGGCGAAGCTAAGCATGGAGGGAGCAACAATTCACTGGTTTAATTTGTTGCGTGAGACAGAGGACGATTTGAATTGGATGAAGTTGAAACGAGCCTTAATTGAAAGATATGGTGGAAGACAAAGTGATAACCCCTTTGAAGAGATGAAAGATTTGCAACAAACGGGAACGGTTGATGAATACATTACCACCTTCGAATATGTGTCGTCACAAGTAGCAAGACTACTGGAGGAGCAGTACCTTGGGTACTTCATGGGAGGACTCAAGAACCACATTCGCTTGAAGGTGAGTACGTTGAATCCACAAACCAGAATGCAAGCGATGAAGATGGCCCGTGATGTCGATACGGAATTACGTGGGTCTCTGATTTCAATAGGTGGTAATGTGGGTGGGCTTCGCAATTGGAAGGGAAGTGGGCCAAGTGGATCGGGGCCCAACGGAAAGAAAGGATCTGGATTTCATTATAACCCGAGTTCGACCCGACATGGAAGTGGGTTTAATAATAACTTAACCGGGTCAGTGCACAGCAAAACCGGTTCGATTCAATCTGCCTCAAATGCAAACTCCAACATTTCTCAGAATACAGCGCGATCTGGAAACGATGAGGGGAGAAGAGTCAGCGGCGAGCGCAACCGTGGCCTCAAACATCTGCCGTATTCGGAACTGATGGAGCGGTGGACACGAGGGTTGTGTTTTCGTTGTGGGGAAAAATACCATCCTCTTCACCAGTGTGCTGAAAAGCAGCTCCGATTGATGATTTTGGGAGACGACGAGACGATTAACGAAGAGGTTGAGGTGATTGCCATAGAAGCTATGGAGGATGAGGATGAAGTTCTTGATTGCAATTCCATGGGATTGTTTGATATTATTGAAACAAAGAAAAAATTAGATAATACGCCTCCAACCACTTTGCGCCTCAAGGGAAGTCTAAAGGGGGTTTCCATCGTGGTTTTAATCGATAGTGGTGCCAGTCACAATTTCGTTTCATCCCGTGTTGCTACTGCGTTGGGGTTAACAGTGGAACAAGGAAGATCGATGGGAGTAAGGTTGGGAAACGGTCACCGTGTGTCCACTGGGGGGAGGTGTAGAAAATTGCAAGTACAATTAGATGATTTCACCACTAATGTTGATGCTTTTGTTTTGGAATTGGGTGATTTGGATATGATTTTGGGGGTGGCTTGGTTGCAAAGACTTGGGAAGGTGACATTTGATTTCGAGAAAATGACCATCAATTTTCAATGGAAAGGAAAAATGGTGGAACTACATGGTCAGTTTTTTACCACAAAAGACTTGGCTAATTCTAAGGCACTTCAAGCACAAACTGAAACACTGTATAGTTTATTGGAAGAGGAATTGGGTCAGACTCCAAATGAAGAATTACAGGAGTTAACTCAAGACCAACAACAAGAGCTTCAAGACTTGTTGGAGAATTTTAAAGGAGTTTTTGAAGAGAATACAGGCCTGACTCCTGAACGAGATATAACTCATGCAATTGAATTGAAGAAAGATGCAGGTCCTGTGACGGTTAGGCCATATCGTTATCCTCACCACCATAAGGAAGAGATCGAAAAACAAGTTCAGAGCATGCTGACCCAAGGTATAATTCGAAACAGCTCTAGCGCATTTTCTAGTCCTGTCATTTTAGTCAAAAAGAAAGATGGGTCATGGAGGATGTGTGTTGATTATAGAGAATTGAATAAGGTTACAATGCCAGATAAATATCCAATTCCTGTAGTTGACGAATTATTGGATGAACTACATGGAACGAAATATTTCTCAAAACTTGATTTGAAATCCGGTTATCACCAAATAAGGGTGAAAGAAGGGGATGTGCATAAGACGACATTTCGAACTCATGAAGGGAACTATGAGTTTCTAGTGATGCCGTTTGGATTGACCAACGCACCAGCCACTTTCCAATCCACCATGAATCAGATTTTCAAGCCACACCTTCGTAAGTTTGTCTTGGTGTTTTTTGATGATATCCTAGTATACAGTAAGGGATGGGAAGAACACTTAGCACATTTATATCAAGTGATGGAGATTTTACAATACCACTGTTTTGTCGTTAATAAGAAAAAATGTAATTTTGCTAGTAGAAAAGTGGAATATCTGGGTCACGTAATATCAGAACAGGGTGTGGCTGTGGATCCATCTAAGATTAATAGCATTTTGGAGTGGCCAATCCCTCATAATGTCAAAGGAGTGAGGGGATTTTTGGGGCTGACCGGTTATTATCGGAAATTCATTGTTGGCTATGGAAAGATAGCTAAACCATTGACAGAACTAACAAAGAAGGAAGGATTTCATTGGGGATCAGAAGAGTTGAAGGCCTTTGAGAATCTTAAAAGGGTTATGGTGCAAGCCCCAGTTTTAACACTACCAGATTTTTCACAACCTTTTGAGATTGAATGTGATGCATCCGGAAGAGGAATAGGTGCAGTTTTAATGCAGAAAAAGAAGCCTATAGCCTACTTCAGCAAAGCTTTGTCCAAGAATAATTTAAGCAAGTCTGCCTATGAGAAAGAATTGATGGCGTTGGTGTTGGCAGTTCAGCATTGGCGTCCGTATTTGTTGGGAAGAAGATTTGTGGTGTACTCCGATCAAAAGAGTTTACGACACTTGCTCGAACAGCGCATCACTACGGCTGATCAGCAGAATTGGATAGCAAAATTGTTGGGCTATCACTTCGAAGTGGTGTACAAGCCAGGTCCAGATAATAAAGCTGTTGATGCTCTTTCAAGAATACATGAAGAAGCGGAGTTGAAAGGGATAACTTCTTTTCCCATATGTATGCAAGAGCAACAAATTCAACAGGAAGTTATGAATGATCCCCAATTGCAGAAGGTGATAACAGAGTTACAACAGGACCCTGCATCCCGGCCAGATTTCCAATTAATTAAAGGGAGGCTTTTCTACCGTGGCAGACTGGTGTTATCCTCAAATTCAGGGTGTATACCTTTATTGTTGAAAGAATTTCACTCATCTCCAACCGGTGGCCACTCAGGTTTTCTACGCACGTATCGAAGGATGGCAGGAAATCTTTATTGGGTGGGAATGAGAAAGTCAGTTATGGAATTTGTGCAGAGCTGCGACGTGTGTCAACGTCAAAAGTACGTTGCGTCCTCTCCGATGGGTTTGTTACAGCCCCTCTCAATTCCGGAGAAAATTTGGGATGATATTTCGATGGATTTTATCACTTGTCTCCCAAAATCGAAGGGGTTTGAAGCTATTTTTGTAGTGGTGGATAGATTATCCAAGTATGGACATTTTATTCCCTTAAGACATCCATATACTGCGAGGAAGGTGGCTGAAATCTTTATTAAAGAGGTGGTGCGTCTTCATGGGGTTCCACAATCCATTGTCAGTGATCGTGATCCATTGTTTGTGAGTTTATTTTGGAAAGAGTTGTTTTGCTTGCAAGGAACGATGCTGAGTATGAGTTCGTCATATCATCCGGAGACGGATGGGCAAACGGAGGTGGTGAATCGGTGCTTAGAAGCATATCTTCATTGTTTTGCTTCGGAGCAACCGAAAGAGTGGTCACAATGGATTCATTGGGATGAATTGTGGTATAACACCACATTCCATGTGTCTACAGGAACTACACCATTTGAGGCAGTGTATGGAAGAAAACCACCTATTGTGGTTAGGTATTTACAGGGAGAAACAAAGGTAGAAGCGGTAGCAGCTGAATTGGTTGATCGTGATGAGGCCTTACGTCAACTGAAGTATCATTTGAACAGGGCCCAAGAACAGATGAAGAGGTATGCAGACAAGAAAAGGAAAGCATATTCATTTGAAGTGGGTGAGTGGGTATTTCTGAAGCTCCGACCCCATAGGCAGCAGACGGTGACTAGAAGGATCAATCAGAAACTGGCTCCACGGTACTTTGGACCATTTCCTATCCTAAAGAAAATAGGGGCAGTATCCTATAAGTTGAAGTTGCCTGAAGGAAGTAGAGTGCATGCAGTGTTTCACATCTCACAACTCAAGAAAGCTATTGGAGACTATTCTATTGAACCTCGACTCCCAGACGGGTTAGAAATGGAAGCTGGAGAAGGGGAAGAACCGGAGGAATTGCTGGCTGCAAGATTAGTGATGAAAGAAGGACGGCTGGTGCGACAATGGCTGGTGCGATGGAAAGGAAGAGCTGTAGAAGACACAACTTGGGAGGATGAATTATTACTAAAAAGTCAATTTCCATCTCTCAGCCTTGAGGACAAGGCTGCAGTTCCTGATGGCGGTAATGACAGAATTATTGGGCCTAAGACTAGTGAAAGGCCCAAACCTGCAGTGTGGAGAACTTATGTCCGCAAGGGTAAAAAAGAGAATAAGCAGTCTATTAATGACAGGGCAGAATTCTAGGGATTTCAGTTACACATAAGGGAATAAGAATAAATTGAGAAGGGTAGGGGAGTATGGAGGAGGAATAATTATTGTATCGTTGAATTAGGAGAATACTATTTTCTCTGGAGGAGCTGTGCTTTGGGCTGTTCACTGAATCAGCATTTTCCCTTTATCAATAAATTCCCATTTTATCTATCATTTTACACTCCTATTTATCGGTGACTCTATCATAATGACTTGAGAAAATGATTGATAAAACCAGCTGCTTAATTTGAAACTAGCATGCGAGGAACGAGTACATCCGCTCCTAAAATTGCAAGTGCCTAACCCAGTAAGCCCAGCAAACAAGATAATACCATTGATCTATTGGTGACACTGATAAATGCTGCCAAGGTTTCTCCATGAAAGATGGAGTTGCTATTTTGAATTTGGAGCTCTACTATTTACCCAATTACACAGGACCAACTTCTAAGCTACATTTTCCCTATGCAATTCAAGTTCCACATAGTCAAAGGAATCCCATGATTTTGCTGATTGGCAAAATTGTCTAAGGTCAACCGTCACATTGATACAAAGTTACAAACACAGACATAAACTTCCATTTCTGGTAGGTTTGCTACAGAAACTGCTATGCAATCTCCTCGTCCTTGCATCTGCTTGCAGAAGAAAAACATGCAAGTAGTATACATCTCATTTCTAGAAGAAAAAAGTTCCATACTACCCTCGGGCCTCGTCCACTATCCAGCATTGTATTAATCAGCTGCAGCATTTCTTTAATTTTCATATAATCATTAAAGTCAACATGTGCTGTAATTATTTCTAACTTACTGTTCCTTTCACTGCAACATCCAGGTCAGCATCATCAAAAACTATGCAAGGCGCATTGCCACCAAGTTCCAGAGATACCTAGTATTGTAAAAATAACACATATATAAGGGCTAAAAATCCATTTTAATATAATGATGTCTAGATCTGCATTGTAAAAAGATCAGCCTAGGCAATCTATGGTAACTACGAAAGACTACAAAAGAAATAATGAGGGAAAACAAATACTAATTATGATTACATCTAATCATACTTTTTTAACCGTCTCAGCAGAACCTGCCATCAATTTCTTTCCAACAGCCGTCGATCCAGTGAATGTAATCTTCCTTACCTAGAGAAGGTGATAATTTATTTCTTAGATGTTCAGTTACATTTACAGGGTAATTGTTTGGTAAAATCATATAGTGATAGAACCTGTGGACTAGCAACTAAAGCGTCTCCAATATCAGGAGCATTTCCCATAACCACGTTCACAACACCCTACAATATTAAATAATAAATATCACAAAAGTTAAAACCATAAAAAATGGCAAGAGGAAAAAACTTCCTTTGTAGAGTAAAGAAGAAAAAACAGAAAAAGTCTGGAAACATGTAGCAACACAAGAGGCAGGTAAAGACATAAGGCTCAAAGTTTCTGTAAGATTTATGCAATATTGAAAAACTAATCCAAAGAAGCCAACTTAGTATTTCTCTTCTACAGATCTACTTCAGAATTACATTACGTATCCTGCATGAATGTCAATACATTCTACTATAATAAACTGCAACAATTTATGTATTTGAAATGGAACCACAATGTTACAGTACAATCCAGTATTAAAGTTAGTAAAATACTCAATCAAGGAAACTTCGATAACAGCACATAAGTAATCTAATTTTGACATGAAGACATAGCACACTAGATACCAAAAATATCATAATAATTTCATTACAAGTAAACTGATGTACTACTTTTTAGAATATTAGAAAATATCTTTAAATATCTTTTATATTATAGTAGAGTATCTTAAGTTATTTTTTAGGGTTAGTTTATAATCTTAGAGTATCTCTTATGATTAGATTTTATTATTATTATTATGATTTGTTCTTGATTTCCTATGTATCCCTATTAGCGGAGATTAGTATTGAGTCTTTTGTATCAAGTCATTATCAATAATATTCAAGGTTGTTATTATTTTCTCAACTCCTTTTATCTAAAATAAAATCCCATAACTTCAACATGGTATCAGTGTCTGGTTCAATCCTCCATGATCTTTCTCGTCGCTATTCTGCGAGTTCCCAAAAGTTTGAGGATTATGTCCAGAGGCGTCTTTGTTTCTGTTTTTGAGTCTAGAATTTCTGATTCAGTTGTGCATCTATTTTGGTGTTTGGGCATTTGATCTTGCTTCTGCCTCTGTTTTTCTGACCAAGTTCCTTGTTTTTGCGATTTGTGATTTATGGTTGTCTTCACACTTCTGCCTTGTCCACTAGTTTTATTTGTCTTTTTGGTATTCACAATTCACAGAGGTTTGGGTTGGTTTAGCAACTAATTTCAGGTTGTAAGTGCTTTGTTCATGAGGTTCTATTGGACAAGATTTTGCTTCTAGTTTTGGTTTGTTTATTACTCTAAAAAATAAAAAATAAATATGTGATTCGGTTTATTCCTTTCAGCTGGTGTCCCCTTGTTTTAGGTGTTGATGTTGTTTGCTACACCACATATATGATTCTGCGACTATTAATGTGCCTTAATTAATTTATCATTCCGATCTGGTTCAAAGTTGTGACTATTAATGTGCCTTAATTAATTTATCATTCCGATCTGGTTCAAAGTTGTGACACCACCAACACCATCATCCATTTTAAGTTTTCCTTAGGGTTTCAGCTGCGATTAGCATTGATCCAATATTGTTTCAGTTTTGTTTGAAGATGTTACACCTTCTAGTTGGGGCTTCAATTGTGGTTAGTGTTGGCTCAATATAGTTTTTTGTTTTGGTTTGAAATTGTGAGTTGTGACATCTTGCAGTTTCGGCTTCAGCTGCTATAAGTGCTAGCCCAATATAATTTCGATATGGTTTGTCTGTTGTTCATGAAAGTCAACAATGGTTTCTTCAATTGGTAGTTCACTGGTTTGTTCTTCCGCACAGACCTTATGGGTTGATGGTTTTGGCATTCTTCGGTGGGTTATCCAAAATATCATTTTGTGTATGATTATGTGAGGTGTTACATTTTCTATTTTAAAGGGTATATTTGTACCCAAAATATCATTTTGGGTGTGATTATGTGAGGTGTTATATTTTCTATTTTAAAAGGTATATTTGTACCCAAAATATCATTTTGGGTATAATTATGTGAGGTGTTATATTTTCTATTTTAAAGGGTATATTTGTAACAAACTTGAAACTTAGCAAGTTTTAGCTTAAGGGGGAGTGTTAGAATATTAAAAAATATCTCATAATATCTTTGATATTATATTAGAGTATCTTAAGTTATTTCCATAGGTTAGTTTAAAATCTTAGAGTATCTCTTAGAATTAGATTTTATATTACTTATTATTTTCTATTTATTCAAGCTTGAAATTATGTATCCCTATAAATAAGGATTAGTATTGAGTCTTTTATATCAAGTCATTATCAATAATATTCAAGGTTCTTATTATTTTCTCATCTTCTTTTATCTAAAATCTCATAACTTCAACATTGCAGAAAAGGGGAGATCTTGATCGCGCCAGAAAAGAGAAAATTATGATTTCATTCCCAAACTTTTAGGAAGTCGCCAGCGGAATAATGGCGAGACGGTTCAAGGAGGATCAAACCAAACTCTGATACCACTGTTGGGTCATGAACAGAGTCTAAGGATCATCACATTGGACTTTGAACAACCACACAAGAGGATTGTCATAACGTATATGAGCCCTTTCACTTATATGGAGTTCAACATCGAATTTTCCATTCAATGTAGGACTCTTACTCATACTAGACACAGCAACAATACTTTGAAGTTTACATGGCAATTTCTAGTAAAACATAATTACTAACTTGCCAATCAACATAACAAAAATTATTATGTAACTCCAACACTTCAAATTGAAGGTGTCCGGTATCCGACATGTCATTGTCACATGTGACTTCATTCAATCATTTTCATTTTCTTAAATTATTACTAGTGTCGTGCCAGTGCTTCATGTGAACCAATAAGCCAAATATGCAATGACTTCTTGCTACAGTCATAAAAGTAGGTTTAAGAAACTACCGCGGGTATTCCAGCTTGAATAGAGAGTTCTGCTGCAGCTAAAGCAGTCAGAGGCGTAAGTTCAGAGGGCTTTATGACCACTGTACAGCCACATGCAAGTGCTGGACCGACCTGACATAAGAAAAACAAAAAAATTGAATCGACTGTAATTCACTTAATCTTAAAACATTATAAGGTGAAAATGGTTAAAATCTGGAAAGTCTAAACATACCTTTCGGGTAATCATAGCAAGGGGAAAGTTCCAAGGTGTAATTGCACCTACAACCCCTACAGGCTGCAAACCCCAAGAAGGGGTAAAAAAGAGTGATGTAGTCAAATGTAATTTTAGAAAGAAAAAAAGAGTGATTTATGAAACAGAGATTGAACATTAAAAAAAATGCATTCCACTGTAATTTTAGAGCTACGATCCTATCTTCCCTCCTTTTGACATCCAAAACTTCATTTGTCCAATGTTCCAAAGCTTGTTTGCATAATGCCTACTCTGTTTCTATACCTAGCCTTACTTGTGTACCAAAACTTAAAGCCCAATTTGTTAAGTTCCTTACCCACTCAGTTTCTTGTATCCACTATTTCCATTGATTTACTAGTAAGTGAGCATACATTCAAAATACCAAAGCAAATCTTCCACTCATGAACTAACTTTTTTAACCCCACTTGTCCACGACAATGTTGAATCCTATGTTGTTAGTCACAGATAGCGTCGCGGAGCGTCCAACCCCAAAAATGGAATAGCGGGATCGTGGATAGCGAGGTGACCGCTATTGTGAAGACCAAAAAACAGTATATGAACTAAACATAAAATACAAACAGTATACAAAAATATTAAAAAATAGAAAAAAATAAAATACACAAAAATAAAGGGGTAATCATAGTACTTCATATTTCATAACCAAAATGTACCATCATAATCAAGATCTAATAGTAATCAAAAATAGTGGAAGAAGAAAAAAAAATAGAGGAAGAAGAAGAAGAAAAACAAAGGAAGAAGAACTGAAGAAGAAACGAGAAGAAGAACAAGAAGAAGAAACGAGAAAAAGAAAAACGAGAAGAAGAACAAAAACAGAGGAAGAATAACGAGAATAAGAAGGGTCGCGGCAGTTAACTGGAGGAGCAGAAGAAGAAAGGTCAAGAAATAATAAAATAATAGGGATTTGGGTGCGGAAAGACTCAAATACTCTTAATGAAATTAAAAAAATCAACAAAACCTGTAAAAACAGAGTAGCAGGTCATGGATCCGGGTCGGGGCGCGACGCATCAGCGCGTTGGGCGCTATTCGCGGCCGCGTTCGCCGCAATCGGTGATGGCGGTTTCACGGCCAGACGCGCCGCGGGGACGATGTCCAGCGCACCGCGTTTCCGCTATCGCGCGCGATAGCGCCGCTATTGACAACAGAGGTTGAATCCCTAACAACATAACCCTAATGCTTTGACATGATTTGTAATGCTAAATACCAAGCACCATTTACATCTCATACACAAATTTCGTGAAATGAATTGATGAAGCATAACTATAAATGTTCCCTAGGAAATTGCTTAATATGAAATATGAAACCTAAGACATCAAATAAACCTTGAAACTTACTTGCTTTAAAACAAATAACCGCCGAGCAGATAGAGGTGCAGGAATTATATCCCCATATATACGTTTGGCCTCCTCTGATGCAAACTCAATAAAGCCAGCACCATAATTTATCTGAAAACAGTAACTTTAATAACATAAATCTAACTTGGGAAAAAAACATACAAACAAAAGGAACAATAATTGGCAAAGTACAAAATCATAAAAATTCAACCATCATGTACCTCACCCATAGACTCTGTAAGAGGCTTTCCTTGCTCCAAGGTTATGAGTTGTGCTAACTCTTCTTTATGTGCCATTAGCAAATCATACCTTAAAAAATTGAAGAGAAAAGTCTTTTACCATTGGACACTACTTCTCTTAACGGTTGATAATAGAAAAGTCATACAAATTGTGGAAAATTGATAGAGCAGAAGTAAGATAGAATTAGATGAAGAGAATTATTGTATTATTTGATATGAAAACATAAGATGATTCCAGAGCTAATGCTCCTCAGTTAGAGAAAACAATTCTCTCACTGCCCAACCTCTAAGGTGTAACTGAAAAATGAAAAAACCATCCAACTACCTCCCCACACACTCCTATTTATTAGTGGAATATTAACTCACTATGGCAGCTAGACAATCACACTTTTACTGCATTCCCTTTCTTTTTCTTTCTCACATATACTCGCCATTGCTTAGGCCTCACCTCATCTCTGTTAACTAAGAGATCCCCCTCATCACTCGTGGGGCCCAGCCCATTCCTATCATCACCCCCACCTTCAACAGTAGCCTTGTCCTCAAGGCGCAAATCAGGGAATTGACTCTTCAGCAACAGTTCCTCTTCCCAGGTAGCATCTCCAACATCCATGCCTTCCCATTGAATCAACCATTCTCGCTTATGCTGCCCACCATCAAACTTATCCCTCCATGACAAAACCTTAACAGGAATAATGTCCCCCGTGTCAGACTCCAAACTGGTAGGTAATTGAGTTGTAGCAGTATAATTGCCTATAGCTTTCTTCAATAGAGACACATGAAAAGTAGGATGTATTTTAGATGTTGCTGGTAACTATAACTTGTAAGCAACCTGTCCTATCTTCTTAATGACTTGATAAGGACCAAAAAATCTGGGAGCCAATTTTTGATGAATCCTATGCACAACAGATTGCTGTCGATGAGGACGTAATTTGAGGAAAACCCAATCACCAACCTCAAATTGCACTGCCTTGCGTTTCTTATCAGCTTGGTATTTCATGTACTCTTGAGCTTTGAGTAAATTAGCTTTCAGTTGACGCAAAGCTTCATCCCTGTCTCTTAACTCCTGGGCTACAGCTTCTACTCTGGTTTCTCCCTCCAAAAAATGCACCAATACTAGAGGTCTCCTGCCATACACCACCTCAAAAGGGGTGAACCCTGTGGAAACATGGAATGTGGTGTTGTACCATAGTTCTGCCCACGGAATCCAATGTGCCCATGTCTTAGGTTGATCTGCAATAAAGCAACGTAGATAGGCCTCTAAACAGCGGTTAATCACTTCTGTTTGGCCATTAGTTTGAGGATGGTATGCCGAAGACATTTTAAGCACCGTGCCTACTAGCTTGAACAACTCTTTCCAAAAAATACTCATAAACAAGGGGTCACGATCACTCAGAATCGACTCCGGAATTCCATGTAGTCTAACCACGTCCTTCACAAAAATAGCAGCAATGGAGCGAGCAGTAAATGGATGTTTAAGAGGAATGAAATGACTATACTTGGAGAGACGATCCACCACCACCAAAATAGCTTCAAATTCATTACTTTTGGGTAAACAAGTAATGAAATCCATAGATATCTCACTCCACACCAAAACTGGAATAGGTAGTGGCTGTAGTAACCCACTAGGCGTAGTCGCGGCATATTTTTGGCGTTGACAAGTGTCACAAGCTTTCACAAAATCTTGCACCCTTTTCATCATCCCTTGCCAATATAACGTGCCTGCCATTCTCCTATAAGTGCGTAGGTAGCCGGAGTGACCCCCACTAGGGGAGGAATGAAAATCCTTAAGTAGATCCTCAATAAGTGGTGAGTTAGCCGGTATAACTAACCTATTTTTGTAGAATAAGATGCCACCTTTTAAGGAAAACCCAGGTTTAGCAGTAGGATCCTTTTGAATAGCCTCCACAATGCTTTTAAGCCAGGGATCCTGCGATACCTCTTGTTGCAATTGGCTGCTATGCTGCCAAATAGGATAGGATTTAAGAGCATGAATTTCAGCATCCTCATGTTGTCTAGATAAAGCATCAGCCACCTTATTTTCCACTCCCACCTTATACACCACCTCAAAGTCAAAACTAGCAACTTAGCCATCCATTCCTGCTGATTTGCTGTGGTAATACGTTGCTGTAACAAGTGTTTTAGGCTCTTTTGATCAGAATAAACCACAAACCGCCTTCCTAACAAATAATGTCTTCAATGTTGAATAGCTAACACCAAAGCCATTAACTCCTTATCATAGGCTGATTTAGATAACCTAGATGATTCAAAAGCCTTGCTAAAATACGCAATGGGATGTTTAGATTGCAACAAAACAGCCCCCACCCCTTTTCCTGAGGCATCACATTCAATTTCAAAAGGAAATTTGAAATTAGGCAGGGCTAAAACTAGGGCAGTTGTAACAGCTACTTTCAATTTCTCAAAAGCTTCGGCAGCCGCATCATTCCATCTAAAACCATCCTTCTTTGTCAACTCGGTCAAGGGTTTAGCAATATTCCCATAGTTAGCTATAAATTTTCTGTAGTAACCCGTTAATCCCAAAAAACCTCTCACCCCCTTGACGTTCTTAGGGATTGGCCATTGTAACACACTGCTAACCTTGGCAGGATCCACAGCAACCCCTGCTTTGGAAATGACATGGCCCAAGTATTCAACTTGGTGTTTACCAAAAGCACACTTCTTTCCGTTAGCCACAAATTGATGTTGTTTCAAAATGTTTAGAACCATCTCCAAGTGCTGCAAATGAGCAGTCCAACTATTGCTGTACACTAGTATGTCGTCAAAAAAAACCAATACAAACTTCCTTAAAAAAGGCTTAAAAATATCATTCATCACTGATTGAAAGGTTGCAGGAGCATTGGTAAGGCCAAATGGCATCACCATAAACTCATAGTGACCCTCATGAGTACGAAATGCAGTTTTATGAATATCCTCTTCTTTCATACGAATTTGATGATAACCAGATTTTAGATCAATCTTAGAGAAATAACCCGAGCCATGTAACTCATCTAACAATTCATCTACCACAGGGATAGGGTACTTATCTTGAATTGTAACCTTGTTAAGTGCACGGTAATCTACACACATTCGCCAAGATTAATCCTTCTTCTTGACCAAAATAACGGGACTAGAGAAAGCACTAGTGCTGTTTCTAATCACCCCCTGCTGCATAAGGCTTTGAATCTGTTTTTCAATTTCATCCTTATGTAGATGAGGATATTTGTAAGGCCTCACACTTACCGGACCAGCACCCTGCAAAAGTTCAATGGAATGGCTAGTGTTTCTTGTAGGAGGAAGACCCTGGATTTCTTTAAATACAATAGCAAACTAATCTAGCAACCTTTGCAAATCATTAGTCTGTTGATCTGAGACACGAGGCACTTGTGAACCTACCACCTCCATCAAGGTAGGCCATTCGCAACCTGTTATCAGCCCGAAAGAAGTGATGATGCTTTGGAAAGTAGCCATCTTCTCATCTAAGGCTTGGCCAAGGAGTTTCACCATACTGCCCTTATGGTTGAACACCATAGACATTTCTTTCCAATCCATGGTCACCTTCCCCAAAGTTTCCAGCCAAACAACTCCCAAAATCAGATCCACACCCCCTAGCTCCAACACATAAGCATCAAAACAAATCTGCACTGTTCCCATGTCCATCTGAATTCCCTTACACCTACCCATAGTTAGGACACGATGACCATCTCCTAACTTGACACCCAAGGGAGTAGAAGGTACCATAGGCAGTCCCAGAGCTTCAACCACCTTAGGAGATATGAAATTATGCGTGGCTCCACTGTCAATAAGAACCAAAATAGGTGCACCTTGCAAACAGCCCTCTACTTTCATTGTGCAAACCTGGTTTGGAGTGGTGGATACACCAAAAACTCCCATCCCTTTACATTCTAAGTCCTCTTGTGCAATCTCTTCTTCCGACTCAGCCTCCAACACCACAATTTCTCCTTCATCGTTGACCACTTCATCGTCCCCCAAGATAATCAATCGTAACTGCTTCGTTGCGCATTGGTGGAGGGGATCCCATCGTTCATTGCAACGAAAACAGAGTCCCTTCGCGCGACGCTCATTAATCTCTGCACTTGGTAAATGGCGAACGCCACGTGAGTGACGGCGCGAAACGTCACCAGAGTTTGGACGTGAAGGTGGAGTAGAATTGGGAGGGTGTGTTGACCCAGTTTGAGATCCAAGACCCGACCCGGTACGCATTTTACCCACATTGTTGCTAATCTGGTTAGGGTTTGTAGATCTGTTCCATTCCCCTTCACGATTGGCCCAATTAGGTTTTTGAAATCGGGCCCAAGAACCTTGACCCGGTTTGCAGCGAGATCCAGATCCCTGCCCCGAAACAGCAGCAAATTCACTCTCAACATCACGAGCCAATTGCATCGCTAAGTAACGATTACTAGGCCTGAAGGTACGCACACGAGAACGAATGTCATGACGTAAACCACCAATGAAATAACCAAGAAACTGTTGTTCTGGTAAACGGCCACACTGTGAAGAATACAATTCGAATTCAGCAATGTAATCCTCCACTGATCCAGATTGTTTTAATTCCTTCAATTCTTCGAAAGGATTCTCCAAACGACCACCACCAAAACGAACTATCAACGCCTCCGTCAAACTCTCCCAAGACAGATCCTCCGTAGAATCATGCCATAAATTGAACCAATGAATTGTAGGACCTTCCATACTAAGCTTCGTCAATTGAATCCTCACGTCTGCAGAAATGCGTTGTACGTCGAAATACGTTTCTGCTCGAGCGATCCAAGCAACTGGATCATCACCGGTAAACGCCGGCAATTCCACCTTCTTCGCAGCTAAACGGAATTCATCTAACGGTGAGGGGACCGCTGAAATGTTGTCCTGAGACGTGTCACGCAGCGTCAAAGCTCTCTGAATTTCAGAACCAATGAAGTCACGTAACGACTCAATGCTGACCTCCACTCGTCCCAAACGCTCCTCCACTCCGGTGATTCTTGAGTCCATTCTGGTTCGCATGAACGTAGCAGGTCGGACCAATTGATAGAGCAGAAGTAAGATAGAATTAGATGAAGAGAATTATTGTATTATTTGATATGAAAACATAAGATGATTCCAGAGCTAATGCTCCTCAGTTAGAGAAAACAATTCTCTCACTGCCCAACCTCTAAGGTGTAACTGAAAAATGAAAAAACCATCCAACTACCTCCCCACACACTCCTATTTATTAGTGGAATATTAACTCACTATGGCAGCTAGACAATCACACTTTTACTGCATTCCCTTTCTTTTTCTTTCTCACATATACTCGCCATTGCTTAGGCCTCACCTCATCTCTATTAACTAAGAGATCCCCCTCATCACTCGTGGGGCCCAGCCCATTCCTATCAAAAATCCTATACTTCATGAACATAGCAAGCATACAGAGGTGGACTACCATTATACCAGATAAGCCTTAGCCAGCCAAATTATTTCTATTTTCACGTTTCTACTTCTCTTCAAGTGGTTGACGTCTTAACCAAGGCTAGACTAGCATCATCAGTTTCTTGTCGACAAACTATAGCTGGATAACCAACTAGCATCAATTTGAGGGCGGATGTTAATGTAATAATCCAAGATGCGGATATGTTATTTATCGCATGTCTTTTAGGCTATTGTAATTATTATTAAATATCCATATGTTACAACGGTACTATTCCGTATAGACCTAATCTTAGGAATTAATTTCCTATCTTGTAAATTTGCAGTAAATATCTGTATTCTGAAACAATTCTAATTTTATGAATTTATTTATCTCATGTAAAGATGCTGAATGACTACTTAATCATGGCCCCCGTCTTTCCCAATTATTTTGAGATTTTTATATGATTTTCTGACACCAAAGCTTAAAACAAATACAAGGCAGCAGCTAAGTCAACTATTTCCATCATAGCAGGTTGTTCATGAATCGGGTAAACAACAACTATACCATTTCCTCAGAAATTTGCTTCGCTCGGCAGCAGTGATTTTGCTCCATGCTACACAAATAGGAAATCCTAGTTATTATAGTATCGGGAATAATCCAATGAATACCAACAACAAATTTTTTAGTTAATTCATAAGTAACAATTCTTTTAGAGTATGATGCATATGAAAGAGGACTATAACATATGAACATGAACATAATTGTAGAACCAACCAATGGAACATCAATCCATCAACAAATGGAAATTGGGAAAGGGTACAATTAACATGCTAAAACCAATTAAACTAAGGTAATACTCACCTTTGAGTTTAAGATGGAAATATATATAACTGCTCAGTTTATGCTAGTCACTCTAACACAGAGTAACACAAACAAAAGGGTGTTATTAACTGAGACTCTGTTTATATTCACTTTCAAAGTTGTGACTACCCTAATCTGAATCAACAAAAATTAAACTTCGACTTAAAGCAAGAGATGTTACTCCTGATAGGTCTGCAAGCTCATAAGAAAAGAAACCAAAAGAATGACCTGAGATTATCCAATGCTTACACTAAACTTGCTATTGTTATTCAACATAACAATCTCAGACACATAATTAACCAATTTTTCCCCAGATGTTATAAAGAAATGAATGAAAAAAATATCAGTACCTACCTAAGCTATTTGATAAGTATGCACTATGTATCTTACGCAAAAACATATACATCAAGTCATCTAAATCCTCTCTTATTTCTTAATCCTCTCTTATTTCTACTTATAGTCTAAAATACATAATAGCATAAAAATGTGAAGTTTCATACATCTAAATGCATCAAAAGCAGAGGAAATTGCATCATTTGTTTCTCTTCCACCCATGCATGCTACATCTGCTATAGGTTCACCTGTTGCTGGATTATAAACCTGCAATAGCATTCAATATATAAGATTTTTACACAGTAGCACTACCATGGAAGATGGAACTTATAGCAGCAAAATAAGGAGAAAAGTATAAGCAGCAGCAACAAACCATGAACATCAGCAGTATTAATTGAAAACAAATCAGCAAGCCCCCACTCCCCCCTTTTTCTTAAACTTTGCAAGAAAACTAGTTGAAGAAGAAAAGAAGGGAAAAATAACAGCAGCTAAGGCAAACCTTTATGGTTTTCCCATCATAAGCATCCCTCCATTGCCCTCCAATGAGTCCCTGAGTCCTCAACAGCCCAGAATTGTTAAGTTGGGAGGCAATACTCTGTGCATCCGTGCTCATCTGTCATTCAAAAGAGACCCCTTACTCATGCACAAAATAAATGTTTAATGATGATGAGTAGACACTCATTTTACAGAGGTATCGCGGTTGTGCCCCGACAAATGCTGTAGTTACGTAGCAATCCTTATTATTGCAGAAAATTATACAACCAATGTGGCAATCCTTGGCATTGCAGAAAATTATGAACATATGCAATTGATTATGTGGCCACAATGAGAATCACAATGTGGTTGCAGAAACCACATAAAGCTGGATATTGCTTGCAGCCACAATTAGATTGTTGATTTTAAAACCTTGAAAAGTCACTTATCTGGTCCTTTGATTATAAAACATATCCAATCAAGTGAATGAACATCAAATGTTGACATCAAAATGGTTGACACTATTAATAATATCAAACACAAAAATCAACAAGATCCAATTTAACAAATTATAATTATAATATAGTCATTTAAAATAATCAGTTAACAAAATTATTTTTATGAGAAGCTATTCAAAATATGATAAGAGTATTATGGGCAAACTCAAATTCTAGAACATATCTTTACTAAGAAGATATTATTCATAGAATCTTTATTATATACTACTAATAAAATATTCTTATTGGTTAAACACCTCACTAATAAACTTAGTGACTATTTTCATAAACCTTCCATAATTTGGGTTTGCCCATATTACTCTTATCCGTAGTTGCGTTCTCATCAAAACAGTTTCTCATTTGAAACAGTTTTTAGATTATTTTCAGATTCTGATTTATTTTAAAAGTCGTAACAAACAGATGAAAACAACTTTCAAAAGTGATTATTTATAAAAATAAGTTGTAACAAACAAGTTCTAAATCATGAGTTTGTTGAAATAATAACAGTTGATTTTCTCACTTTGGAGCCAAATCATGATTCCTACTTGTCAAAAACACAAGGAACCAAATTCAAACAAACAGTTTTGCATTTTTGAATCAGAATTCAGGAAATTACTGTTACATATATAAATGTATAATAATATTCAGCAATGTTTTAAAGTATGATTGTGATGGCAGTTAGAGTTAAGTCGCAATCGCTATTGCTATCTGATACAATATTCAAGTAAACAGTCATTTGAGTCCGACATCGTCAATATAATATCTGAATTTATCAAAATTATAAATAAATAAAAAAACAGACTTTAGTTAATTAGTTTGGTAATTAAACGTGTCTTTTGTCAATTAATTTGGTCTTGGAACGCGTCATTGTTTGTTATTTTTAATCCATGAAGTTAATAACATAATCTCTCATATTTAGGAACAAAATGAAGGTATACTCTATAGTGAAGAATTGCTGATAAATGCGATTGATAATGACCTAAAAAACTAATCACGTTGACAATAACGCGAAAGTCTGTGAAATGAAACATCATTTTCAAATGTAATGTGTAAATTGGGGGAAAAGGAGAGGAAGACATCATGCCTTGCGAGTGAAAGGAATTTGCATGAGGAACTTAGCGGAGAGGAGATAGTTCGATGATCGGAGTGCGGTGCTCATGCTGCCACTAATCTTCAGTGCCGCCATCATCGCCCACTGCAA
Source organism: Cicer yamashitae (assembly GCA_037974755.1). Taxonomy (NCBI): domain Eukaryota; kingdom Viridiplantae; phylum Streptophyta; class Magnoliopsida; order Fabales; family Fabaceae; genus Cicer; species Cicer yamashitae. Next base: position 40,051,135 of record JBBPBQ010000003.1, read on the forward strand.
TCGTGTTCGTGTCAGTACCTAATCATTTCTTTTCTTTTTATAGAAACAAAAAATAGAAGGAGTTTCCTTATTTTCATTCATTTGCAAATTTATTCCCAATTTTAAAATCATCCTCATTAATACTTAAAAATTATTAATAAAACTATCTAAAATCTTCCGATTCAATTCATAAAATTATCCATCTTTGCAATTTACTAATAACATAAAATTAATTAATACATGATATAATTCATTAAATCATTTTTGTCATTTAATCGATTAAGGTTCAAGTTGTCAGTTGCAAGTTGAATGGGACAAGAGGTTTGTAAGTTGCCACTTGAACTTGAGTTCAAGTTTCAAACTTAATAATATGACATTTGTCAATTGAGTTAGAATTTAAGAACTTTTTATGGTGGTTCTTATTTATGGTATTGTCCAAATAGAATATCCTTGATATACCACCAAGATTAGATTTTTTTTTCATGTATATCTCTTTTTTAAAAAAACTCTCCATGATTTTTTTTCTGCAGTAGGAGGTCGTATATAACATTTTAATTTTTTTTTAAGATGAAGTGGTTGAGTTTTTATTATTTACTTGATTTATTAATTAATTAATTAGTTTAAATTTTTTAATTAAATGATTAAATGAGTTAATAAAATAAATTTTAAATATTAAATATTACATAATCAACAACAATTACACCTTCACCCTATGTCACTTCATCTAAAATTAGTCATGTCACCATTTTATTACTAAAAAAGATTCGGACTTTTTTAAAACTTAATAGAATTTGCAAAGATATAAATCAAACAAAAAAATTACATGCACTAAAATCAAAACGAAATATATTTGCAAGGACCACAAACATATTTAAACTTTTATATAATCAAATCAAATAAATATATCATCCTTATAAAAATATTCTACTAAAAAAACACATTTATATAGACATAAATATTTTAATGTACATTCGATTTTAAAAATGTGTATATTTTCTAGTAATCATGCAATAGCTGAAACAATGAGAAATCATACAAAATGAAACAAATTTGAATGCATAGAAGTAAATGAAAACGAATGTAATTTGAATTTATAGCAATAAATGGAAATAAAAAAACGATTTGACATGTAGAAACTAATAATCACAAATCAAACTTTTCACTAGATATTTAAATATTGATAGCTTTTTTTAATAACAATAGAAAAATATCACATAAAAAATGTATTTGTAATTACTTTACATATTACACAATTATATACTTCATATCTTTTAAATAAGTGTCACGTTTACACACAAAATTACCACAAAAGGAATGTCTTTTTTATGTAATATTAATTATTATTATTTTCAATTATACTCTCTATAGATGAGTTCGATTGAAATCAAAAGAACTATTATACTTATTATGAAGTTTGCCTTGTTTATTGAATTTCTAAAATAGATGGATGATGTTATATTTATGCAGTTGTACATTGCATTTTAAGGAACAATAAGTAATTATTATAGTTTGATATAATATAACTTTTGCACTATATCTTACCTTTTCTCAATGGTAGAGTTTGACTACAAATTCTGGGGTGACCAATATAAAATTATAATGTATAAATCAAATAAGCAAATAATATTATATAGCAAAAAATTAAGTTGTAACAACACACAAAGTGGAGTATCAAATAATTTCATTGCATGACTTAAAAATACTTTAAAGTAATGCTCGATGCTCTTTAATTAAATTGAAAATCATCAATAATAAACTCATAACTGATACTTGCTGTGTTTTCCCTTTCAATATAAATTGTCATGTTATTTGTCAAAAAGTCAGCTTCCATCTTGTGTTCTTAACCTAAGCTTAATAATTTTCATTCATGAAAAAGATCTTTCAATTGTGGCACTAGACACCAGAAGAGTTATAATAAGACGGAGTAGTCTATCAATCAAGTAAAAATTTTGCGACTTTTCAGTTGCAACCAAACATGAGCACAATTCTTGAATAGTTGATAAATTCTTCAATTTTAAATCTTGACGAGCATCAACCAAGAAATGTCGGAGTTGAAATTTCAAATTAATCTTCTCTTGCATATTGAAATCCATAGGGTAATATTTTTCTAGAGTGCAAATTTTTTCAATGTTAAAAGTTTTATAATTATCCTTAGGAGTCAAAGTACAACTTAGAGTTAACAAATTCATTACTTAATCGCTAAATCTGTTATTCAACTCTTGTAATTGTTGGTCAATGGCAGTAAAAATATTTCATTTCTAAAATAATGCTCTAGTGTAACCTGACTTTGTTGAAGACGAGAGCGTCTAAATCTTGTTGTTGAATGAACATTGTCGAGATCAGGAATCTCAATATCATGTTTTTCATAAAAAATCTTCACTTCAATAAATAATGCATCCCAACCATCTTCTCTCAAGACTTGAATAAGAGACTTTGTTGTTCCAACCAAGTACATGACATTAACTATATCATGAAATTATTGTTGTAAGGCTTGACAAAGTATATCAGTTATTCTCATAATGTCTTTCATCAAATGCAAGATAAATACAACAAATAATGTAACACAATAAAATATTTTGATAAACATATGAAACTGATGTGTAATCAAACAATTTTCACTATTACAATTGGAATCTATCTTCAAGGTATATTTGATAAGAATTTTATTTGTCTCTTCATTGTTTATCCACACCACAACCACTGTCAAGTATACCACATTGAGGAACCACCACATGTACACTTTATCTGATAAAACATGTCTTACTTAATCTCAATATAAATTATGTTATATCGACATTTTTGTAGTTGAAAGATATGAAAAAGACACTAAAAATGTCAGATTTTAAAATAAGATGATCAATTCTACGAATTGGAGAAAATAAGAAGACCAAAACTACAATAAAATGAAAGTAGAAATGAGAATGTTGTTGCGATAACCCACATTAAGAAAAATGCACCTAGATACTACGTGGCTTAATCATAGTAATAACCACCTAGTAAAGACTCAATTTGATCATACAAGCGGAAAGGGTTAGACTCCCCTAATGTGAAAACTTAGATTGGAATTTTCACTCGAAGAGGTGTCTAAATTTAGTGTGTGACACACCTCAAATATAATCATATACAGTGGAGCAAAGATATGAAAAACACACACAAAGATACTCATTTTGATCTCGAAATGTGTTAAGCATTTTCAATAAACTCCTTAAATATATATTAAAATTATAAACACGTCTCAAATATCTCTATTATTAATATTTTTATAAACTAAATTGACTAGTGAAAACATATTTAAGGACTAAAATGACAATTAAACACATATTCAGGGGTCAAAATAATTAACAAAATATATATCCTTACTAATATAATCCTATAATGTCTAACAATATATTTTGGCGTCAAAATCATAATATACCATACGTTGTAATTGTAATATTATAATGTATCTAAAGAACATGCCCATAAGATAAACAATGATTACTTATCACCATCATTTAGATAAACAATTATAACATATCATCATTAAATGCTTAAAACCATTAAAAAGATTTCCAATAAACTATTGGCCAATCAATTTGATTGCATGCTTAGTCATATTGTCATAATGACAACAAATCTATGCATAGTCCATTATTATACACATGTAGTGCATGAAGTCACAAAACATGTGAAATAGTAATGCATAATATGTTATGTCTTACACTAGTTATAATCATGTGTTATTATCTAATAGACTAAAAACTGATAGCCCACAAATTAGTCATGCATGTTATGTTATGTCTTACACTAGTTATAATCATGTGTTATATCTAATAGATTAAAAATTAATAGCTTACAAAATAATCATGCATGCTGTGCTATGTCTTATACCAGTTATAATCATGTGGTATTATCTAATAGTCTAGAAACTAATAGCCTACAAAATTATCATGCATGTTATGTTATGCCTTACACTAGTTATAATCATGTGATATTATTTGATAGACTAAAAACTTATATCTTACAAAATAGTCATGTATGCTAGGCCTGGACAAAAAATCCAAACCGGCACAAAACCGCCCGATCCGCATAGCCCGCGTGCAAATGGACGAGTGAAATTGGGTCAACAGGTTTGACAGAAAAAGTCAACAGATTCATACGGGTATGGGCGAGCGGGTGCAGGTGAAATATTATGGCTCGTCGGTAATCGAACCCGCCCGAACCAAAAATATAATGCTACAATGTCATATTAATACAAACCATCTTATTCTACCCATTTGACCCAAATCCATTACAAATGAGAGGAGAATGACCCAAAACATTTGTTTTCACTATAAATATCATTGATACAATGAACCCTAACAAACCCTAGCCGCCGAATCCAGAGTTACCATCTTCACCCTCTCAACGAGAGTACCATCTTCATCCTTTCTTCTTCCTCTCAAATCTTAGGCTTCATCCTTTCTTGTTCCTCTCATATCTTAGGCTTCCAATATTTTGATCTCATCGTCCATTCTCAGATCTCATATCGATTAACCTTTTGTTGTTTTATTTCCCTCTTTATCTCATCTCATAGTCGTAAATGGAGAGGCTAAGTATAATAGACATGGAAGAAAACTCAAAGTCACTAATAAAAAATATTCTTTCAAAGGTTATGACTTTTGTTAGGATTTTTTTTTAATTTATGTTCGGCATTTTTATTTCTTAATCTGTGATTTGACTAACATGTGTTTTTATCTTGTGAAGCCATGGATCGTACCATGCTTTCTTTGTTGAAAGCTCAAAATCAGACGATCTCAGATAAAAAGAACAAGGTTAGGGTTTTATATATTTTTTATTTTATTATATATATATATATATATATATATATATATATATATATATATATATCAAATGAACCTAAAAATAATCACATGTTTGTTTGTTATTTGATTAAACTAAATTCTATATATTATGCTTTTGATTGTTACATTTTATGATTTTATATATGATTCTAATATCTATTTGATTCTTTTATTCTACTTTCTATTTAGAATTATACTATACTGTTTCTATTCATTTTAACAGTTTGCATGTTAATGATTATCTTGTTTTTATTCTTTCTTATATTAGTTTACATATCATAATTGTTGTATTGTTTTCCATGTGCAGATGCAACAATCTTCATCTTGAATACAACTATTAAAAGACTTATTAAAGACTTATTGAGCACCAATCTTTATTAAAGACTTATTGAGCACCAATGTTCATAGTGTTGTATTGCTTTATGTTTATTTTAATTAAAATGATTATTTGATATTGTAATAATTTATATTTATTTATGCTTACGATGGTGTAACACTCAACTGGTAGATAATTATAAAGGCAAAATCCTTTAATTTTTGGATTGTTGGAAAAAAAAAAGCCTATGAAAAAAGATATATAAAAAAGTTAATTAGTCTTTACAAAAAAAATATATATAATAAAAACATGGGAAGGATACTAAAAATAATTACAAATTTATTGCATACTAAAGCATAATAAAAATTAACATAATGGCCAAACAAATTTTTTGAGCCAGCAGATTTATTTAAAAATTCTTTAAAATATATGGATAATTGGACAAAAAATAAGGTGACAAAAAAGGCCCAATTGAATCAAAAAAGGCCCAATTGAATCAAAAAATTAAGAATGACCCAGTTAACTCGAATTAACCGAACTGACAATCCGCTTAAATCGAATACCCGAGAATCGACCAAACCGAACTTTGGCATGGGCGGAAGTGGGTGTTTAAATAGCACCAGCGGATTGGGCCGGTGACTGATTTTGGGCCGGAACCCGTCCAATCCGGCCCGTTGTCCACCCCTAATGTATGCTATATTAGGTCTTACACTAGCACTAATCGTATAATAATGCATACATGTTATGCTTGCACACATTGTTCTAAATTTCAAGGCTTGCATGATTTAGACTTGTAAGATTTATTGGCAAAAGTTAGATATGTAATAATAAGCTACCTAGCAAGCATGTACATGTGGGATATGACTTGATGTAAACATGCTATATTTATACCACATTATCATCAATCATGAACGTCAGACATAAATTGGTCACTAATAAATTAATAAATTAAGAGTTATGGACTCAATTTAGACATGTAGGAAATAATTACTTTAAGCATTAAAGTTTCATTTTGAAAATGATCAAGGACACACAACATTGGGGTTAGATTTGTAGTGTCAACAATGTAATAATCAAGCTTATAAAAAAAAAATAATGTCATACTCTATAGAGAAAAAATGTTCTTGAATGAAAGGTTCTATCAACAAGGAATATCGGGACAAAGGTTTATATATCTAGATTGTCATTCACACATTCTGATCCCATAATTTCATATTCATATTTCAATGAAGACAATTTTCTTTGTTCATTTTGTTTGCAATGACTATTAATAAAAGTCAGCGACAATCTTTGAAGCATGTAGGAGTTTATCTATCACAACTTGTATTCTCACATGGACAACTATGTGTTGTCATTTCAAGAGTATAATCGAGAAATGGTTTGAAGATATTGATAGTTGATGCTCGATGAAGATTAAGATATTACCTCAAATGCATTTTTTAAATAAATATTTCAAAATTTAAAATAGGCTTTTTTTTAAATTTTTTTTTATAAAATTCATGTTCATTTGTACATTTATTGATGTTTTGCATATTATGTTGAATCCAAATAATGTTATATTATTTATATATATATATATATTTTCATATCTATACATTTCTTCATGACTCGAGCATCACACGAGTATACGTCTAGTTTATGTATATTTTTATAATTTCAATACATTCAAAGATATTATGACATCAGCTCACACATTCAAATATCAAAATAGTTGTTTACTCAATAATCACAATAATTTCGCTATTAATTGATCAATTATGTTACTCCCTCGCCCCCACGAGAAGTGAGTGACTTCTTTCGATATATCTTATTTCTTCTTTTATTTATATACTTTTTTTATAAACAAGATGGCTAAAATTGGTTAAGTGACGATCCCTATTGCCACACAAATACAATTAGGTGAAACTGTCACACCCATCCAATCCTTCTAAAATTGGTTAAGAGACAATTGTGAGCTACAATCCACATTAAAGTTTGGATCATATGCGGTCCCTTCCAATCTCATAGCTTCTTCCCATGCTCCTCGAGATGTTGATTGTTCACTTGTTAGAGGTCTTAGACACTCTGAACGGTGAACTGAAAAAATGAATTAAAAACAAAAAAATGAAAAAATTAATAAAAGATAAAAAAGATAAAATTTAGAAAAGAAGCTGGATTAATTTTTCTGTTTTAAAAAAATAATAATTGAAAAAAGAAAATAAAAACTATATATTCTATTAATATAAAATTATTTTTATACTTGCAATCAACCACAAGTTCACAAGTTCCCTTCACATCAAACAATATCAATTAATCTCTTAAAGATAAAAAAAATAAAAAAATCCTAATTTGGTATTTTCTGGTATAAAAAATAAAAACAAAACTACATTGTGTGTATTTTGATTGCAGTGTATTGAGGGTGTCGCCTTCCACTCTTATGTGTATCTCTCTCCTTTTTTCATTTCACAGCAAAGTTAGAGAGAGAGCAGCCCAAGTCAACCTTCAATCACTCACTCTCACAACACCTACTTCCCCCAATTCTCTTTCCCTCTCTAAATTTTCTAGGGTTTCAATTCCCATTTTCAATCTTCACTTTCATCGCGAATCCAAAGAGTTCTGAGATCGAGAAGCTCCGATTCCGATTCAGAGAATGGCGTCTTCCAGTGCAGCAGGTGCTGGATCTGCTGATTCCACCGCTGCAAGAAGAAACACCAAGCGACCTAAGTGTAATTCCCCCTCAATCTCTCTGATCCTTCTAGTTTTTCCTTTTTATTTCAATATTCACTGTCCCAATTTACTTTTTGTTGTTGAAATTTTTGGTTATTTTAGTGGAATTCATCTTAGAATTTGGATTGGGCCAAATACGAATCCACAAAATCAGCTTGTAGAGTGAGTACTACAAACAATTATAAACATTTTTGTCAGAGCATATCTCATCCGGTGCGAGACTCTTAACAATTCATGTATTTCTTTAGTGTTATATTGGAGTGGATGTTGTGAAGGAAAGAGATAATGGGCTTGTTGAGGTTCTTTTGTGAAGGGTGTGTGTGATGTTATACTGTGATGGTTTCATTGTGTTGTTGAGTCTATTATGATTGACTTATTTGACTTTATCTATTGACGTGTTGGTGAGATCGTATGGGAGAATTTATGAAAACAACTCATGACATATTGATAAATTGTTTTTAGGTTATTTCCATAAAGTTAGCGTATTTCCATAAACTCTTTAGGATTGCTTGTGAAAACATGCTGACTTTATTTTATCTTTTGTTATAGAAATAACATATACATAAGCACTTATATGATAAATGTTTAGTTCAGTTGTTTATCCCAACATAACCGTAGTGCATAATAACACTTCCATAGAAGCACCTGTTTGTGTAGTGTAGTTCTATTTCATGAATATATAACACTTTATGATAGCAAATTTTGACTTCATTTTTTACCTTGAATTTGATTTTGTAATTTGTTTTTGTTTTAAAAAGCATTGGAGTTAATGGAGAGTTGTATGCAGTTGGATAATATCTGCTGATTTACCAATAATTGCTGTTTTATTTCTTCTTCTTGATACTAACAGTAATCTGAACTGAACTGACATGGGGTCTCTGTGAAAATTTTATATCTTCTAGATTCAAAGTTTACTCAGCAAGAACTTCCAGCATGCAAGCCAATTCTTACACCACGAGCGGTAACACTGCCTGATATCTTTTTAAATACATTGGTCATCATTATTTATGTGACTGAATGCATCTTCAATTGTTATTTAAGCAGCGGTATTACTTGTACTTAATTTAAGTGTTGGCTCCTTCCAGGTTATTTCAGCATTCTTGCTTGTCAGTGTTGTGTTTATTCCTATTGGAGTTGCTTCGCTAATGGCTTCGAGAAAGGTAAGCTTGAGTGCTAAAACTGGATTGAATTTATGCTTACAGTTACAGATACATGGAATGCTGAGTATTTCATTTTCTTGTATCTATCAGGTTGTTGAAATTGTTCATAGGTATGAATCATCGTGCTTACCGAAAAACATTACTAACAAGGTAGCATACATTCAGAATCCTACAACAGATAAAACTTGCAACATAACCCTGAAAGTAAGTCTCCTTGACATGACTCTAGCTCTGTCCCATAATTAATAATTAATGAAGCTCACATTGTGGTAATCTTATTATATTTTCTTAAACTGTGTGTGTTGTTATGAAAAGGTGGACAAACACATGAAGTCGCCTATTTATGTATACTATCAGCTTGATAACTTTTACCAGAATCATCGCCGGTATGCAATAACCTTTCTTTGGCACATATCACACATTCGTTTTTTCTTTCAATTTTACATTTATTAAGTTAGAGAAAGGGTTTTATTTTAAGAAACAAGGATCTTCTGGTCATTTCTTCAATGGTTTTTGACAATATGGAGGGAGGACTGCCAAGAAACTGCTGCTTTTACTTTTTAATTTAGTTAAGTATTTGTCAAGCTTACTGTCTTAACTCTTATTACATACTAATGAAATTTTATATAGCCTATGCAATACTAGTTTTTAGGGTTTTACTCTATACCACACTCTCTCCGGACTCAATTATAAGCAAAAGAGTGTCTTAGTTTGTTGGACCCATATAATCAAATGTCAACTAATCTATCCATATTAAATGTTATTATTTCACAATACCCTTAGATAAATTCATTAATGTTGTGTGAAGATAGCCATTATAATTAGGGATAGGTTAATAAATGTATTTTTTTACATAAAATTAAATACATTTAACTATCATCCTTAATAAGTGGGAAAGTACAAAGTAGTTTTGCTTATAAATGAGTCTAGATGGAGTCATAGTTAAATGCTGGATGGTGGCCCAGAGCAGGCAACATAAAAAATGCAACAGTAGTATATTGGATTGCTGAACGAATGCTACAACAAAATAGCAGATACAGAACATATAGTTTTTAACACAAACATCAGATTTATAATTTTGTCGAATTTGTAGCTGGGGTGTGTTTTGTCTTGATTGGTGTGGTGGGTGATAGTTTTGTATGCACGGTACTATGTGAAAACTTTGTAATTTTGTGTCTAACCTCTGTACACCTTGTAGATTGGTTTGTGGTATATATCAGTTTTGCTTTTTTCAAAAAACAAAAAAGCACAAACATACAGATGCTGAAAATAATGCTCCAAAAACATTCATCATTAAAAAATCTATTGAGTTCAAGTTTTTATAAATTGGGTACTATAGTTTAATGTATATAATTTATCTTGAAATCTTGGGAAGATGAAGACACTAACTTAATTTTTTAGTTACTTTGAATAGTATTATTAAGGATTTACTATATTCAATTCAATTTATGGGGTGGGTGGATAGCTCAACTGGTTTTAACTAAGGGTTAAAGAAGTGGAGGATCCGAGTTCAAACCTGGGTGAAGGAAAAAATACTTACATAATAACTAATTACTAACTTTGGTCGTTTCAAAAATAAATAAATTCAATTTATGACATTTATTTAGGCCAACTAGTTTGGTGGAGTTGAACATGTGGCCTGGAGGCCAATGTACCAAAGGTGCTGTGCAGGAGCAATAGGTCCCATAGACCTAAGGATTGTTTGGATCAACTTGTTTGAGCTTATAAGTGGAGATGAACATGTGGCCTAGAGCACAGTATCTAAGATGCTATGCAGGACCCCTATGCCCCACAGACCTAACTGCCTTTGGAGGGAGTTGTAGAATTAGAAGAGGGATGAAAGGACAGGAGGAAGAAGTTGAGTGTTTATTAATCTTAGTTGAATCTAAAGTTGTCAAATAGTGGCTATAGTGGGGCTATAATGTTACAATTAAACAATCACTATTGTTCTGCGACACACTATTTAGTACAAAGTTTTGTCAAATAGTGGCTATTTAGATCCATTATGCACGATTTTTAAATTCTTATAATCATGGTTATTTTCTAAAATTTAGGTATGTTAAAAGCCGAAGTGATGAGCAATTGAGGGATCCTAAGGAAGAGAACTCAACAAGTGCTTGTAAGCCTGAAGATACTGCCAATAATAGGGCAATTGTACCTTGTGGTCTCATAGCTTGGAGTTTATTCAATGACACGTACAGGTTCTCTGTCAACAATAAGAATTTGTCGGTGAACAAGAGAGGCATCTCCTGGAAAAGTGACAGGGAGCACAAATTTGGAAAAGATGTTTTTCCCAAAAACTTCCAGAGTAGTTCTATAATAGGTGGTGCCCATCTTAATGAATCCATACCAGTAAGTACCTATATGATGTCATGTTTCTATCTTCATGTATACTTATCTCTGAATTAGTTTCTATGAAGTATGATTACCCCTTTAATTTTGTTTATTTTGCTTTTTTTTAGTATTTTTGTATATTTGTATTTTATGTTTTGTGCATATACTGTTTTTAGGCCTTCGTGATAGTGGTCATCCCACTATTCGCGATCCCGCTATCCCATTTTTGGGGTTCAGTGCTCCGCGCCTCTATCTGAGATTGACAACATAGACTTATCTTCTATGTAGTATTGACACTTTAATTTTTTGGTTTTTTGTTGTTGCTTGTACTGTGGTTGTTAGTAATGTTTTAACTACATTTATTGGAGTTATGTTAGAACCAAATGATCCAACAAGTTATTCATATTGTACATATAGAAATATCTTTTCACATGGAAAATCATTCCATTGTTCCCAATACTTTTTTTATCTTAAATTTTCAATAATTTCCAATATATATTTTTGTTCACCTTGGGATTAGTCTGAGTATCCTCAACTGATAGCTTGCGTCAAGTGAATGAGATATATTGCTCACGTTATGAATATTTTATTGAACAGTTGAATGAGCAGGAGGATCTTATTGTCTGGATGAGAACCGCCGCCTTGCCAACTTTTAGGAAGTTATATGGAAAGATAGAGGTGGATCTGCATGCAGGTGATAGCATAAGTGTAACACTTCTAAATAGATATAACACATACAGTTTTAATGGCAAGAAAAAGCTCGTGCTGTCAACTACTAGCTGGCTTGGTGGGAAGAATGACTTCCTTGGCATTGCTTATCTCACCGTCGGAGGATTATGCTTCTTTTTGTCTTTGGCTTTTACCATTGTATATTTCGTCAAGCCAAGGTACATACATACTTTATATCTTCTATCGCTTCCAACCATGAAAGTTCCTTTTTGAATAGGGCAAGTTATGTACTTGCTTATTTTGTTGCTTGGTTGATGTTAAATGCATTCCTTTGTTGCATAAGTTAGCACATGAAACTTAAATTCTTGGTTGGAGTATTAGGCCTCACAGCTGAGAGATCAATGCTCCCAGTTGTTGTATGAATCCAATGACCGACCTCTGATTGGCAAGGGAGGATCCGGATCTGACTTTATCACCCTTTATGCATTTTTTTTTCTCTCTAATGTGTCCACTGTACAATTTAGGGTCCCTTTTCACTTTTTTGTGAAAACATTTCCTGTTTTCAGTTCTTAAATTTAGTGTTAATTTTACTTGTTTTTTTAAGGAGATAAGAGACTTTTGAAGTGAACAAATTGTCTATATTTCTAGAAACAATGAAAATGTCAAGAAAGTGTTTTCACTATTTTCGGAAATGTATCTTCATTAACCAATATTTCATCTTTTGTCTATGACAATTGATCACTTAAAGAGTTTCTCATCAATGATAAAATGAACACACATTTAGAAAATGAGAAAAGGAAATGTTTTTACAAACTAAACGGGGCTTTAAATTTTCTAGACAATGGATTTTGTCAAATAGTTTAGGTCCTCTTTGTGTTTTTTGAAGCACTTTTTTAATTAAAAGACTTGATTAAATAGTATAATAATTATGTAAGTTTTTCTGAATAAAAGAAAAAAAAAACTCAGGAAAAAGCTTGTTTCAGTGCTTTTCTCATGAACTAAAATTAAACTTTTTTATAAAAAAAACATCTTAAACAAATATGCCCTAATTTGGATAATTAAAGTCGCTTATACTTCAATAGTGGCTGTTTTGAATTGTTGTTTTAACACTAATTTTGTTAAGTAGAAAATTTAAACGAAATATCAGAATTGTACTGCTATTAATTTATAATAATTTTTTTGACAAAATAATTTATAATACTTATCTATTTATTTATCAATAGTTATTATATTACCACTTTGCCTGTGTATGATCAATTTTATCCATTTGCCGTCAAATTTCGTCTGAAAAATCTTAGTAACATTTAGCATAACTCTTGTTAAAATCCCATTCCCTAACCTATTTTTCTGTCATTGTAGGCAACTTGGAGATCCTTCATATTTGTCATGGAATAGGAACCCAGGAGGACACTAAGCAAAAATACCAATTGTGCTATGTTTGTTAATTCCAATTTCCAATGTTACAGGGCTTAGTTATTCTACAGTGACAGATGTGATGTAGTTTTTGTATATCTATGTTAACTACTTATTAGTAACACTTGTGAATTTAGGTGTTCTTATTCTTCCAAAAGAAAACCAAAGCACATTTTTTTTCTTTCCTTTTCTGGATTATGCAACTGAATTGACATATGCTGTATGTACTAATATAATGTGCTAGTTGTTTTTTAATACAACATGAGAAAAATAGTAGAGTTCTTGGTTGGTTTGACTTCAACTTTTGCTGAGTGAAAACATAAGTCTTGTAGAGTAAGTCAAAATCAGCAATGTCTTGTTTTATGAAGTTAATATATAAGGAGAGTAAAAAAAAATTGATTGAAGAAGTTAAATTTTAAGAGGTTGTATGAGTAATTCCCCATAAGTATTAGTGCACATATTATGTATGTGCACATAAAGGAGTTATTTATCAATATGTGAACATATCGATCCTCACTATGTAATAGTGCACATAAAGGAGTTATATGGAATCTCATTCTCTTTTTCTTTTTAAAAATGCTTTTAAAAAACAGAACCTAAACTATTTTACAAAATCCAACATCTTGGAAATTTAAATCGTACACCATTAGAGAATAGGTTTTTTTTTTTTTTTAATAATCCAATTTCTTAAAAAATATCAATATATTCTCTTTTGAAAATTATATACTAAATTACTCATTTTTTTGACTTAGTTAGAAGTCACCATTTGTTGCAAAGGCGACTTCTTTAAGGAAATCTAAGTTTGCAATGACGACTTCTTTAGGATTTTTTTTTTTTTTTTAATTTTTAATTAAAGAAGTCACATCTTGAAAAAGGGACTTATTCTTGCGAGTTCTGATGGCAACACCAAATCACCTTTTGAAATGACGATTTTCCAAATGACCTCAAAGTCAACTTTTGGAATGACAATTTTCAAAGAATTAAAAAGAATTTTTTTTTTAAGGAAGTCACCGTTGTAAACTTGGGCTTCCTCAAGGAAGTCACCTTTGTAAATGGCGACATCTAACTAAGTCAAAAAATGGGTAATTTGGTATATAGTTTTTAAAATGAAGTATATTGATAATTTTTTATTAAATTGGGTTATTAAAAAAAAACCTAGAGAATAACATGCATAATACGTGTCAAAATACATTCATTTGTATTTCTATATTTTTATTGAACTTATTTTGATTGAGTCACTGTTTTAGCCGTTAAGACTAAAATAACTATTTCAAAAAGTGTTTTCGATATTTGTTTGCGTTTTGAGTGATTTTTAACTACTTATTTACAGTAAACAATTTATAAAAGTGGTCTACTGTAGTATTCACACATCAAATTAGTTTCTCAAATCGTAGTGTTGGCATTCACATTATTTAAAACATTCACACTATTATTTGAATCATCATTTCTCATCCATTTCCTTAACAAATTTGAAAATGTAGTTATTCAAGAAGGCAAATTACATGAGAATAATAGTTATGATCTCCAATCCATAAAAAATAATGTCAAATTTAACATGATTTAATGAAAGTTTTATCTAAGGTCTCATTGTTGTTAGCTTTAGCCTAATAATAGTGATGAGTGGTGCAATAGACCGGTCAATGATTATATACACAAAAAGGTAGTCCAACAAAATAAAATTATTAATTTAAGAAAAAGGTTAAAAAATTAAAACAAAAAGTTAAGATTTTATCTAAATTATACACATAAATATATTTTACTATCGTAATATCATAATTTTGCTTTCTAAAACTTGTTTACACCGGGATAAGATAATGGATTTTCATTAGACGTTTGTAAAAGTTTATATAATTCTTTGATACATAAAAGTTATTTATATTATACAAAAAGTTCCAATGGATTAGTCAAAAAAAAAAAAAAAAATTCCAACGGATACTTTTGGTCTTTTCTTTGGACAAGTGAGTATAGAAATTGATAATTAAAACTTACATTGCTGGCCTGCCTGCATACTTATTATGCAAAGGAGTGACTTATACTACATATGTCCTAGCTAGGCATGTGGAAGATTATTCTAGAATTTATGATGTTCACTTGTGATAGTTAAATAAATATAAATACACATGACACTTTATCAATAATAATATAGACATACTCAATTTATTTTTGCTTGAGTGTATTTGGATTATTTGTATTTTATAAAGTCCACACATATAAAGGGGATATAGCTCAGATGGTAGAGCGCTTGCTTAGCATGCGAGAGGTACGGGGATTGATACCCTGCATCTCGATTTTGTTCAAATGTTTTTTTTGGGGTTTGAAATTCGTTATATAGTTTCTGGAATATGCTACCTCGTCATATTTATCGTTAGTAAACATATGCATATTAAAGTATTAATTTTTGGTTAATAATTATTTTTTGTTTTTTATTACGAATACTCTTTGTTGATGATTAATGTCACGTTGACAGAGGTCTTGTATTTTAGTGCAACTTTCTTTATAACTATTAACAAAATAAAGTATACTTAATGTACTCTTTTGAGTAATCCAAGAGTATAATTAGAAGAAAAAAAAGCTAATTTATTGTTCTGTTCCATGTTATATGGTCACTTTCTGGTATTAGTTTATTGAAAAAAATGTTTTAGATTCGGTTTCTATTATTTAAGTTTCCTCTTGTTTTATTCTTTGATGGATCTTTTTAATTTATTACATGAGGTTTTTGTTACGTCATTGGTATTTAATGGGTAACTTCCATGTGATAGGATGGAAATAAAATAAAATATAATTACATCAATTCAAAGCAACAAAATTACAAATTATATAAATGAAAAGAAAAAAAACTTAATAATAAATATATAAAAAAGAATTAAAAAAAAAAACAACTAAAGATAATTTTTACTGTATAAAAAGAGTGCAGATAAAAAAAAAATTTCACAATTTTACGGTGATGACACACATATGCAAATGTTGAAATTAAAAATTAAAATAAGTTTTTTTATATATTTATTATTAATATTATTCACAAAACGCCATCTTATATGTACACATATAAATCATCAATAACGAAACCCGTACAAGACTACAATACAAATAAAAAAAAGCTAGAGCATTTGGTTTTTTTGGAGAAGCAAAAATTTATTAAAACCTTTCATGAGCACAAGGTGTGCCACATGAGAGAAAGTTATACAATAGTGTATACACATCCAAAATACATAAACTCTTAATTCAAAGCCAAGAAATCGTTATTATAGCATTTATTATTAAGGATGATAATTAATAGAACCTTGATAAGGTAATAAATAAACATCAATAAATCCAATACCACAACAATGAGAAAGTTAGTTAGGGCAAAATATGAGATTAGACAAGATGAATAAGATTATGATAATTATTAGTCCAACTTCCACTAATAAAATACCAATGAGTCACAAATCTTTGCTGAAGAGAACTTAACTCCACCCAAAGTCTATAACAATGAACAATATAAAATACCTTTTAAGGAAGCCTTAAGGAGTTGACTAAGCATAATACGTGGAAACTAACAAGAAGAGGATGGTGATTATTATTTGTTTATTGTATGGAAACTCACTAAGATTACATGAAGATGACAAACCCTAACACTCTTCTATTCGTCTCATATTATAAATTGTTTCAATAAAAGTTTTCGTCCAATTTTATATATTATTATACAATTTTACAATATTAATGAAGTGCTCACTCAATTTCAAAATAAATATATTTTCATTGAAGGAAAATGTCCTTTCAATATAATAATTGTTATTTTATTTTATTAATATAACATTTATTACTTTATTTCAACTGTAGATTAAAATTAATGTTGTATGCATCATTATCAAATTATTATACACTATTATTATACATTTAGGATAATAATGATTAACACACAATAATAAGAAAAATTTTATAAAATTGTTGCACAAATTTATCCATTTATAGTTTATCTTCATCATGTGAAAAACTTTAAACACTCTATTGAACAATGTAAAAGAAAAGTTTAAAGTTGCAAATATTTGTGAGTTATTTTAATATTTTTTAGTTATAGGAGAATGAGTCCGTTTAATATGTACGTAATCCAAATTTTAAACTTCAACCTATCACAACATGTAAGTATAATAATAGTATATTTGTTATGTTTTTCATCTGTTCGTGATACTCAGGTTTAATCAGATATACTGAAACAATTATTTTGTAAATTTTATTTATCGTTCGACAAAATTTTAGATAACTAAAATAATTTTCTTCATTGTGTTAAAAAAATATTTTCTCCTAAAAATCCAAAAGTGGAAATAATTAATAAAAATTATTACACGCACATTAGAGTCAAACACTGACAGTTGTAAATGCAATTTTTTTTCGACAAATAAAATGCAAGAAAAGTTTAAAGTTGGAAAAATATTAACATTGTAAGAAAATAAATTTTCAAATCCCAAATAAATTTCCATGCATAAAAATGGAGGGGAAGGAACCATTTTGGAGGATACATGCATGAACTGCAGCACAAGCTAATTTATTTAAACTATTATTTATTTATTATTCAGCTATTACAGCATATTGAATTGAAGATTCACATTTGAACTAGAGTCCGTATTAAGGACTCCAAATTTGTTTATTTATATCATTTAATACTTTTTTCTTTTATAGAAAGTGAAACTAATCAATATTAAAACTTCTTAAATCTTTTATCTTAATATAATATTAGAGATTAATGTTATGCCCTAATAACATTAAATTTTTTTACATATACATCCTATTATATCACCCCAAATAATATTAATTCCGAAAAGATGTTCACAAATATATATTAACAAAACATACAAATTATATATTATTATTCAAAAATTATTTATAATGCGATATAGTAAAATAATAAAATACAAACATAACTTATTTGTAAATTTAAAAGCACAAAAAAAAAAAAGAAATTAGAAAATATTTGATTATTTACCAAGAAATAAAACATTTTATTGTTTTCAAATACATTATAAGATTTTCTTTTTCTAAAATAAACAACTTACTATATAGGATAAAATAAATAATATCAATTATTTATGAACATATGAATAATTTATATCATATATACATCTATAATAAATTATGAATTGAAATCTCCTTAAGTTCTAGTTGAACTGACAAATGTCAATATTAATAGGTTGAATATTATGTCATTATGTCCCGAATTCAAATTCGGGACATCGCATTGTGTGTGAGTTTATAATAATAATTATACCATTTCATCTATAGAAAAGAAAATTATGAATTGAAATATTGTATTTGACTCCTAAAAAATGAGTTGTAAATAAAGTGAATTAATTAATGTTTTTTATAAGTGAATTAATTAATTTTTTTAAGTGAATAAATTGACGTTGATATTGTAAACTGTCAATGATTTATTATATAAATACATAAGTGAATTACTTGGAACAATTGATTCTTTTAATTTTTCATAGGTGTTAATTCAACACTATGATAAAAATTTGACTTTGTAACTTTAAGGAATGAAATTCTTATTTTTTGCCTAAAAGTGTTTTTTCTCTCTGCCTCCATCACTATAGTCTCCACGCGGATCCATCAACATAAAAATATGATTATATTTCTTTTATTTTCAATCGAATTGGTTGTAAAAAAAGAAATTAAAATTTAAACATTAAAAAAAATGATGTTATTGTAAATCATGTGACAACAATAAAAATCATATATAAAATAAATTTATACATATATTATTCTCCATTCATATATGATTTAGTTACATTCGTGTTGACTAATTTGATACGTCTTATATTTGAATATGCAATAATTTAATGAATTTTAACTTCTTTATATATATATATATATATCCTTCTTACCCACATAAACTATGGATATAAAAATTTAGTTAAATCTCAATTAAAAAAAAGTAAAGTTATGGTAGAGAATCTAGAATTACATTGAGCCAAAAAAAAAAAACAAGAACATATATGGAATTTAAAGGTTACAATAATAGCACTTGAAATTTTGAACTATAACTATTGATTCCATAGTGTCTCATTCTGCAGTGTTTACAACACAACACAACAACCATGTCTCTTTCACGTTTCATCACTCCTCTCTCTTGCATTTCTTCAACTTCAGGTCACTCTCTTCTCTTTTCTCTTTTACTTTTTCATTTCTTTTCAATTTTTGTTCTGTGCTAAAGAACCATGCAGTTTTTATTTTTATTTTTAGAGGGAATCATTTTTGTTTTCTTTTTCTAACTTTTTTTTTTAATTTTCGTTTTAAGAGTTTGGTGAAGTTCCTACATTGAACAATTACTGGGAAAGTTTTGGTGTTTGCAGTGATAAACCTCCCCAATTGAAATTTTGGGTTTTCAACTGCTATCTCAAGATTGGAGTATTTCTTTTTTTTGGTTTGCTGTGACAGCATCAACCTGAGTTGAATTACTGTTATATTTATCAGTTGGCTGGTTGATTTCTTGTTTATATTCAACAAAATTACATTGAAATTTTTAATTTTTGTTGTTTTCATGGTATTATATATGTCATGTAATATGTATAGGAGGCTTTTAGTATTATTGTTAATATTAGATAAGCTCTTAAGAGTCTACGAGTCGAGTTCACCTAGACAAAATCAGTTTACCTAGAATCTTGAGTTTGACAACCTTGACTGAGTTAAGTTTGTATATTAGAAGAGTATTCTTATTGATATGCCTTTAAATGGAAGTGCATTAAGCATCACATCGTTATGAACAACCATGATGGGTTGTAGATGCCATGGTAAGGAAAAATTTATTTATAGTTCATCTTCAACAATTGAGATATATGACAAAACCTAAAGGGTTTTACCTTGTATGATTTCTGTTATGACCATAGGTCCTAAAATATAGAGTCCATCACAAATGACTAACTAACATAGAAGAACCCGTAGACTTATAAGACTCACTTATTAGGTTATACTCCTTATTGGGAATGGCTCATCTTTAGTGATGAGTAGACAGGTCACTCAAGCAGGAATGGAGCCCCCTACAGTATGGTTCAGGAGTGATGTTTAGGACCATAGTATTTAAACACAAGTTGTGGACTGTAAACGCTAAGTTTGAATCATAATAAAAAAGGTACTGCAGCCGCTCTGCAATTGAAGACGTAGGCACAATTCTCCAAACTACGTGATCAAATCTCGTGTATTCTTTGTTTTTATTTTTCGTATCTATTTTCTTTTGAATCAGGGTTGCTGTTCCAACAACATTGTATTCCTCTCAATTTTTATTTCAATGGTGGATTACCCCTTGTTCTATGTGCATATGAAACAATGCATATCTTATTTTGTGCAAGGTCTGATAGTCTTTCTTTCTTAACAGATTCTTCTATGATTACATCAACTGAAAAGAAGAATAAGAACACTACAACTTTGGTATGACATCCATATTTTGGATGTTTTTTCTTAAATATATTTTTTATATGAGAACTAGTAATGTAAGAAAATGAGTCTAATTGCTTGCAGTGCTTTGAAGACACTAAAGAAAGAGTCAAGAACATGTTCAACAAAGTTGAACTTTCAATTTCTTCTTATGATACAGCTTTTGTGGCAATGATTCCTTCTTCAACATCGCCGCATTCCCCTCTTTTCCCTCAATGCTTAAATTGGTTGCTTGATAATCAACTCTTGGATGGCTCTTGGGGTCTTCCGGGTCGCCATCCATTATTGACGAATGACGCTCTCTTATCTACCTTAGCTTGTATCCTCGCATTAAAGCAATGGGGTATTGGTGAAGATAAGATGAATAAGGGTGCTTTACTCTTCTCCCACCTATCACTCTCGAAATTGTTATATGCTATACATTGTATCTATTGCTGCTTGGCATTGAAAATCTTTTCTAAATCCGTCAATTGGTATCAGCGCCAAAAGTCTGAGTTTATAATATTTAAAACTTAAAATTACAATTATTCTCCTATAAATTAAATATAAAATATGTACGGTGTCAATTTATTCTTCTCCGTGCTATCGCTTTCTCTAATGGAATAGAAATGAGTTTTCATGATATCTTTTGCAGGACTTGAATTTATTGAGTCAAACTTTACTTCAATCAATGATGACAAGCAACACCATCCCATTGGATTTCATATACTTTTTCCTTCTTTGATTGAATATGCACAAACTTTGGGCATTAATCTTCCAATTAGATCTACAAGCTTGGAAGCAATGATCCAGAGGAGAGACAATGAGCTCCAAAGGTAGTATTTTTGTTTTCTCTTGTATATCTTTCAAGATTTTTCAAATCCTTTTAATAACTTCCAGATGCTAAGAATTTAATAGAGAGCAATTTGTTTTCATTTTGCCTAAATTCTCCAAAAGTAGTTGCGTTTAAGTAGTTAATGAAGTTCAGTTAAGGTTGAATAGATCATGAACACCCGAGTTTGAACCCTGGTTGAAACAATCTTGACCAGACTTTACTTACCTCTCGGCCGAACTCCGAATTACCAGGGCCCATTTTTCCTAGGAGTCGAAGGGTTAAAACTAAAAAATAAGCTCTAAATTGATCTCTTTCTGGTGAATTTGTCTTAATATAGAGGCTTTCAAAGTAATTCAGAAGGGTGGAGAGCATATCTAGCATATTTGTCTGAAGGAATGTTGAAGTCTGTCGACTTGAATACAATCATGAAGTATCAAAGAAAGAATGGATCTTTGTTTAATTCACCTGCTACAACAGCAGCTGTTTTTCAGCACTTAAAGAATGCTGACTGTCTTAGTTACCTCCAATCCGTATTAGAAAAGTTTGGGAATGCCGGTACGTTTTCAGACTTATGTTTCTCGAAATTTATTTTAGTTACTAATCTTTTGTGCATTAATTGAACTTACTTTCTTTTAAAAAAATTCAGTTCCAACGGTTTATCCTCTGGATATATATGCTCGTCTCTATATGATTGATAGTCTTGAAAGGATGGGCATTAATCATCATTTCGAAGAGGAAATTCGAAGTGTATTGGATGAAACATACAGGTAATAATACATTTGAAATGCATGCACATGTTAAGGTAAAATACTATGTCAGTAACTAGAGAAGTAGGAAATAATTTATATATGTGATAACATTATGGAGATACCATTCTATATAAAGTATTCAATACTAACATTATATTGGTCCAAATGGAATCAAACTTTGATCCCTTAAGAAAAGGATCGGGTTCGAGCCTTTTTTGGATGAAAAATATGTCGTTGGGTGAGGAGACTGAGCCCACTAAAGGTGGTCAGCCAGGTTCCTCAGCAGAGATTAGTCGTTGGCAAAATTGATGGATATTTCGCACCAATAACATGGTTACCAAAAAATATATATATTCAGTAGCCTTTGATAGTAAGTTTGAAGTCTTCAAATTGAAGAGACTCAAAGATTTGTGCATGTATTAGAAACTTTTCATTTTCATCAATTGGATCTAACCACATTTAATTTGTGAAAAAACAGGTATTGGCTACAAGGAGAGGAAGATATATTTTTAGACCCAACAACCTGTGCAATGGCATTTCGATTGTTGCGTCTCAATGGCTATGATGTATCTTCAGGTTGGATCATTGTAACATTTAAGTAGTTTAGAATTTCTGTTTTTCAGATAAAGGAAAACCAAAGAAACTGATGTGTATGTTGTTTTTGCAGATCCATTTTATCAATATTCAGAAGATAAATTTTCAAATTCCTTGAAAGGGTACTTGAAGGATGTTAGTGCTGTTTTAGAGCTATATAGAGCTTCACAATTCATTATACACCCAGATGAATCGATTTTGGTAAAACAAAGTTCTTGGACAAGACGCCTTCTGAAGCAGGATTCTTCCCCTTATCAACTGTACGCTGATAAACTTCGTATTTATGTTGATAATGAGGTAGTTTATTGTATCGAACTTTCATTCAATTTAACTATATATTTATACATTATTACAATCTATCTTGAAAACTGCAATGTTTTTGCACCATAGGTCAACGATATTCTTAACTTTCCGCATCATGCAAATTTGGAGCGTTTGTTAAACAGGAGATCAGTTGAGCATTACAATGCAGACGAAACAAGGATTTTGAAAACATCATACAGGTATTTGTTAGTTTTTTCATTCCTCTATTTTTTGTGGTCAAATTCTTGATTGTTAGTATGGTCCAGATCTTGCAATCTTGCAAACCAAGAAATTCTAAAGCTAGCAGTAGAAGACTTCAATCTCTGCCAATCAATACACAAAAAAGAGTTGAAACAACTTGCAAGGTATATCTTTCTTTTGACTCTTTTTAAAATTTCAAAGATGTATGTATTGCTAAAGATCAATATAGAAAAATCAAAATTGTAGCTGAAGGATTTGTAATCCAAAACATAACCAATTTTATGTGTATCATGTGTTCTTTCTGGCCTGAAATCATTGAAGGATCTGGGTTCCATTGTTTATGCTACTTAGTTTTGTTAAGTAGTGGCTATAGCATAGCGGAATTTGAACAAACTACTATTTTCTATGATCCACAATTGACAACACTAGCGCTACTGCATATGCTTTGCTTTCTAGAAAATTTATCAAAATATGTCTGCAAAAGGATCAAATATTTACTCAAGCTAGATATAACTGTTCTCTATCATATGAAGGTGGATTGTCGAAAGCAGACTTGACAAACTAGAATTTGCAAGGCAGAAACTAGCATACTGTTATTTCTCCAGTGCAGCTACTCTTTTTTCCCCTGAACTTTCTGATGCTCGCATATCTTGGGCAAAAAATGGGGTATTGACAACAGTTGTTGATGATTTCTTTGATGTCGGGAGTTCTGAAGAAGAGCAAGTGAACCTTATTCAACTAGTTGAGAAGTATATTCCTATTTCTTAGTTAAATCTGTGCCATCTCTTGTTTTCCTTTTTATTTTTCTTTCTACAAATTTTCGTCACAAATATTAATTTTGTGGAAATGGAAATGCAGGTGGGATGTAGACGTCGATACTGTTTGTTGTTCGGAGGCAGTTAAGATAATATTTTCTGCAGTTCGTAGCACAATTTGTGAGATTGGAGAGAAATCTGTCGAGCGGCAAGGACGCAATGTGAAAGACAATGTTATCAAGATTGTGAGATGTTTCTTCATCTTTCTGCTTACATTTTTCTACTAATGTTATTTTCCTTAAAGAAATGTTATGGCACCATTGGGGGTCTAGCACAAGTGGTTGGTGCTCAATGTATGAGTGTTGTAAATCCTGAGTACCGAGTTTGATTCTTACTAATTAAAAAACCAAAGAAATGTTAAAGAAAAGGTTTTCAGTTTTCACTTCAAATTTGATAAGTGTTATCTTGGTTTTACTCTATTTCCTGATTTCAAAGTTTTGTATAGGAAAAATTGAAATGATCTTTTATTATTTTCACATTTTCTTGTACAACTCTTTGAAATAAAAAATGCAAAATTAAAACTAGCTGATGTTGTGATTAGAATTAAAAACAGAAAACGTTTTCTCAAAACAAACAGGATTTAAGTTTGACACTTACCTTCTAAACTTACTTGCGTGACATGAAAATATACATCGTAATGTTGTATCATAAATGCATAATGGAGTTTTCCCATTTATGATTTTTCTTAATGGATTGACTTTGTTTGCTTTGCAGTGGTTAAATTTGATGAAGTCTATGTACACAGAAGCTGAGTGGTTGAGAACCAAAACCATCCCAACAATTGATGACTATATGCAAAATGCATATGTATCATTTGCCTTAGGACCAATTGTTCTTCCAGCACTCTATCTTGTTGGACCCAAACTTTCGGATGATGTTGCTGGAAATCAGGAATTGGATTGTCTCTTCAAGACCATGAGCACTTGCGGACGTCTTCTCAATGATATTCACAGTTTTAAGGTATACAGTCCATTCATGCTCCGTGATTCCCTGTTGACTAAATTATATTTTGTCTCTTATGTTATTTTTAGATTTCATTTGGATGCCTTAAGTTTTTTTGGTTTTATTTTGGTCTCTTACGTTATTAATAGATTTAAGAGACCAAAGTAAAACGAAAAACACATAAGGAACTTGAGTGAAACCTAAAATAACTTATAACTTAAGGAAACAAAAGTGTAATATAGCCTTCTCTATTTGGTTTTGAGGTGACTTATTGTTGTCTCTGCTGTCCTGTAGAGAGAATCCGAGGAAGGGAAACTGAATGCAGTGAGTTTGCATATGGTTCATGGTAATGGAGTTGTTACTGCCGAAGACGCCGTCAATAAGATGAAGGGTGTTATTGAGGATAAGAGAAGAGAACTCTTGAGATTAGTTTTGCAGGAAAAAGGAAGCTTAGTTTCAAGAGACTGCAAGGATTTGTTTTGGAAAATGATGAAAGTGTTGAACCTATTTTACATTAAGGATGATGGATTTACTTCAAATGAGATGCACTCTACTGTTAATGCAGTAATTAAAGAACCAATCATTCTTAATGATTTGTTAGTAGATTCTAAGCAACACTAGTGGTGTGATGCCCTAGTTCAAATAGTAAAAGATCTGACAAATTAGAGCTTCAACTGTTTTTGGAAGAGAAATAAAATAAAAGTGAAGGCTCTTCATTTTTATGTGTTTGGTTTCATGATAGAAATTGGTCCATTTGTTTTAGATTTTGATAGAATTTGTTTTGAAGAGTTCTTTCTCATAATATGAATTTTAGTGTTTCTCATATTTATAAGAAAAAAAAAAGACAACACTCGTGTAATTAAGCTTGACTCTTTTAGAACACGCACACATGGTTTGATATATCACATGGTGGGAATCTATTCCTAAATACATTAACGAAAATTTTAACTGGAATAGGTTTGATTTTCTTAACCAGTTTTCAACATACTATGAAGTATAAATACTGATACAGACACATCACTGAAAATAATTTAAAAGAATAAATTAATAAAATGTAATGTAGATGTCGTGTCGATATCAAACATTAATAAGTGTTAAACATTGAACCGTGCATTCGATGAATAGTCTTGGTGTACATTCGATGAATAGTGTCGGTGTGCATTTGATGAATAGTGTCGGTGTTTCAATGTGGACTTGAGCTTATTATTTTTTCTTAAAAGAATTACGAAGAATTGATTTTACAAACAATTGATTTGTGTTTGATAATGACATTTTAAAAGTAGGTTCAGAAGATTGATTTTGGTTGGATAATAAAAGTACTTTTAACGTGTATATAGGAAGAACTTTGTGGGTTTTGCATCAATAATTTATTTTTATTCAACATAAAAGCTAGTAATTATTATTTCCATCATATTCTTTTTTCCACCCAATAATCAATTTTATGCACTGTAATATTTCCATCCACGCACAAAAAAAGAAACATTTAATTCTGTTAACCTTATTTATTCTGTCCAAAATCTTAACCAAGCAATCACGTTTAGTAGATTTTGTATAAATTGCTTTACATTAGATCAAACTTGTAACAAAATTCAAACATAAATACTTTATGTCAAACAAATTTTAACCAAATCAATTTTACAAAAAAGGTTTGGTTTTGTACTTGTGAATATTGGCTATGAATAACTTTATTTTATAAAATTAATTTTGATAAAAAATGAATTCCACGAGTGAGAATTGGTTAAATAGGGTCGTAAGTTTGTAGTTAGTCAAACCATATTTCACCGTTGCAAATTGGTTCGAAACAGATCAAAATCACATTTACTAAATACTTACATTATGTATGCCCTTCTTTGAACCCACGACAACGATATTATTTTCAGGTAATTTATTATTTCTAGTGCTTTGGTACTAAGCTTTTTAACCTCCTCTAGTTCACAATTACAAGAAGCTTATGGCAAACTTATTAAAGATTCCAACATTCTATCCAATGAGTTAGTTTAAAGTGTTTGCAAAAGAAGTTCATAAAACTTTGAAAAGAATTTGAACATAAATATTTAGATAAATGTGAAACTCATTTAGAAGGGTGAAAGGCTTAAAAGATGAAAGTAGTCATATGACTGTTGAGGCTAGCCAACCAAAGATAGTTGATGAGTACAATCTAAAGAAGCTGTTAAACTTCCATTGATAGTTGATGAGCTCACTAACGATCTTGCCAATAAGAAACACTGAAAATCTTAACAAACTGTTCAATGTCCAATGACGTCAACCAAAACAAAGATGTGATGCGACAAAGGTAGGAGAAGCAGGGGATTCTGCAATGATGTTGCTTCGAATTGCTAGCAGAAGGTGCATTTTTGGTTGCGAACTGTGCAGCCAAATCATCCGATGAAAATGGCGTAGTTGTATGATCCCAAATTATACCAGGCCGTGCAGTTATGCAGTTCGATCTCGATAAGCTTTGACAAGCAAGCATCGAAGACAAGACGCCAAGTACACAATCATAAAAAAAAAACTATAGCGGTGCCACAGCGTCTTTCAGAACATATCTCAGATGTTGTTGCTTATATAAACTCAAACATATTGATTCTTCAATGGTGCATCCAGTTTCAAAGTTTCTGAAATCTGCAGGAACCAAATAAGCAGATGCAAGATTTACCCCTGGAAATGGATGTTGAACAAGAGGAGCAAAATTTACTGAACAAAATTAACTGCAAAGCAAAGCAGATTCAAAAATTTAAAATGGAAAGAGATTCAGAAACTTTAACAAGGTGTATTTAATTGTAATAGATTAACAGCTTTCATTTTGTTATCTCCATGTTCAAATGCATCAACTAAAGTATAGACTATAGAGTATATTAGAGTATACTATACAAAGTTATACAGTACATAAACTATTTACAGTGTCCTATAAAACAGTTCTCAACTAAGTATAGATTTGTTAGAAAAAGGGCAACCCTATTCAGAAATTGGTGTTTATTTTGTTGGTTGATGATTTTCATGTAAGGTCCAACTAGTAAGGTTCACTGGTTAAAATGTTTTAAGCATCCTTAGATGGCAAGCACACCAAAATTCAATTGGTAAAGAAAGAAGTCCAGAAAACACTTATTTGCTTGTGGAAAGTAGTGTCACTGAAATTGTACGCAAATTAATATCAGAAGTATCAATACTTTTATCTTTTATTCCATCTGGAGGGGAAATACAGGACATTGTTTCATAGCAGCAACAAATTGAGCAAATCTTAGAAGGCAACACTACAAAAATTTCCATCAGCCAACAATACAAAATTTACTAAATTTCAGATAATTTCTAAATTTTTTGAATTTTGGAAAAAACATCTCTCCAAGAAACACAAATACATTACTTCACTCCATAACTACATTTGCACCAAGTGCTTTCAGTTTCTCTATTATTTGTTCTCCTTCTTCCTTTGAAACACCTTTCTTTATAATGGAAGGTGTTTTTTCCACTATATCCTTTGCCTCCTTCAAACCTAGATCAGTAAAGCCGCGAACCTCCTTGATGACTTTAATTTTGGAAGCTGCTTCGTAGGACAAGAGTTTCAATTCAAATACGGTTTTTTCTGGTTTTTGTTCCTCCTTGGGTGCTGCTGAGGCTTTTGATGCCATTCCGGCCAAACTTGCAGTCCCCGGTTTCATAAATCCAACATTAGGCAACTCCTTTATACCCATTTTCTTCATCAGAATGAGACCCAATTCTGCAGCTTCAGCTAGCGTTAGAGATGCCACTTCATCAACGAGCCTGAAAACTCTCTCAGATGGAGGGCCACGATTCTCGGCAGGGTCAAATGTTGCTGGATCAAAATCAGCTGGGAGACTTCTTTGATCGATTTCCACTTCCTCTTCCTCTTCTCTTCTTGCAGCTTGGCCAAGGTTTCTTGAAAATACATTTAATTTCCTAGCATTTAGTTCTACTACGCTTGCATAAAGAGTTTGCCTATGCAAACCATTTGGTAAACAATGCCTTATTCTCGAAAGCAAGCTCATTCTTGGCTGGTAAAGTTCTATCAAAATAGCAAATTAGCTCATTCTACGTACGTTGTCAACTCTATTCCAGTGAATATCCTGCAAGCAGAATGCAACAGAACATTTTGCTTAAATACTAGTATTATTCAAAGCTTATTGAAATATCGTTTATCTTATATGGATTGCATTGTACAAGTGTATTAATATATTTATACTATTTTGAGTAAAATTACAAATCTTAAAAGAAAAATAGATCCAATGACATTCATATTCTTAGGTTATGGATGATTTCATAGAACTACCACAAACCCAGCCCCCATCAAGGGTGGAGATTCGGGGATCAGGGAAAACTACCAAATCCCGATTTCTGCCCTCTACTCCACAGTGATTTTTGTTTAATTCTCAAATGCATTGTTACACTTGTATTTCTTAAAACAAATGACAAGCATATACTAACTCAATCAATACATACATACATGTAGACACTAAGAACCTTAAGAAAATCAAATCATATTTCAAGTACAAATATGCAAATTATTAGAAAAATAAGAACAAAATAAACATCATTACATATATAATATAATGAGAGCAAACATCTAAGACCCATCAAGTTAATGAGTGTTGCATCAAATGATGCTTTACAAAAATGTTTGTCATTAGCTCACTGTCTATATTGTAAACAATGGTATAGTTGATAACACAACTTGAAAACTAGTGAAAAGAAATACACATGGTGGTAATATCATTTTTGACAATAGGCTAGATGTCATTATGTAAAAACAAAACAATTTAAATTCAATAGTTGATGAATGCCTAGTTCAGTTATTAATTTTGGGAAGTATAAATAATTGGAATGTTGTCATTTTCAAGGAAAATATGGCGAAAGAACAGGTTTGATTCAAATCCTACTCACTTTAAATTCTATTATCAAATGTTATTACTTAACTTTCACAAATAAAAAGGTGATGTGTCGAGGTGTCATTACAAAAATCCTAACAAATTTTTTCACATGTGTTAAAATTTTCATTTTATTAATTGTTGTATGCCTTTTTACTAGTTAAATTTTTTATCAGCTGTGACAAAAATGCAATGATGTTAAATTGAGTTTAACTGACCCTATTGGACATTTTGATGTACTGATCCAAACAAGACAGTCACAATGAAAAAGAAAAGGTAGAGTATGAAATCTACAAGTTGAGAAATAAAGATTGCCATAATTTCGCAAAAATCATTTTGATTATTATTCTTCTGTTAAAGAAAATCTTATAATAACAATAATAATACTACATTTTCAACTCAAAACATAAGCCAATAACAAAAAATTCTTTGCCCCAAGTAGGTAACTCAGTTGTTGAGCTAAGAAAAACTGAAAGAGTTTTACTTAGAAGGTCCATGGTTCGGACCCTATAAACTTTAGAGGCCGTTTACTTTGTGAAAACATTTTCTGTTTTCATTTCCTAAAATTTGTGTTAATAGAAAATGCTTAACATTTTCCACAAATTAAATAGAAAATGCTTCTTAGATAGCCAATAACTTACTAACATTTTCCTATAAAAATAAAACAAGCTTCTCTCAACTCTCTGTTTAAGTGTATGTATATATACGCCGTACCTAAATGATTAAAAAACAATAGAGGAACCCTACTCTCAATTCTTGACTAAAAGTAAAAGAGTATTTTCTTGCTCCCATACAATTGAACTTAACCAAATATTTTCCCACCAAGACAAATTAAAATAACTAAAATTCAATCAAATCAAATTCTATCTTAATTTGAACCAACATAAAAAACCCTTACTAGAAATGAAGTATAAAAACATCAATATATAACCCTTTAAAATGTTACATTTTTCAATGGTAAGAAGTTGCAAACAGATAACATTGATCCCTATGTTTTCAATAGCGCCACGCAATAGTGGAATGGAATCTTAACGCGCATTACAGAAGAGGCGAAGTGAAATTCCGAAAATGTAAAAGAAGGTAAACCTGGACGGACGACTTTATGACTGTTACCGGCGGCAGATGGAAAACTCCGGCCTCGTTTTCCGGTCAGTTGAATTCAGTTCAGTGTGATTCCAAAGTTTTTGACGGAGCTGGTAAGTTTTTTTGTTTTGTTTTAGGGTTTTAATTAATTGTTAAAAAAAATGTATTTTTTTTAAAATCATTTTGTGAATGATGGGCCTCTCCAAGAAGGAAGTGGATTGGGCTCAAACATAAAAGTAAAATGGTCTTTCGTCTTCCCTTAAAGAAAATTAGTTTTTGTACCATCAATTTGTTTTGTACCCTCCCAATTTGTTAAAAATCCAAAAATACCCATTTGAATTACCATTCAGTAAAAGATAAAAAGAATTTACTACCAAATCTCCCCCCCACAGTTAAATTTCCGGTACGTATATTTTTTCCTAGAAAATCCGGTACACAAATTTGAATTATCGAAAATTTCAAAACTCTGAAATTTCCGATAGTACATTTTGTTCACTGGAAATTTCCCCAGCAAATTTCCGGTACGTTATTTGTACTACCGAAAATTTCAGAGTTTTGAAGTACTATCGGAAATTTCAAAGTTTTGAAATTTCCGGTATTTATAATGACCGAAAATTTCAAAAATCCGGTGTGTTATTTTATTTTTTTGTTAATTTTTTATTTTTGTTATTGAAAAAAGACAACCAGTGTGTATAGATTTGACTGAAGCATTCACAACCGATCAAATTTTTGAGTCACGGGAAGCTGTCATATCATGGGCAAGAGAGGTTGGCCGACAAAAATCGAGTATTTGTTATCATAACTCGATCTGACGTAGAGACCAGAAAGAGAGGAAGGAAGTCTAAATTAATTCTTGGTTGTGATAGAGGTGGAAAATATCAGTCAAATAAAAGTAACTCAAGTACTTCAACAAAAAGGTGTGGTTGTCTGTTTAAACTTCGATCGAGACCATTGAAAAATGCTGAGGGATGGATTATTAGTTTAGTGTGTGGACTTCACAACCATGAGTTAGTGGCTACTTTTGAGAGTAATGCATTTGTGGAGTGCTTACAAGATGAAGATAAGAAACATGTTGACAAGCTGGCAAAGTATCACGTTGCACCGAGGCATATCTTGTCATCTTTGAGAGATCGAGATAAGGAGAATGTGACTAATATCTTTCAAATATATAACCGACAAATCACATACAGGAAGAATTTGAAAGGACCTAGAACTGATATGCAACATCTATTGAAGTTACTTGAAGTTGAGAAGTATGTATGTTGGACTAGGACTCATAGAGACTCCAACGTTGTGAGCGACATGTTTTGGACGCACCCAGATTCCATAACTTTGTTGAACATGTTCCATCTTGTATTGATCATGGATAGCACCTACAAAACCAACAAGTATAGGTTACCATTGTTTGAAATTGTTGGTTTAACTTCAACTAGGTTGACATTCAATGTTGCATTTGCTTATATGGATAGTGAACGTCAAGAAAACTTCTGTTGGGCATTGGAGAAGTTAAAAGAGTTGTTTGTTGCAAACACCCCATTTCCTCAAGTGAACGTGACTGATAGAGAACTTGCTTTAATGAAAGCAATTGAAGTTGTATTTCCATCTTCAACAAATTTACTTTGTCAACTTCATATTAACAAAAATGTTGGAGCCAAATGCAAACAGTATATATTAAAGAAAGATATGCAGGAACCCATTCTCGAGTTGTGGAAGAAAATTGTTTATTGTTCTGAAGAGAAGGAGTATGAGGAACTTTTGCAAATGTTTGAGCAATCATCTGTCGATAATATTATTTTCTTTGACTACGTCAAAGACACATGGTTGAGACCTCACAAGGAAAGATTTGTTCAAGCATGGACCAATCGAGTATTGCATCTAGGAAATACTACAACTAATAGGTACGTCATTAAAACTTTACATTTTTTTTTATATTTATACTTAATATGATTAAGCATGCATGATATAATTTTTATTGAATTTTGTTTATATATGATTAAACATGCATGATAGAATTTTGTTTTATATTTATACTTATATATGATTAAATAATATCAAATTTCGTTTATGTTTGAATATTAGGGTTGAGTTTGCTCATTGGTCGTTGAAGAAATTTTTGGAACACAGTAAAAGAGATTTCTGTAAGGCATGGAATGGTATGAATGACATGTTGAAGTTCCAAATTATTAAGATAAAAGGTTCATTTGATACAAGTAAAGGTCGCAAAGAGTATATACACAACAATCCATTCTATGAGAATTTGAATTGAGTTGTATCCAAGAAAGCTTTAGTTGATATTGTTCATGAATACAAGAGAGTCGGCTATGTCGGTAACGACAAAGCTGCATGTTGTTGTACACTTAGAAAGACTCATGGATTACCTTGTGCATGTGAGTTGGCACGATACAAGTTGGAAGGTGTTCCAATCCCATTGGAGTCTGTTCATATACAATGGAGGAAATTAACAATGAATAGTGATCAAGAGGAAAAACAGTTGGAAAATGATTCAGAGTTGGACATTACATCAGAGATGAATTCTATTTGGAAAACATGGAAAACACTTAATGTTGCTGGAAGAAGGGCATTGAAGAGCAAGTTGCGTGAAATTGTATATCCAGAAACAACATCAATGTGTGCACCACCAGATAAGATCAAAACAAAAGGTGGTGTGAAGAAGAAAAAAGACATTAAACCGAATGGATTTGACGTATATCGCGACCCTTCATTTTTTGAGCATGTTGATGCATCCCAACAAGTCTCCCAGCAAGTATCCAAACAAGCCTCCCAACAAGCATCCAAACAAGTCTCCCAGCAAGCATCCAAACAAGTCTCTCAGCAAACACGTATGACGAGTCAGATTAGAAAATATTTGGACGAGTTTCCTCCTCTAATTCATCCATATATTGAAGACATAGTTAATGTTAAAGCAGATGGAAATTGTGGATATCGTGTTATTGCTGCTTTACTTGACCATAGTGAAGAATCTTGGAGCATTGTGCGTCGACAGTTGTATACAAAGATTAAGTCCAAACCTGATTTATATCTTGCGTTATTCAAGGAACGTTTGCAAGAAGTGACTGACTCTTTACTTGTAACTGATTTGGGAAACCAACCCAAGGAGAAGTGGATGAGCATTCCAGATCTGGGTTACGTGATATGGCAAAAACTTTTTGTTTGACTTTTTTCCCATTAACGGGTGCACACATTGGAGACCTTTCACGTCATCGTATTATCAGTATTGGTTTTGTTAATGAAAGTCATTGGGTTCAAGTTAATATGAAATCAACATGTCTATTACCTCCACTTGCATGGAATTGGAAGGAGCACTGTAGTGATGAGTATACATCATGGGCTATAGCTTAAGCAGGACGTCTACAACATTGGGGTTCATTAGATTTAAAGGGTACATCAGATTATATGTCTTTAGCAGATGATTGACGCTTTTGTAACAAATTTTATTCAATACATATTATATGTTGTTTTCAATTAGTTAGTTTACATTCCTTTTTTGTAACAAAATTCATTCACATAAGTCAATCAAGATAAATCAATCTAAATAATAAAATAACACAATAAAAATAAGTATAAACAAATAAGTCTGAATACTAAGTCAATAAAAATAAGTCTAAACAAATAAGTCTAAACAAATAAGTCTGAATAATAAAAATACAACATAAATACTACTGATAATCCCCTCATCTAGAAATGTATAAAGCCCCCTCTAATAAAACAACATGTCATCATCAGCAGCTAGTCTATCTAAATCTAAACTCTGTTGTATCAGACCACCGATATGTTGACACCGTGTACAATGATCAGCAGCATCACTAGGACCAGCAGTATCACTAGGACCTCCAACATGACTAAGACCAGCAGCACAGTATGACCAACATCATCAATAGGACCAACACTAGGACCATCATCTGCAGCAACATAAGGGGTCATCCTAGGATGAGATATCCTATAGTACCACTGGATGTACCCCTCAACAGACTCGTGTGGATATGTATCCCGATGCAACACTGCACGAAGGGCTCGAATAGAGTTCCGGTACATACTCCATTCAACATCTACATCACGTACTACAAGCATTAGTGGTGTAGGAGGGATATGCTGAGTATACCCAAACTGTCGGATGCACCTCTCTGGTAAATAAGGTACCATAGTGGAACACCAACGAATATGACCAGTAAACAACGACACCGACTGAAACCATGTGGTAGAGTCCTCGTCGTAATTTACTGCCGAGATAACGCCAGACTCCCTCAAAGCATCCAATTTTGCTCTGTAGTACGCCACGCTCCCAAATGTTTGTTTTGGAGTCCACCGATACATCCGTGGCATGAAAGAAATCGGCTCATTCAGATCCCTTTTACAGATATCAGGGAAGTGCTCATAAATCCAGGTCTGTAAAATAATATAAAAATACAAATAATTAATTAACCATATTATCAAATAACAATATAATAAGTATGAAAAATAATATAATAGTACCTGAAAGAGAGATAAATATCCACCGATCTGCTTCGTTGTTGGCAGTGTACTATCTCTAAGATAGTCATATAAAACAACAAGTGCTGCTGGTCCCCAAGCCCATTTGCCACATGTATCAAGTTCTTGAAATATCAACAAATATTTAGCAGATGCTAGTGTAAAACTTTTATCTGCTAAAATGGTACACCCTACTAAATGTAGTAGGTATGTCCTAGCTGAACAATCGTACCGTCCTTCATGCAACTGTGTAAAAAAAATACTGATTTCAACCACTCAAAACTGTACGATGCACCTCTGTTAGTTCTAGTCTCGGCCATTGCTTAATCATGAGTAACTCCCAGCAATTCAACGGCAGCAGTAATCGCCAAGTCTTCAATGACATTAGCAGGAGGAGTGAAGAACTCACCATAACATGGGATGCTGAGAAGACCCCTGACATCGTCGAGAGTAATAGTCATCTCACCAAATGGCAGGTGAAATGAGCTCGTCTCTGCGTGCCATCTCTCAACAAATGCAGATATTAGATTATCGTCAATCATGTTCAGACTACATCGTTGCAGAGGACGTAGTCCAGATACGGTAATCCAATGATCAATCTCAGTGGGTAATACAACTCTAATGTCAATGAATTTGGCCTGCTTTTTGCCATTTGAGACCACTTTAAGGGCACATCTATCTTGTTTAATTACATTAAAAAAAACACACAATAAATTATAATTTAAATATAGAATATAAAATTTAAATATAAAAAAATATACTACAAATATATTAAAATAAATATACTACAAGTATAATATGTAATAAAATAAATAATTAAAATAAATATTATGCTATCAAATAAATATTATGCTAAATATTATGTAATAAATAATTAATATTATGTAATAAATAATTAAAATAATAAAATTATAATAATAAATAATTAAAATAATAAATATTATTTACTAATCTCCCCATTCCACACTTTCACAGCTATGTGGTGCTCATAATCCCTGAGGACGGATAAATCGTAAGGGCCTCCAGGAAATAATGGAGCATCAGGCAGCTGATCCTGTTCATCATCAATATAATCATGCTGCTGATCCTGTACATGATCAATATAATCATGCTGCTGATGCTGATCCTGCTGCTGATCCTCCATTTCTTCATTCCTCCTTCTTCGTTTCTCGACTGCAGCTCTCCTATTTGACTGTGTAGGAGACCGAACTCTAGAATGTTCACCGCTGGTTTTTGCTCGTCTGGTCCTCACCGTAAACAATAGAATGAAAAAATGTATCAAATAAAAAAAAACAAAATATATAAAAAACAAAACAACCACCAAAAATTTCAGTGAGATTTGAAATTTCTGATGAGTAACTTGGAAATTTCAAATTTCTGGTACACAAAATGCATAATTTCCGGTATTGAAAATAAACTACCGGATTTTTCAAATTTTCAGATACAACTCCCGGAAATTTCAAAAACGAAATTTCCGGTATGCATTTTGTGTACCGGATTTTTCAATGAATTTGAAATTTCTGAGAAAAACCAAAAAAATCCGAACTCACTTTTTCTGGAAATTTCAGAATGAGGGGGTATGAGGAAGGTGGCTGGGTTTTACCAAAATTTGAGGGTTATTTAAGTAATTTCACTCAAAAATTTTTAAAATAGGGGGTACAAAACAAATTGGGGGTACAAAAACTAATTTTCTCCCTTAAATATTCTCCAATTTCTAAAAATACATGTTTGAATTGTCAAAATTGAATGGCTAAAATAAGTGTCTGGAAAAGATTTGGGAAAATATTTGTGAAGTAAGAAAAGAATAAAATGAAGTTTTGGTCCTCCATTTTATCAAATCTTCAATTTTGGTGTCTATATTTCTTTATGCAATTTTGATACTCTTTTTAAAAATATTGACATATTTGATGTCTCTTTTCAATTTCAATGATGGTGTGATAATTATTTTAGTGATGTGTACATAATGATGTGAAAAATGAAATTTAAATTAAATAAGACCTATTTAATAAGACCTATTTCAGAAATTTCAATTGTAACATGAAATTTAAATTAAATAAGACCTATTTAATAATTTTTAAAAATTAAAAAAATAATTTTATAAAAGTTTCTTTTATTTTACTTTAAAAAATTTCTGAAAAGTAAAAAAAAAAAATTATTTTTGTTTAAAAAATTTCTCTAAAAAAAAATTTACTTTTTGTTATAAAAAATTTAAACAAACAACTTTTTTGTTTTTTTTTCAAAAATTTTAAAACAAAAAATAGATAAATTTTATAAAAAATGATTTTTTTTTAAATTTTCCAAAAATTTTAAAGTAAAAAAAAGAAATTATAAAAAAACTATTTATTTTTTAAATTTATTAAAATAGTATCATTTAATTTAAATTAGACGTCATCATGATTTTCTACCTCATGATATACAAATTATTAAAATAATTGTTATATCACTAATTAGATGTACAAATTAGACGTCATCATGATTTTCTACCTCATGATGTACAACAATTTTGAAACGAAGAACCAAAATTGCATAAAAAAAAAAAAAGAGAAGAGGAGGATAAATTAAGGAATTTAAGAGTATGCACTCATAAAATTATTTAACATTAACATCTAATGAAAACTCACTACTTTGTCACATCACCTCACTTTTAACTTGGAGATATGATAGTTTTTCATTGGATATCAGTGTAAGATTGTTGTACACTAACAACATATGACTATTGCACTCATAACTTAAATCATCTTTACCTTAATATATTATCAAAAAAAAAAAAAAAATAGGTATGACCATCTCTTTGTTATGATCAAATATAATTCTTCGCTTAATTTAGATGATTTATTCACTAAGACTAGATGGATGTTTGCATTCATATGTTTTTTGAAGCAGTTTGCTTCCGTATGATATTATAGAGATAATAGATGATAAAAAAAAAACCAAATATACTACACATATGATTAAATTTAAACGATTTTATTATATTATGTCTCTATTATATCATGTACATCAAACAAATCTTATTTTAACTCTTAAGATTCGTTTATGTGCATGATATGATAGAGACAAGATATAATAAAAAGTTGGTAAGAATATGATAAAATAATGACATGATAATCATTATCATAACTTGTGTTTGATGCACACGTGATAACAATCAGAAAACTATTATTTTATTCAGTCATGTAATTTATACACACCCCGATCATGAAACAATATAATATATATAATATTTCAATTAATATTCATATTTTGAATAATAACTTATAATCTATATATTATATATGAATGGAAACACTACCATTGTAAAAAAGTTATATTTATTTTAAACATTTCAATTAACATTCATATTTTTCTAATTTTGAATAATAACTTATTAGATTATATAAAATGACAAAACTAACATTGTCATAAAATTATACATATTTCTAAAAATTAATTATTAATTTTTATTTTCAAATTTAATACCAAGTTTTATTTTTTTAGTTTATATTTATTTTTTATTAGATTCCTTGTATATTTTAAATTACACTAGTATTTTTTAAGGACAACTGAATAAATTATTGTTTTTTATCATATCATTTTAGTTTCTAACCCATCTAAAATTCGGATAAGAATTTTAAGTAACAAGATAAGAGTAGGAATAACTTACCACATAGTTTTTGCTTCATCAAACACTCGATTAAGATATGATATGATAGATATATTTGTTGGGTATTGAGCCCCCTTCTTGTGTGGAGAAAGACCCAAATATTTTAGTTCGTTATGTGTGTCACTTAAGTGAAGAGGAGTCATATTAGGGTTGTAAGAGAGTATTATTGAGTGAAGAACAACCACTAAAAAGAGAGAAAGAAGCCATTCCCGGTTTTCTCAAACCAGTCTCAGTAAAACAATGATTTTGTATTTGTTCACTGTTGGATTAGATTGATTTTTGGACATAAGGTTGCAACATACAATTCTTTGTTTTGGGTAATTGTGTTCGCACTACTGCTGCATATTTGGGTATTTTCATCTTTTGTTCTCATTTGTAAGCATTTGTGTGTTTGTTTTTTTGATTGGTTGTTGACATGATTTATGCACCATTTTGAGAATCTCTTTTATCCTTATTTGATTATAGTAGAGCTATTTCTTTGGTAAGAATTTTCTATGATTTTTAATCTTGCTTTGAGGAGTTTTCCACATTAAAATATTAATGTTCTTTGTACGCTTTTATTTGCTTAGTTTGTTGCGATATATTTGTTGTTACTCGTCATATCTTATTTCAAGTTGGGAAATATTTATTTCCGTTGCGTATAACTTTGTTATTGTATTTATGTGTTAATTCCCCATCAGAGTGACATCAGTGCTCTTGGTGAGGGGCTATTTGACTTGTGTGAATGATGGAGGCAAATATGAATATAAAGATGATATGCTTGAATGATAGTAATTACCATATGTGGAAAGGCAAGATGAAATATTTGCTATTTGTGAAGAAAATGCATTTGGTTCTAAAAGGCCGAATTCTAAATCTAAAGAAGAATGAGAGTTTGAACATCAATATGTATGTGGTTTTATTTGACAATATGTAGAAGATAATGTTTATAACATATTATTAATGAGACAAATACAAAAACTTTGTGGGAGAAGATAGAGTCCTTGTATGCCTCTAATTTAGAGAATAATAAGCTATTCTTGTTGAATAGCTTCATAATTTTCAAGTATAAGGAGGGGATTTCTATTTTAGATCACTCAAGTGACTTTCAAGAGCTCTTTGATCAGACGTCACAATTGGGTATCAAGTTTGATGATGAACTTTTGAGGCTTTTCTGTTGTTATCTTTACCAAAGTCTTGTTGACATTTCGGGTTTCTATAACGAGTCCATATCCTAAATATGTTGTTTCTTGTGAAACAACTAAGGGTGGTGTTCTTAATGAGGTGATGACAAGGGAGACATAGGGTTTTTCATCTCAACTTGAAGTAATTGTCATTAAAAATAGGGGGAGAAGTCTAAAAAAGAAACCGAATGGTGGTAGAGAGAATAACACGAGCAACTTCAAGTCTTGATAATGTTGAGTTTCATTATTATGAGAGAACAAGGCACATATAGAAGAATTGTTTTCTATGAAAAAGGAGAACAAAGACAAGAAGAGTAACTAAAAACAAAGAGGCCATGACGACGATGATGATGATCGTGTTACTGCTGCTACTCATGATTATCTTGTTATTCTCTGTGACAATGAAACAATTAATCTTATATCCGATGAGAGCATGTGGTTAATTGATAGTGGTTCTATTTTGTCTGTTACACCAAGGAGGACGTTCTTCACATCTTATACTTCATGTGACTTTGGAGTGTTGAAGATGGGTAATGATGGTATATTTAAGGTTAGTGATGTTTTCTTACAAAGGTAACTTCGTTGTAGCTAGAGGGGAGAAAATTTCTAAACTATATTAGACACAAACTTTGGTTGCTAAAGACAGTGTGAATGTCATGGATATAGAAACATCTTGTGACATCAAAGGCTTAACAATATCATTGGAAACTGGTTAAATTGTTTAGCTAGATAGGATGTGTTTCCAAGATTGAAGAATGTAGATTTGGTGAAATGTTCTCATTGCATGGTTGGTAAATAGACCAATGTATTCTTCAAAAGACATCATTCCTAAAGAAAGTTAGAGTTGCTTTAGTTGGTGAATTCGAATGTTTTGTGGCACTTTAAAGGTAAATTTTTTAGTGGTGCACTTTATTTTTTTACATTTATTGATGACTGTTCCAAGAAACTATGAGCTTATGCTCTGAAGACAAAAAATCAAGTGTTAGAGAAGTTCAAACAATTTCAAGCTTTGAATAAGAGCAGACAAGCAAGAAGTTGAAATGTGGTTGTTTTAACAATGCTGATGATTATTGTGGACTCTTTGATGCCTATTGCAAGCAGCATGATATTGCACATAAAAAGACTTCTCTTAAAACTCCTCAGCTAAACGGTTTAGTAGAAAGGATTAATCAAACATTCATTGAGAAAGTATGGTGTATGCTCTCTAAAGCTAATTTTCCAAACACTATACATTGGTTAATAAAGTAAGGCGTATGCTCTCTAAAGCTAATAGATAGTGTGTGTTATTAATCTTACACCTACCGTTGTTTTGAACAATGAGGTTCTAAACAAGGTTTGGTTTGGCAATAATATCAAGTATGATCATCATATAATATTTGGTTGTAACGCTTTTGTGCATGTTCCAAAGGATGAAAGATCCAAGTTGGATGCAAGGGCAAAGTAGTGTGTCTTCATTGGTTATGGCTATAATGAATTTGGTTAGAGGTCATATGATCCTGATAGTTTTTCATCATATGCATGTTTTTCATTATTTTTAGTGTTATTTATCTTTAATCATTAGTTAATTTACAGAGTTATTTGATATAGTTTGTTGATTTTAGTTCTTGGATTTAATGAAATGTTTATGTTCTTATTTCCTTGATTAAATGGAGATTTTTTTTGTAGTTTTGCGATGTTTCGTTGATTTAGTGCTGTGTTGGAGTTTTGGTGAGAAATCAACATGACCTATGAGGAGTGTTTCAGCCATATATGTAATTGTAGATGTCTAATTGAAGTCAAACCAAGTGTAAATGAAAGCTAAGATCCATAACTACAAATTTTGTGAAGACACTAGAGCCAAATTCAAAGTCAAAAGAGAAGAAAAATGCAGTAAAAATCTAAGAAAGATGATGTGCACTGGAGCGCAAATACTTGCGCATGGGCGCATTTCTGCAGTATTTTGTGAATTTACTTCTGTCTAGGAGCATTGGAGCGCCCCTGGCTTGCGCTGTAGAATGCATAAAAGTGCGTTTTTCTCACTTTCTAAGGATCTTTTTTGGCTATTTTGAATTTGGAGACTTGTACCCTATTAGAGAAACTCAGAGGAGGCTGGTTCTAACACCATTGAAAGAGTTTTATTAAGAATCATTCATGAATCTTTCTTGTAATTCTTCTTTAATCTCTATCTTTTGTATCTTTGACATGAGTAACTAAACCCTATTTGTTAGGGATGAGTGAAACAAGATGAAACCCTTATTTGTTTGATTTGATTTCTATTTATATGAATGAATTTATTGAATTATTTTTCTCATCTATGTGTTTAATGCTTTTATTGCTTGATCAACTTTAAATTGTTTTATGATTCGTATTTTGAAATGGAAGTGGACTTTACGAATGCTTGAGATGAGAAATTCATGATACTTTAGTATAGGAATAGATGCAGGTCATTAAACCAATTGAATTATTTGGAGAGCCAATAGTTTAATAAGATATTTTTTGTACTGTAGAGCTTAATTCTAATCTTAAATCCACTAAGGAATTAGGGGTTACTTTGGAATTAAAGGTTCTGTCACTAAGGAATTAGGGCAAGAATATTAAAGAGAATTCTGTAATTGTTCAATAAAGGAATCTAGTAACTAGGATCAAATTAGAAACTAAGGTTGGATTCGAAGTGAAACTTATCCCTGACATTTTTCTTATTAGAAAAGTTCAATTCTATTACTTTTGTTAGTTTCAAATATTATTTCAATTAATTCAAAAACTTTTTGTTCAATTTCAGTAAATTAAACATAATTCGATAGTATAACGCAATCCTTGAGTTCGACACTCGGTACTACCATTTTAAGTATTACTTACAAAAATTCAATACACTTGCTGAAACCTATCAAATCCTATAGCGAAAAAGCTTACAGAAGTCCTGATGTATTGTTCAAGTAAGACCAAACTATTGAAGTCATTGATAAGATGGAGAAGTCTACAGTTGAGAATGATAACAACTTGTCTAATATTGATCCAGTTTGGTTATATAATCCTAATCTAGATACTATTGATGTCAATATTGAGAATGTTAAGCCACATGATTATGTTGATGATCATCATCTTGAAGATTAGTTAAATATTCAATGGATGACGATGATGAAAAGCATGAGATGTCACACGATGAGAATTTAGGAGATGCTCCTGAATCATCTAAGTCCAACTCAAGAGGTCTAATAGGTAGAGACAACCATCTACAAGGTAGATTATGTTAAGTATGTGACCTTGACTGATGAAGGGAAACATGAGTGTTTTCAAGAGGCCATATAGAGTGAAGAAAGTCAGTAGTGGTTGGATGGAATGCATGATGAGATGAAATCCTTGCATGATAATCACACTTTTGATTTGGTGACGTTTGCAAAAGGAAAACATGCTTTGAAAAACAGGTAGTTTTATGGAGTAAAACATGAGATACTCTAAGTCTCCAAGAGTATAAAGCTAGATTAATGGTGAATGATTTCTGTCAAATAAATGGTGTTGA
The DNA here is from genome assembly GCA_037974755.1 of Cicer yamashitae. Classification (NCBI taxonomy): domain Eukaryota; kingdom Viridiplantae; phylum Streptophyta; class Magnoliopsida; order Fabales; family Fabaceae; genus Cicer; species Cicer yamashitae. The sequence continues at coordinate 40,095,113 of JBBPBQ010000003.1, forward strand.
TTTTAATGAGATTTTCTCACCTGTGATAAAAATGTCATCAATTAGAACTGTGTTGATTTTGGAGGCTACTCTATATTTAGAGGTAGAGGAAATGAATGTGAAAATGAATTTCCTTCATGGTAATTTTGAGGAAAAGATTTACATGAAGGAACCTGATGGTTTTCTTGTTGATGTCAATGGAAATTTTATGTGTAGATTGAGAAATAGTCCATATGGTTTGATTCAAGCTCCAAAGCAGTGATATAAGAAGTTTGAGTATATTATGTGTGATCAAATACAAGACAACTAGTTTTTGACTGTTGTGTCTTTGTTAGAAAGCTTTTTGACGATGACATGCTTATTGTTGGCAAAAATATTTTCATTATTTACAAGTTAAAAAAGCAGTTGGGTGAGTCTTTTGTCATGAAAATGCCAAAATATTTTATTCTATTATGTGTCTCATTTATTAGAGTGGAGATGAGTCATATTAGGGGTTGTAGCAGAGAATATTATTGAGTTAGAGAGCGGCCACAAAAAAAGAAAAAAAGAAGAGAGTAAAGTCGCTTCCGATTTTCTCATACCAATCTTAGTAAAACAACAATTACGCATTCAATCACGTTGGATCATGTTGATTTTTGTACAATTGGTTTGCTGCATAATGTTCTTCGTTTTCAATGGTCGAATTAGTGAAAGGAGGTATGAGCAGAGAGAAGTCGTGTTCACACTGCTGTAGTTTTGGGTATTTTTCTTTTGTTTTTCATTTGTAAGTATTTGTGCTCTGTTGTTTTGGCTGATTGTTGGCACGATTTGTTTATTATTTTGAGACTCTCTTATACCCTTATTTGATAACAGTGGAGCTATTTTTTGGTTTAGACGCAAAATATTGATTTTCTTTATACCCTTATATTTGCTCATTTTGTTGCCACATATTTATTATTGTGCCTAGTAAATTCTTGCTAAGTTGAGAGAATTTTACTTTTGTGTTGTATAACGTACTTTGTTATCTTTTTTATACGTTAATTTCCATCAATATTTTATCAAATGATGCTTAAAGCATTTGATATCTAAATTGGATGAATAAAAATTCAGGTGAGTATCTTCCATGAAAGGACCAAATATGAAAAGCATAGCATAAGAACGTTGGAATAGACTTCCATGCTTTGACCAACAAAAGCTTTTGAAAGTGACACAAATAGATCTTTATCATTACAATATATACTTCTACACCAAAGATGGACAAGAATAAACTCAAGAGAAAAAAAATATAAATGTAATTATGCTGATTCGATCGCCAAATCGGGAATTAGGTGGTGTTGAATTACTGCAAAAGTAATTCAAGGGGTTAATGCTTTTATGCATGTCGTGTTCATTTTGACCTAGGGAACAATTAGGGGTGGAATACTTAGTTGTAATTTCAACGTATTAAATTTAAATTTCTTTTAAAAGTGATTGTAAAATTACTATTAATATCATTTTGACTAATAAAAAATCATCTTTTCTTCAATAAAAAAGGGTAGAATAATCCAATTTGAAAGAGGGGTCTATAATTTTTTTTAATAGTTTATTTAATTAAAAAGTCAAGTTACATGCCATTGAATTTTTTTAAGGATATAAGATGGATCTACTTATTTAAATATAAATAAATTATTTATTACTATTATTATAATATTTACTATTAAGTTTAGTAGTCAGTGATAAATCATAAATTTGTTAAATTTTATGTAATTTAAAGAGATTGACTTAATGTTTAACATATTTAAAAATGTTATTAAAAATATAATTAAAATAGAATGTCATATTTGATTTTCTGGAAGATCATATGAGATATTAAAATATAATTAAGTTCGTTGTCATATTTTCTTGAAAAATAAAATAATTGACATATTAATTTATTAAACAATTCGCAAAAATTTACATCACTAATCATTTGAATAGTATTGACGTACATAAAAAATAATAAAATAAACATCATTTTCAGCTTTAATTTTATCAAATTTATAGACATTTTACCGTTTTATGCTATTAATTTGAGAGCGGTGAATTTATTCGTATATTCATTATTTTTTTCAGTTTTAACAAATTTATATATGCCTTATTCTCTATTGATATGCTCTTTTAATTTGAAGAATGCCTATTATATTTTATGTAAAAAAAGTAAATAAAGTAAGCTTTTAAATAGTATTTTAGAACTTATCAGCCTTTACAAAAGGATCTAAATGTACCTTCTCGAGGAGGGGAAAGCAAAAATGTTGACTAATTGCAATGTGTGGAGCTTATGAGAAGAACTTGTTCCGCTGAATTGGCGACCCCTGCGACCCTCAAGCTACAACATCACAGTTTTAGTATTCTTCCACATATATATATTCTTTTTTTTATTCTAAATATTTCCACAATGAATAAGATATTATTATTATTATTAAAAAAAGAACATTCTTTCGTAAACAGAGTTATATGGACTTTATAAATATTATAAGGGTTAGAAAAGAATGTGTAATATTCATCAAAGAAAAGAATATATAATAATTGGAACAAACAAAAGAATTGATAATTATTGTAAACTTTTATTTATTTATTTAATTCTATAATTTCCAGGGAAAATGAGTTTTAGTAATTCAAATTTTAATTAAGAGGTAAGTAAAGTCTGATTAAGAATTGTTTCAGTTAAGATTTAAATTCGAATTCTACTAAACGATTTGTCTTTAACTGAAACTCGTTAACTATTAACCCCAATTACTTAGTTAAAACTACTATAAAATTATTTATAAATTAGTAGAATATAAAATATAAAATATAAATATTTTATATTCAAACTGAAAAGATGTGTTAATGCAATATGAAGTAAATCTAATAACATGTTGATTTCATTTAAATATTATTTATATTTGTTTAAAAAAATTAGACTTGTGACCCGTGTGGTGCACGGGAAGATGATTAATTGAAAATGATTAATATTTTCAATTGTTATAAAATAAAATATCAATAATAATAAAGTAATGTAGATAATAAAATATTAATAGTGTTTGCCATTATCATTGGAAAATATAAAAAACATCATATACCGAGTAAATCTAACATTTTTCAAGTTAATTAATGAGTTTTTCACATGAAGTTAAATATTTTAACGAGACTCGATAACATAGTAACCAAAATAATGGTAAAATTAATCTATATCAAATAATAAGAAGATAGTAAAATTGTGAATCCCTCAACATTGTTGTAATTGCAATTACATTCTTCTATGCAAGCGCTATTGTCACTGAATAATCAGAAAGAAAAAATCACATGATCATATGAATTAAATTTCTACAACGAAACACAAGTGGTATATAGTTATAAATAATGAGCTATAAAAATAAATTAATGTGGTTAATATTATATTTGTAAGGTTAGTGAAAAGTTTGACCTATCAAAAGATCATTGTCAATAATGTAAAGTATTTTTTGGATATTTTGTGAAGTTGAATAAAGTTATAGGAATTTTGTTAGAATGTGTTTTGTGTAACTTCCGATGAAAGTATTTTAGTATTCTTGACTTAAACTTTCATACATTGTTAAATGAGACCAAAAAATTAAGTATCGTGTAGGAAACTCTTTCTTCAACAGAATCTTTAAATTGTTTGATATCCTATTTCAACATAATCTTCAAATTGTTGGATATATTTCTTTATAATAGAAACTTGTATATTTAACAACAAAAATGAATTGAAGTTTTTTTGATATATAAATATAGTGATCAAATGATGTATGAAAAATTTATGAATTTTTTTATTTATTTAAAAATGTGATTAAATAAATAATAACAAATAATAATGCAATTAGTGGGAGATAAATAGATAAAGTATAAAAGTTTACAAAATTTCCATCAATTTGGGAGGCTTAACAACTATTATGGAGTTTTACTTTTTTTTAACAAAAACATGTGATTTATTGTAATGGGAGTAGTTTAAGCAATAAAATGATACATTTGAAAAAAGTTAAAGACTGATAATTTTTTTTAAAAGATGTGACTAAATAAATAATAATGCATTTAGTGAATGCCATCAATTTGAGAAGGAAAATTTCCATGTAGAGACTTAATAATTTTTAGATATAAGATACATATACATTTGTCATAAAAAAAACAGAAATACATTATAAATGTATCAAGTGAGAAAGTTTTAATATAAGAGGATGTGATGACTAAATCTTGACCATACAAACATACATGGATGATCATGATTGAAAGTGTCACATGACCACTTAAAAATACCATATGACTTTTTGTTTTAATCTTAATCATTCATAATTTGATCGATGACTAAGATTAATTTCTCTCAGACTTTCATTATAAAAGATTGTCAAGTTTTATTTTACAAATAATTAAGAGAAGGTGCTTTTATTTATATAAAGGTATGTTTTTCTTAAGAAACATAAGATCTTAAATACCTAATCGATGTTGACTCTAATTACTTTTCGTACGGTCCTTCCAACTGTCGTTGCTCTAATGAGAGGGGCAGTTCTTGTAACAACACTTTGATGCTAAATTAAGAAGGAGAAACTATGGTTTTATTGAAGTATGTAATGTATTAAATGATTATACTTAGGGGATTATCCCCCTATTTATTGTTGTTGTAGACCTGGAGTTGGATTGGGTTACACAATTTTTAATTGGTCTATTTGAACCTCTCCAACTATTATTTTGATAAATATCGAAATTTAGTCTCCTTGATACAAGTGTTTATTGTTATACATTGAACCTAAACGCCACTTTCACAATTGATATATGGTAGATGCTTATCAGATTATTTACTAATACTAGTTCCACATACATGCTTATCTGATCTTACTCTACTAGGCTCTAAGCATTTTGGCCTATTCTTGTGTTTGAGATGCATTAAACTAATTGAATCACCGGATTAAGCTGTAAAGCTCATTCCGATACACAAGTACAAGAAACATCATTATATAAATATCTAACTATTTAGTACATTAATTTTTTTACATTACAAAAACTGCGTGTAGTTCCCCTAGGATACCACATGTACATGGTGCGACCTAAAAAGAAAAGTACATGAAAATGCACTACCCAAGACGACTCAAGTATAAAAATGACGAACACACTGGCGAAATCACCGAGGGAGTATGTACATCAAAATATGCCAGTTAGTTTTTGTTTCATCTAAATATGGATAAACTCTAAAGATACTCTAGAGTGTAAGAAGACATACTTGACTCACATGAAAGACCCTAAATCTCCCTAGACCCAACAACCACTCTACCACCACGTCACCTGTAACATCCTCTAAAATTATTAATTAAAATAATTTGGATCTATAAATATATATTTTCCAATATTAAATTAGGTGTGGTAATTATTCACCTGATTCGACTTATTATGGTAAAGTTGTTAGTAAGAATTATTTAGTAGATGTATTTTTATTTCTAAGGCAAGAAGAATTTGGGCTAAGGGTTGTGACTTAGTATCACACAACCCATTTGAATGAGTAGAAAGTTGGGCTGACAGTTTGTGCCTTGTTTTTGAAGGTTAACTAATAATAATAATAATAATAATAATAATAATAATAATAATAATAATATTTTCTCTCTTCTATTCCTTATTCAAACCCAACACTATCTACCCAATAATGTTCACTTTAAATAGAAAGGAGTACTGAAATCCTAGCCACAATCACAAACCCTATTTCACAAACCCTTTACAAACAAGATTCTGTAAAGAATACCAAAATTCTAGCCACCATCACCATCACCTCCCTTTCTTCGTGCATCAAAGCTTGGAACTTCTTTTTCCTTGTGAACAACTTCGTGGGGCTTAGAGATTTGTACTAGGAAGAAAAGCGGCCAAGGTAAAGGCTTTTTTCCACACAAATTATAGTTAGACCGTTGGTTGGATGGCATGAAATTAATAATTGTGATTGCTTGCTTTTTGAAAGGAATAATATGTAGACTAATGAATTAAAATAATGAAACCCCAATCCTTGTGTTAAGTTTATTATATAATATATGATTTTTTGAAAGTAAAGTATGAATTTTGATGTTATATGTGATGAAGTTTTGATTTTTATGGCGAACATGAAGTAAAATATGAATTTCATGTTATACGTAATAAAGTTTTAATTTTTATAATGAATATGAAAGAAGGGTTGAATTTGTATGTTATATGTGACAAAGTTTTATGATGATGTATGAGTTGGAGTTGAATCTTGTTGTTATATATGTTAATGTGTTAATCTTTATGGTGTGTATGATACCAAGTCTTGATTTTTGTGTGTATGTGGTGAAAGTTATGATTTTCATGATTATTTGTTTATGGATATGTGATCTTAGTGATATGTGAATAAGATGATGATTTTGAAAAGTGATGTGAATGCTTATGACATGATTCTTAGTGGGTTGTATGGAAATATATCTCTTTGATAATATATCATCATATCATGTCATGGCATATGCATCTTCGTGGAAGTTTCCTTAGTGGCAGGTTTTCCCCATTTGTATGGGTGATCTGTGTGGAAGTTGCCTTAGTGGCAGGTTTTCCCCATTGGTATGGGTGATTTTTCTGTGTGGAAGTTGCCTTAGTGGCAGGTTTATATCCGAATCATATAGTTTTAGGAGCATGCATCATGTATATATTTTTGTTATGCAATTTATTGGTTTGTGTATTTTTCTTTTAAATTGGAAGTTTTTACTCTTATATATTTTGTGTTATTCTTCTATATGTTTAACTTTGGTTTGATGTGGATGATGGATAAAACTGGCCCTTACAACAACATTTTAGGTACTAATGAGTTTGAGGAGATTCAAGAGTAGTTAATGAGTATTAACGTGCGACAAACGGGGGTAAAAATGGGTTTTCAATACAATTTTGTAATGATAGGATTGTCGCGATATTTATTTTTAATCTTTTGTCACCAACTTTTAAAATGCACTAGGATTCTAGAAATACGGAAGTGGGTTCCCTTCCGTTAGGAATTATTGTTTTTCTTGTTATAGCCTTGAATAAACATTTTCTTAATAAAATTAAATAAACGTGGTTGTTACTAATTATTTGCATCAATAAATGTTAGGTAGTTAGATAAAAAAAAAAATTGTCGTAAATCTTTCTAATCAATATGTTTTCAAGTAACGTTTTGGATCAAAAAAATCCGGGGCGTTACATCCCCTACCCAAAAAGTTTGTGAAAGGAACATCAAGTGTCACTTAATCGTCACTCAGTAAAATGTGATGGGACATGTGGGGTATCCCATATCTAATGAAAGGGTAACCCTTGTGAATTTTTGTGAATGCCCGCTACCACCTAACATTATTCATCCCAAGACATCTATAAATATAAGTGATCCACATTTAGCTCCAATTGGCCTCCTCCATCGTCTATCATGGTAGATTTTCTCCAAGTTACTCCATATTGTCATCCCAAAAACTCTCAACATATGAGCCGATATGTAATTCATCATTGGTGTCTTCTAAAATATATTGCATAAAGAAACAGAAAATATGTGGTTAAGATGCACGTGCAAGTATAAAATGTGGGATGTATGTAAAATAGAAATATATTTGTCAAACACAAGTAAGCATATAAGTCAATCCATCCTCAAGTATCTCTCACATTAAAGCCAAATTGTCTGAATGTTTTCTTGGTGAGGAGGGAAGCCTTAAGTGACGCCGGAACTCAAATTGCCACTATGAAAGTGAAAGTCCAAGTCGTGGAAGCTGAGAAAATCTTCATTTACTCTAAAGTTGATTAGAAGTTTAAGGATTCCAAATTTGGCCAAAAGTACGTTGAAAACTTATTGCAAAAGACTGAAGAGAAGGATAAACTACTTGCTCAACACTGAAAATATATTGTCGTGAACATGAACAAAGTGAAAAACACAAGAAATGGAGGTGGGTTTGAATTGTGTTAATTATAAAATCTTGTTCAAAACACAAATTATGAAAACCTTTCTTAAACAAAAGTTCTAAAAACCTTGAAGGTATTAATTTTGTTCTTATGAGTGATCCTAATGATCCTTTTTATCAAATTGAAAGATGAATTATATTACACAATTATTTGACAAGGGGAGCAATATTGGTACCATTAATCCCGTAGTAAATGAATCAATCTTGGTGAATGTGATACACATTTTTTTTCACTAGTTTATTTTGACGCAAAGAAGAACAAAAAATATCACTACAAGACCAAGTTCTCAATTTCTTCCAAATCTTTATACTTGTAGTCACGAGCAATAGTCTCTTCCACTACTACTAGTCCTTTTTCTTCTTTTAAAGACAATGATATGCTTCTCTTGCAAGGCGAGATTACTATAAGGGGAAACTAAGAGAGATTTATTTAGTATGAAGATTTATAAATCCTTGGGTCCAACTATGTATTATCTTATTTTCTTCAAGAATTAGTGGCACATTATTTGCGCTTCTTTGATTAATTTGGTTAAGGTTTGCTTTCATTCCCACAAGCTTATTGCATATATTAATCAAACGTTGTTCATTTTGATTCCCAAGTGTGAAGAACCATATTTGATTTCTCAACTCCCGTTCCATGGCTCTTTGTAATGGAAGCTATAATATTGTGACTAAAGTTATACCTCAAAGATTATGTGAAATTCTGTCCTATGTGGTGTGTTTTCCCCAAAATAACTTTATCTTTAAAAGATCCTCCATTGATAATATATTGGTTCGTCAAGAAGCAATCAATACCACGAAATACTGAAAGGAAATACATGTTTCATGATTATGAAAATGGACTTTGAAAAAGTCTATGATAGGCTAAAATGACACCGTATAAATTGAGCTCTTGTGTATCTCAAACTGGCTGTAGGATATTATATGGTAGTGTATCTCTTAAGCTTCCAACAAAGTTAATTGTAATGGTCAAAATACAGATTGTTTCAATTCTTCTCAAGGGCTTCGATAAGGTAATCCTATCTTACCTTATTTATTTGTGCCTGTTCTTGAGCATCTTGGTCGTAAAATTCAAGGTTTAATGGAGGAGGGAAATTGACATCATTTGAAGTTTTTCATGGAGATGGTTGTAAACTTTCCTATGTTTACTTTGCAGATGAATTGGTGCTTATTTATGAAGAAAACATGCATTACGCTCGCTTGATGCATGAAGTTCTTGATGACTTTTGTGTTGGGAAATCATGGGATAAACTTTAAAAACTTTTTTCAAAATGAATCTCAAGAGTGGAAAATTCCCTTAGCTAAGGATCATGTATGCACAAAATTTCACAAGAAGGGTTCATGAGTCAAGGAGGATACAAATCACTATCAAAGAGCGTCTATCTTGAATCGTGATTTAACTTCGATCATTAACGCATAAATTATTGGCATATCTACATAGTCCGCTCGAGTACAAAACGGAATGGGGTGCCAACCATTCTCTGAGGATACTGGAAATCAGGATCACTTAGGAATGTGCTCCTCTTCTATTTATAGAGAATGAACCACTAAAACCATAAGACTCCTATTTTGGACCCAACTCAAAATAAGTTCTAAAATGATTATATTTAATTAAACTATTTTAATTAAATACAAACTATTAATTAAATTAAATCATATTTAATTCAGTTAATTTTCAACTCTCATTTATTTAATCAAATTAAATTCAATGAAATAAATTATAAATATGTTAATGTATTAAATCATATTTAATATGATTAAAATCTAATTAAATCAAATCTTATTGGATTTAATCATTCGTTCTGCTCTCAGTACTCTAAGTGTGTGACACTTATTGGTTCTCATTGAATTGGTAGTAATATTAAATATTATATATAGTTTATATAATATAAATATTATAAACAATGATTGACATCTAGCAATGCATCATTGCTACCAAATTCATGAGAAAATCAGTGATACAATTTAAATCTTACTGCAACTACTATTTACTGTCCAACAATTGTCCCTTATTCCAAATGTCTAATTGAATGTAACTCACAATATGTGTCATCCTTGCAATGCTCAATTCTTTATTTCTTGATCCAAAAGTAGACACATAAAACCAACCCAATATCACATATTGATCCATTCTAGCATGCCCATGTATTTGCTCGGTCTCACTTTATCGAGTGGTCCAAGACATAACTCCCGTTATATAGGAGGGAAGAATCCTATCTACATCACTCACACCTCTCCCTATGGTTTATTGCGGGTCCAATAATCACATTTATGGTTGTCCTGTTACATACAATGTTTGATGACCTTAAAGCCTACAATTCCCTATATAGAGATCTTAGTGACTTCAAGTTGAATGACTATTCACTAGGTCGCATGAAAATCAATAATGATACTTACACAACAATTATGTAGCAGTTTCATGGCGAATCAATCTAGTAGAAATATTATACCTATGTGCCGACTTGATATCTCATATCCATGACTCGTGAGTTGTGGTCATCAGTCTACTCATATAATAGTCTCGATGTACTATTGTTGTCCTAATTAAACGAACTATCTATTCGAAGAAATTTATTATATTATACTGTTAATAACATAATAAATGATATCCTATAGATATAACCAAAAAATAGATATATGATTTAAATTGATAATAAAAATAATAATGTATGTAAAACTGATTGGCGTTAAGGCTTACACCAACGTTTGTCATTGCTTTGGCCAACAAATAAATTTTGATAAGCCTAAGGTATTTTTATCTAATAATACAAATGAGATTATTGTCGATTTTCTTAGTACTAAATATTTAAAGACCATGGGCATTAATTGGGAATGCATCTCCTTTCTAAGAGATCTAACAAGAGTACTTCTAACTATATTTTGGATTGCATAAGGAAAAAGCTCTCCAATTAGAGGGCAAAGGCACTTTCTTTTGCACGAATAATTATTGTGGCCAGTTTTCTGTATCCTTTATTCTATGATGCATCTGTCAAGAAATGAATATCCCCAACTTGGTTTGTGATGAGGCAAAAAGAATTTACAAAATTTTATTTAGAGACACATTCAATAGAATCACAAATGCCATCTTTTGTCTTAGGAAAAGATTTGTATGTGAAAAGAAGATGATGTCTTAGTTTTCACAAGCTGAAAGTTCTCAACCAAGTCGATATCTACAAGCTAGCATAGTAGCTCACTTCTTGTAGGTACAAATTGTGGGTGAAGATTGTTTGAGCTAAATATAATTGTGGTAATCCTGTTGTTCTTTAGTACACTACAAACACTCCTACTCTACTATATGGAAAGCAATTTTTAAGTGTTGGCTAGAAGTCACTCCCTACATATCCTGGATTGTCCATGATGGTATTGATGTAAAGTTTGGTAGTGATGTAAAGTTTTGGAAAGATATTTGGACGAGAAATAAACTTTTTTTTGAAACATTGGTTCCTCAATCATTTAACATAAAAGTTTTAATTAAACACTAATGATTTTTGACTATTAAACCTAATCCTATTCCTAGAAACTATATTCGATAGACGATACATCCTAGATCAAGAATCAAAGAGAATTTCCCAATCAAACATAAAATCAAAGTTCAAGTTATAAGTGGTCAAATTATAATAAGTATGAATAATAAGGATAAATAATTGAGATTGATGAACAACTTGAACATGTATAATACATGAGAGTATGGTTAATTACATCTAATTCGAACAAAGATCAGTTTAAATATCCATTTCCATGGTAGCTAACAAGATCAAGATGCAATAAAGGTCTTCAATAAAGAATTCCAAGCTTTTTCCTTTAATCTCTCTTTGTTATATGAATAATAAAACTAAGTACCCATTGTTGCAGTAGTTGGATAAGTGGAAATTTGCTTAGTAAGTTTATACTTCGCTAAGTGAATTGTGCTTTCTTCAGGTTGAAGCAATTTTCATTTATGTAAACTCTATAAATTTGCTTAGCAATTTTGATCTGTTATTTTCTTCTTATTTTCTGACTTGAGTTTGCTAAGCCAATTAATATTTACTAAGCAAATTTATCATATAAAATATCCAAACTCAATCACTTGAATTCACTTAGCAGATTAAATCTCGCTAAGTAAACTCAATCACTTGTATTATTAATAAGACTTTATTGCTTCTTTAGGACGCAAGAGGTAATTTTCTTGGAATATGTTAGAAATTTTTTGTGCTTATTTATAGTTTTCGTTGTTTGTAATACTTCTTATGTCCTCTCGTTTATTGTCAATTTCATTTTATTTCTACCATTAAAAGTCCCCTTGACTTACCTCAAATTAGGGAAAGATTATTGTGAATTTTGGATGGTTAGAATGTAGACTATAATTGCAAGTTCCATTAGAATAGACTTGATGTTTTGATTTATGTCAAAAATAGGTTTGCTTAGATGGTTTTATGTATTTTTTTTATTCTTCAATTCTCAATATCTACAAATATTATTGAATTCAAAAAATCTTGTGAAAACCTCATTTTACCATGCATAACATTGGATGCATGTTAGGTACATGTTGGAACATCATACAATCCAAGAAGTTTGTAAATCGATTTATAGAGGTACTGAAATCAATCCAGAATGTTTGTGGTATGTGAACCGATTCACTTGATGAGTACATCGAATCATAAAATTCCAAGAAGCTTTGTGAATCGACTCACACTATTTTAGTTTTAAATTATGGTCTTTCTAATAGCTCATGAATGAATTCACACATATTGCAAAATAAGATTTTGACGGTTATAAATCAATTATTTCTGTTGTGTTGCATTGTACTTTTAATAACTAATTAATGTTTTTTAAAACTAATATGTTCCATCATTTGTTCAAGATCATAATAAAGATTCATGACTTTTTCTGATTCAATTCTTGTGTGATATAGCTCTTTAGATAAAAATATCAAGAACGAGGTATCATTTGTTCGGGTGATTGTTCAAAACGTAGGAGAATGAGGGGATATGTATTGGTTACACGTTTAAGGTTTGAAAAGTGGCGACCTTTTAATTTGAGAGTGATATTTACTCTAGGGTTTTAATCTTGCAAGTTTGGAAGAGTTTTCTTCAGCTTGAAAAGAGTGGTTCAGATTTCGTCCTTGAAGGTTGTTTAAACAAATATGGTTTTTAAAAGTTTAAGGAAGACGGGGTTGTTGTCTTTAGCTTGTTGTTTTTAAAAGTTCATGAGATAGACTTTATAAACTCTTTTTAAAATCATTCTCATGATCGAAAATATTTCTTTTAGCCACAAATCACGTAAGCACGAAATTTAGAAGGGTTCATATGTTTACCACTTGAAGCGTCCATAAGACAAATTACTAACACCATAAACGTAATGTTTCTATTCGGTCCACATGAACGCTAACTTCAGAATGACGTTGGTGCTAGTTGACGACTATAGTAAAGAGGCACAACAAAAACTAGATATTCTATGGTTAGTTTAGAGGAGGCACAGTGTGTATTATATACATATATATATATATATACACTCACTACAATTCCATCCTTTTACTTAATTAAATCATTATTTAATTAAATATTTACTTTCTGATTCAACCTTCTATCGTGTGATCTCATAGACTCCCACTTAATTAACAATAATATTAAATAATATAAATAATGAGTGACATCTAGCAATGCATCATTGCTACCCAATTAATGAGAAAATCGGTGATATGACTTTAATCTTATCTCAAACACTATTTATCGTGCAGTAATTGTCCCTTCTTCCAAATGTCTAATTTAAGACAATTCACAATATGTATCATCCTTGTAATGTTCAATTTTCTTTATTTTTCGATCCCCGAATAGACACGTAAAACCAAATTATCCAATATTATATATTAGTCCATTCTAGCATGGCCATGCATTTCCACCGTCTCATTCTATCGAATAGCTTAAGACATAACTCTTTTTATGCAGGAGGAACAAATCCTATCTACATCATTCACACCCCTCCACACGGTTTATTGTAAACCCAATGACCACCTTTATGATTGTCCTATTACAAAGAATGATTGATGGACTTAAAGCCTACAACTCCTCATGTAGGTGTCGTAGTGACTTTAAGTTGACGAACTACTCACTATGGTCGCATGAGAACCGCTAATGACACTTACGCAACAATTATGTAGCATTCTCATGGTTGATCAATCCAAAATAAATATAACTCATAATATTTATACCTACATGACGACTTGATATCTCATATCCATGACTCGTGAGATGTGGTCATCAATCTACTCACATAATAGTCTCGATGTATTATTGTCGTCCTAATAAACAATAATGCTTTGACTACAAATATTTTAAGAATACCGTTCTAATCTTCAATAGATCTCACGATAAAGTCACATTTGATGTTCTATTGAAGGAACTATCTATTATAAGGACTACATCATATTATACTGTTAATACCATAATAAATAATGCCTTGTATATATAACCAAAATTAGATATATGATTTAAATTAATGATATGAATAATAATCTATATAAACTAGATTGGCACTATGGCTTACACCAACAATCTCCTACTAGCATTAGAGCCAATTAGGCATCAACATAACACCCATAGAAGTTATTTAACTACCATCCATTATAGTCTTGAATTGAAGACCCATTAGCACCCTATATCACTTAGGGTGATTCCTTCAAGGTCCAACCTTGTTGGTTCACATTGATTCCCTCGCTTTTTCTATATGATGACACAACTTATCGTATCTATCCAGATCTTATGTAACCTGGTTAAGTGACACATCCACAACACTTATGGAATCTAATAAAGTTCCATTACTATAGATCTTGCGGTGTTTGGATTTCTCCAACTCTGCCACTGGTTCATATGGAGATTTAATCCATTTTAGGAATACATCGGTTTTCATGCTAAACTCTTTTTCATTTGAGACTTTGTACAAAAAGAATCTTTAGTTTCCTAAGTGTATTCCACAAATTACATTTATTTAGTTTATTTTCAAGTTTATCTGAAACAAATAAACTTGACAACTCAAATATTCATAAATGTCATGTTCTGGCCTTCCAAATCATTCCATATCTCACATGGAGTCTTTAAAGCCTTAGATGAAACACAATTACTAGTTAAGAAACCGTTGTATTAAACCCATATTTCAAAAAGAGTTATTATACTTGACTGACTCATAACAAATCAGACCATGTCAAAAAAGGTTTGATTTAGATAGTCACCAAACTTCTATCTTAAGTATTTACCATTATGATCCAATCATGTGATCTCATTCCTCTTGCCAATACGTTTTTCTACTTCTTTCTTCAACTCTCTTAATAGAACGAGTCCAATGGTCCATTTTAATGGTACTTGAAATATGCTCTTACTTATATGGCCTAAACCATATTGTCAAGGTATATAAGAATCAAATAACTGAATTTGCACTTATTTGCATGTATGTTACAAATGAGAAGCTTAAGACCAATGACACATGGTTAATGTCTTTCAATATCTCAATCATTCAAAACATCAAGTTAATAAATGGACCAACAATTGTCCTTTTACTACAAAATATCATTTCCTGTCATCCCAAGAAATGAAAGTGATGTTTGCAATAAGATTTGGAACATAATAACACCTATTAAGTTCTAAAATGAACCCAAAAGTCAAAGCTCTCATTGTTTATGTAACATATCACATATGTAGGTTGACTTTTGACTTTAATCAACATTCTACTCATTTACACATTGTATCATATTCGCATGTTGTAGAAAATGTTGACTTCTATGACAAATATTTGAAAAGAAAGTCTAACTTTCTTTCTTCAACTTACACTCTTTTTGGTATATGAGACAATTCTTCTTTCAATATTTTGTCGAGCCATCACAAGATTGAAGTATCATACACTTTCACTATCACAAGATTGAAGTATCCTATATTTAAGGGATCGACTTGATGCTTCTTACATCACATGTAACTCTTGGATCAGTTGAGTGAACCACATTTGTTCTAAATTATCACATGAATTAAAGTCCAACTCATTTGCCTCTAAGCCAATTTTAATCCTACTGAGTTCAAATTAGTTAAGTTACACATAATAGTTGGCAATCGGATCTTTTCCTATCGCACATTACCAATATAGAATAGTGTGCCCAACTTTGGCATGACCCACACTATGCGATACTAGTCTTGACGAGTGCCACACATTGGAAGGCATTTAGACATAATATTTAACTTGAGAAATTTTTATTAGGTGATCTAACCGAATTTTTTATTTCATATCAATGTCTCTCAGCATGCATGTATATATACTGTCACAATTTAAAGCATATAAAACATGCTAACACACATTTTACATATCATACATCACATAGAAAATATATAAGACTAGGTAATTTAGTTATGACCACATAATACAAAAGACAAAATTAAATAAATACAATCTACATGTCTTCGGCCTTTGTGCTAATTTATCAAATCTCTTCACCGACATCCTTGTTTGGCGTTATCTCATGTCATCGCGAGCAATTAAAATTTATATATTATTTAAAATAAATAAATTGTTACAATACACATATTGTATTTTAAATTAAAAATAAACGACAAATACACTAAGACCATAACTTTACTTTTCTAATAATTAATTAAATGTTTAAATATGTTTTTGGTCCTTGCAAATATCGTTCGTTTTAATTTTAGTCCCTGTAATTTTTTGTTTGATTTATACCCTTGCAAATTCTAACAAGTTTTAAAAAAGTCCTTTATGAATCATTTTTAGTAAAAGAAATGGTGACATGACTAATTTTGGATGAAGTGGACATGGTGACCGTGTAATTATTGTTGACTACACAATATTTAATATTTAAAATTAAAATTCATTTTATTAACTCATTTAATCATTTTATTAAAAACTTAAAACTAATTAATTAATTAATAAACCAAGTAAATAATAAAAAATCAATAATCTTCATTTTCAACTCCAATTTTTTTAATAAAAACTCAACAACCTTCATCTTCAACCCTAATTTCTTCATCTTCAAATCACAAATTCTCATATCTGATCCAAACCCTAAAAAGTCTAATCTCTCATTTTTCTTACACCACACATATAATTCTAACTAAATATGCACTATCTCGGTTTTGGAAGGAGGCTGGGGTTCGCAGCCAAATCTATGTGCGGTAGTAACACTTACAATAGAAGCACTAAATCTATCTGTGTAACATATTTTAGTCTTCAATTAATCCTGCAAACACAAATGTCAAACTATTGATCAATCTAAAGCATACAATCCTTTACACAAAAAAGTAAAATTAAAAAAAAAAAACCGAAAGAAGTTTTAGGAGGAAAATTGCGACCACTGTGATGAAAAAGGGAAAAGGATAAGAGTGACTAAGACCATAATAGGAGGCCATAGCCAAAGCACAAGAAGACGAACATGTACATAATATGTGTGGTATAGGAAAAATGAGAGATTAGAATTTTTAGGGTTTGGATCAAATATGAGAATTTGTGATTTGAAGATGAAAAAATTAGGGTTGAAGATGAAGGTCGTTGAGTTTTTATTAAAATTTTGGGGTTGAGATGAAGATTATTGAGTTTTTATTATTTACTTGATTTATTAATTAATTTTAAGTTTTTAATAAAATGATTAAATGAGTTAATAAAATAAATTTTAATTTTAAATATTAAATATTCCCTAGTCAATAACAATTACGTAGTCACGTACCACTTCATCCAAAATTAGTCATGTCACAATTTTTTTACTAAAAAAGATGATTTTTTTTTAAAACTTGTTAGCATTTATAAGGGTATAAATAAGTAAATAAAATTACAGAAACTAAAATCAAAACAAACAATATTTGCAAGGATAAAAAAATATATTTAAATATTAATTAATTAAAATTAACTATTGAACATCTGAATCATTTAAATTTAAATAATTCAAAAGCGAAATATTCCAAAAGCCATGTGCATTTAATATATCACACAAATCAAATCATAGGCCGCCAATATATTATCAACCAATCGTGTATATACACTGATTTATATAAACGTCTCTACGCATGTATATATATTCTCATATTTAAAGTATGTAAAATATGTCAACAGATATTTTGAATATAGATATAGTTTATCTTTCAGTGGAGTGTTTGTTTGGCGTTATTTCAAGTCATTACGAACAATTATAATTTACATATTATTTAAATAAATAAATTGTTATGACATTTATTTAAAATTAAAATAAAATAAAAGTCAAACACACTAAGATGATAACCATACACCTCTAATAATTAATTAATTAAAGTTAATTATTGAACATCTGAAACATTTAAATTTACATAATTCAAAACCTACCGTCAATAAAAAATACATATTCCAAAAGCCATGTACGGATCAAATCATAAGCCGCGAATATGTTATCAATCAGTCTTGTATATACACTAGTTTATTAGCTATTAAAGCCAATTAAGAGCCAAAATCAATTTGGAATTAAACGACGTATTACGAGTAAACAAATTGAATCACTTCTTTAAACCAAAATATCAATTGAATCAATTTTGGTAATAAATTCAAATAATAATATAATTTTTCATTTAATTGAATTTTTCCTTAAATCAAAATTAAATTCTAGAAACAATTTGAAACTTAATTTGAATACAATGACAGTTATTTTATTATGATTCAAATCTATAAAATAATGTATTGGACACAACTTTTGAATCAAAACAATTATACTAATTATTTTGCATTCAACTAAATGCTGCTTCTTGATGATAATCAAATAACATGCAGTTTAGTCTTTTATATGGTTAAAAAAATCCCAGAAAATATTTGACGGAGACCCATATGTGTATTTGAAAGAATTATTCAACCAGTTTCAAATAATCTATATCGTAAAATGAAAAGAAAAAAATCTCAAAAGCCAAAAACAATTTCAATGCATATCTCATATACATGAAACACATCATACAATAATATACGAATTATATAAATAATATTCAATAAATAAAATATTAGGCATATTATCAGAAGGAAAATGATGTTTAGTACTACAAAGGAGATTAACGAAAATAAACAAAGTGTATCAATGGTTACTTCTCTCTCTCTCTCATGCATTCACTAAAAGACAATGTGTAAGTTTGACCTTCCAATAAGAAAGAAACATGTGCATTTTTCTTTCTTTTTTAATAAGTACTAAATAGCAATTCTCTTGTCAAAAAGGCAAACCAACACATAGGAAACAAGAACCACTATTGGGGAATTATGAGATAAACTTTAAAAACTCTATTTAAAATCATTCTCACGAGTGCATAGATTCTCTTTAGTCAAAGTTCACATAAGTACAAAATTTCACTAGAAGAGTTTATGTGCTTACACCTCTTGAAGCGTCCAGAAGACAAATCACTAACAATGTTTCTATTCGGTCAACATGAACGTTGGCTTCAGAATGACTTCAGTGCTACCTGTCAACTATAGTAAGGAGGCACAACAAAAACTAGACGGGTTTAAGAGATAAACTTTAAAAACTCTATTTAAAGTCATTCTCATGAGCGCATAGATTCTCTTTAGTCAAAGTTCACGTAAGTACAAAATTTTACTAGAAGGATTTATGTGCTTACACCTCTTGAAACGTTGAGAAGACAAATCACTAACAATGTTTCTATTCGGTAAACATGAACGCTCGCTTCAGAATGACATAAGTGCTACTTGTCAACTATAGTAAGGAGGCACAACAAAAACTAGACATTCTGGAATTAGTTTAGAGGAGACACAATATATCTCATATATATATAGAGGGTATTATTATTTAATTTTCGATTCAACCGATATATTATGTGACTCCATAAGCACCTACTTAATTGGCAATAATATTAAGTATTTTAAATAATGAGTGACATATAGAAATGTACATTGCTATCTAACTAATGAGAAAATCAGTGATATGACTTTAACTTTATCGCGACAACTATTTATGGTGCAATAATTGTCCCGTCGTCCAAATGTCTATATGAACACAAGTCACAATATGTGTCATTCTTGTAATGTTCAGTTCTTTATTTCTCGATCCCAAAGTAGACACGTAAAACCAATTGACACAATATCATATATTGGTCCATTCTAGCATGACCATGCACTTCCAAGGTCTCACTCTATCGAGTGGCCTAAGACATAACTCCTGTTATGTAAGAGGGACAAATCCTATCTATATCACAAACACCCCTCCACATGATTTGTTGTAAGCCCAATGACTACCTTTATGATTGTCCTGATGTGGACAATGTTTGATGACATTAAAGGCTACAACTTCCCATGTAGAGATCATAATGACTTTAAGACAAATGATTATTCACTATGGTCACATGAGAATAACTAATGACACTTACAACAATTATGTAGCATTCTCATGGTGGGTCAATCTAGTATAAATATTATTCCTAATTTTTATACCTATGTGACGACTTGATATCTCATATCCATGACCCATGAGATATGATCATCAGTCTGCTCACTAATAGTTTTGATGTATTATTGTCATCCTGGTTAACAATAATGCTTTGACTATAGATATTTTAGGAATAGCGTTCTAATGTTCAATAGGATCTCACGATCAAGTTGTAGAACAAAAAAATACAAGAAAAAGGGCGTTTGAATTGTGTTTTCTGATTAAATTTTTTTCCACGTGGCTATACTAAAGTAAAGAAGATAGTGTAGGTGAAAGAAAACAGAGCAAATAGACATAACAATTTGTCCTGGTTCACCACCAACACGGTAGCCACGTCCAGTCCCTTCAACCTAAAGGATTTAATCCACTAGTTCACCAAGGAATCAGATTTACACTTGATCACCTACTAATTGCACTAATTATGTTCAAGCTTCTTAGCCTTCTAGATTAGTACAGTCAATATATTGAGAAAGGCAGCCACTACTGGGCTAGGTTACAAACAAAAGGATTTTTGAGCTTTTCTGAATTAGCTCTCGCTGAGAGTGTTTACATAGTTGTTACTTCAAACTTTCTTAGCACCAGCGTGAAACAAAGTAATATTGCGCAAAAGTGCAGATGTGCTTTTTGCTTGTGTATTCTTGCTTGTCTTTGGGAGGCACGTCCTTTTACAGAGAACGATTATGGTTTTTTGGCCGTTGTCCTGATTGCAAGAAATCAACATAATTCATGAAGTTTTGTATCGTATCTTTGCGGAATTGATTTGCTAGAGAAACTTTCCAAAAAATGGTCTAGTAATGATCATCATATCTTCTTTTAAAATAGTTGGGAAACAGATGACACAATGGTCAAAGCATGTCGTACGAGCTTAAGATAATTTAGCAGATTCAGGATGTTCATCATAGGATGTGCAATTGCTTTGTCTTCTTTGGGCGTTGACTTTTTCAAAACATTCACTTTTTCAGAGGAAACATAATAATTCAAAGTCAGATGATCAGACGCTTGATGTGATTATTAGAGGCAGTTACATGCTTGGCACACTTATCAAAGACATATTATTGTTTGTCATGGTTATCAAAGGCTTAGGCAGATTATTGCTTGTCATGCTTATTAGAGGCAAATAAACATAACCCATGTTAAGTTCACCAGAGAAAATTTAACTACTACATTGCTTGTATTTTCAGAGGTAACTAGGACACAACGTTGTTCGCGTATCAGACTAAGAGAAACGAAGTGAGGCGAATTCGTGTTGTATCTTTGTCTTTGTCCAGTTATTAGAGGATACGAGAAGAATCTATGAAACAAACACTTGTTCTCGAACCTGCACACTTAATCAAAATGCTAGAGCATTAAATTGTTCCCAAAAATGATTTTGTTATCATCAAAACAAGTGAGGGGCATATTTCTTCAAATCAACTTGGATCCAACAATATCCCCTTTTTCATGATGATAAACATCTATTTTTGTGAACAATTTTTTGAGATAAATAAAACAAAGACATAATATAGTAATAACACATTACAACAAAACTCCCCCTTTTTTAGAAAATGCATGTTGAATTCATAAGATGAAATATATTCTAATACAATAGTTCAATGTCCATTAATAACTAAAAGTTAGAAGAAAAAAATTTATTGCTTACGATTTCTAAAAATTACATAATTCTCTCCCTTTTGTCATCAGAAAAAAAGAGAGGAAAGAAAAGAGAAAAAAATACAAAGAATAAAAAATAGATAAACAGAGCAAAACACTAGCGATGGGATATGTGAGCCTAGCAAGAATAAAGCTAAGGGTATTTTGAATGTCCTCCTGATTCCTGGCAGTCTTTTCCATAAACGCCTCAGTCTTAGCAGCCAAACGATCAAAATCTTCCTTCGTAACAAACTGAAAAGACTCCAACACGGGACCAAAGGGAGATAGAGAGAGGCTTGTAGAGGAAGAATCTGCAGATCCTAGAGCAGTGGAAAGAGGAACAACTAGAGTGTGAATCTCAATTTGTGGGATGAACGCATGAAGCTGCAATGGTGCGACTAGAGCAACCACTAAAGTTTCTAGAAGGATATCACCATAAGAAGAAGAGGCATCCTTTGATGAGCCTGATGAGGCAGCTGTTATGAGCTTTCTGGATCGATTGCTCTTGGCTTTCTAAAGTTGTACCGTCCATAAGTAGATGATTTCAGATGTTTGTTTGAAAGCTGTAGAGTTTTGGGAAGCCAACTGCAAACCATGATCCCTATTGCCCTGAATCCAAATTTGTGACAAAGGAAATGACTTTGTTCCACTGGGTTGAAACATCATTAGGATCCCCACTTTGAGCGTTTTGATTCTAAGTGTGAGATTATGGAAGTAAGGGAAGTAAGGAAGGTCTGGAGGTTAGGAAAGCCATAAGAAATGGACTGCGTGGAGGGGACGGTTGGCAGAGGGATGGGGGAGGTTGTAGAGTCAGAGGAAAAGGTAGGGAAGGAAAAGTCAGAGGAGTTTTCTGATAAGAGTTGTTGCAACACACACACCTTCAAGGGGAGTGGGATATGGAGAAGGCGAAGAGGTGGGGACAAGTACTGCAGTGAAGGAGGAAGAAAATGGTGGTAAAGTAGGGGAAGGGGTATCTGTTTGAGCGGATGTATGAGGCTTGTGAATGTAGGGATGAGTTTTGTATTTGAGTGAAGCAAAGTGCTCAGTTAGGGTAGCTTCAAACATATCTTCTAAGGTATCAGAGTCAGAAGTAGGAGGGTGGTGGGTGCAAGGTCAAAGGAAGGGGGAACATTGTTGGTTGGTTAGGAATAGGTTAGTTCAAGGTCGAGGGTGGGGAGAGGAATAACGTGCTCAAAATGTGAACGTACCTTATGTTTCTTCCCCCAAAAGAGGGGTTGTCGTGTCTTCATCGGCGATGGATGTGATTTCCTCATCCTCTTCAACACTTTGAGACAAAGCTACTATTTTCTGTTTCTTTGCAAAAAACCTATTATGCATGAGGCAGAGGCAAACAAACTAGGGCCATAACTTGGCCAGACTGACACATTCTTAGATATTCCAAAATGGCTTCTTTGTTGTCTTCTGTGAATATGGGAGCGATAAAGTCATCAACCTCATAGGGAGTAGCGAAAAATCAAAACTTGTTTAACTCATCGCTCTTCTGGCGTCACCACTGGGTCGAATGCAGTGCTTGGGGAACACCAATCTTATATTGATAAGATTAGAGATGTTAAATGTGGGAGAAGAGGATGATACCAAGTGTTCCTCTTAAACGAAACCTCCAGCATCCTTCAGAGCCTGAATGAGGGACGTACGCATGAGTACAACAATTATCAGTTTGGGGGTAGGGAATTGTCTTGATTTTGTCTATTCTATAGTTGATGATGCATGATCGCATGTACTCCAAGATGATGTGGGAAAGTTTTGTCTTGATTCTTCGAGAGATGTTCCACATTAGGCCTTTGTGTTCTTTGCTAACATGGCCTATCGACCCACCCTTAGGCACCACACACCTAATACAGATTTTGTAGAGATCGCGATACTTAGGTTTAAGATGAACATACTTGGAACTCACCTTTGGGTCTTCGAAGAGTTCCTTGTTGATTATGAAGGTACCAATCTTTGATTCATACCCATTTTCAAGTATCATGCCTTTGTTTGGGCATCTTGTGATGGCAACTAGGGATTGCTGAGTGATCTTAATAGGTAGACCCAACCCAGTGCTTGAAACCTCATCATCAATATTTGCATCAACAAACCTCCAAAACTCTTTTATTAAGACGTCCTATCAACGTCTTGTCCTAGGTTAAAGTACTCAAGTCAGCCTACCGCAACTAGGTCATCGATGAAGTAGAAGTCGTTCTCAGCTAGGTTTGCGAGATCGACTTTCAATTCGCGGAGAATCTCAAGTTGATTAAGGTTGCACTGAAGCATTGGAATGTAGGAAGCATTGGCAGTTGAGGGATTGAGGAAAAGCTTGACGCCACTGAAGCAAGAAAGTTTTAGGTAGAGCGAGAAGTTAAATAGTTTACAAAGAACAAAAGTGTGGGATTGTGAGAGTCGTGAGTGATTGTGAGTAATAAAAAAATTAAGAAGCAAAACGGTTGAGTTTTTTTTTTATAAAAAAAAATAAGTGCACATATGAGACACAAAATAGGTGCACGTATGAGACACCTGCCAGAGTATCACATCTTACAAAAACTATGCTACACATCCATGAATAGTTGAGTTTAAATAAACCAGAGGCACAAGTAAATTCAGTGTCATCAGAGGCAGCGCAAACATATTTTTAACCAGTCACTATGTTTTACTAGAGGCAAGGCATGTAAAGGATTTAAACATCATTCTTTGATAAACATTACCTTTAGATGTTTCTTTATAAGATTGAATCTATCCTCGACAAGGGGTTTTGTGAAAATATAAGTCCACTGATGATCATTGACGACAAATTTAGTGTCTAAAATGCCGTTATGGACATAACCCCTAATAAAGTGATATTTAATCTCTATATGTTTTGGCCTAGAATGTATTAGAGTTTTTGATTAAACATATGATCGAAGTGTTATCAAAGAAGATAGAAATGTTACTCTCATTGAAATCTTCTAGTTGGTGCTTCACCAACAACAGTTGAGTGCTGCAATTAGCTTATGAGATATACTTTGCTTCTATTGTAGACAGAGCAATAGTGACTTGCCTTTTGCTTGACCAGGAGATCATATTGTCACCAAGGAATCTATAGTTTCCACTGGTGTTCTTCCTTTCTAGCCTGTCTTTAGCATAGTCAACGTCACATAAATGAACTAACCTATACTCAGAGGATTGCTTATAACACAGACCAAGGTTAGTAGTGCCATTAAGATATCTAAATATCCTCTTAACAATTGGTAAGTGGGATTCCTTAGGGTCAGACTGAAATCTGGCACATACACACACACTAAATAGAATATCAGGTCTAAAGGTAGTTAAATAAAGGAGATAACCTATCATTCCTTTGTATACCTTTTGATCTACCTTTTTACCTGGCCCATTCTTGTCAAAAGATCAAGTTGGATGCATAGAAGTGGACATTAGTTTACAGTAATCCATTTTAATCTTTTTAAGCAGTTCTCGGGTGTATTTGTCTGGTGAATGAATACATCCTCTAGGTTTTGATGGATTTGAATTCTTAGAAAGAATTTCAATTCTCCCATCATACTTATCTCAAATTCATTTTGCCTTAACTTAGAAAATTCTTGGTCGAGATTGCTGTTAGTACAACCAAAAATAATACCATCAACATATATCTGGACAATAAGACAATCATTATTTAATAATTTTCTAAATAAAGTAGTGTCAACCTGACCTCTTTCAAAACTATTTTCTAAAAGGAAATTGCTTAGTCTGTGTCATACCTAACTCTTGCAGCTCATTTTAGACCGTGTAAAGATTTCTTTAGTTTAAAGACGAGGTCTAGAAATTCGTTGTCTTCAAATCCAAGAAGTTGTTTGACATACACTTCTTCATTTATGTAACCATTTAAGAAAACACTTTTGACGTCCATTTTCTATAGAGTGATTTTATTAAATTTAACAAACGAAACTAAAAGTTTTATAGCCTCTAACCTTGCCACAAGGGAGAAAGTTTCAGTGTAATCAATATTTTCCTGTTGATTGTACCCTTGGGCTACTAGTTTAGCTCTGTTTCAAAACACTTCACCTTCCTCATTGAGTTTGATTTTGAAAACCCACTGGGTTCTAATGAGTTTATTATCCTCTAGTTTGGGTACAAGATCCCAAACATCATTCCTCTTGAAATGATTCAGTTCTTCTTGCATAGCTAGTATGCATCCATCATCTGATAGTGCTTTGTCTATGGATATAGGTTCAATTTCATATAGTAGTCCAAATATAGATGTCTCCTTTATAGCAGATCTGGTTTTCAAAGGATCATTTGCGTTTTTTATGACTAGACAGTTTGGATGAAAGGACTTGTATTTCCAACCAGTTTTGGATTCTTGATGCTTTAGATCTGAGTTGTAAGGTGGATCTTATGATTCACTTTGGACTAAGTTTGACGATTGCTCAGTTTTATCTGGTTCCTCTGAAGTATTTGGTTCCTTTGAAACTTGTAGATCTGCAATGTCTACGTCTAGCTTTGACTTTTTATGGTCAAGTTTTTTGTCATAAAACTTGATGTGGATTGATTCCTCAATTATGAATGTTTCTTTTTTGTATACTCTACAGGCTTTAGACCTTTTAGAGTATCCCAAAAAGATGCACTTTTGAGATCGTGAGCCAAACTTGCAAAGATTGTTTATGGGGTTCAAAATATACCAAATACAACCAAACTGATAAAAATATGAAATGTTGGGCTTTATCCCCTTCCACAATTCATAAGGAGTCTTATTGATGATATATCTAATATAGATTCTATTTTGAATGTAATACGTTGTGTTCATTGCTTCTGCCCAAAATTGATTGGCAACGTTCATTTCGTGAACCATGGTGTGTGCCATTTCCTAAAGAGATATGTTTTTCCTTTCTACAACATCATTTTGTGGGGGTGTTTTAGGAGAAGAAAAATCATGTAAAATGTCATTATCTTTTCATAAATTTTCAAAAAGTTTGTTTTTAAATTTACCTCCACGATCACTATGAATCGTTGTTATACAAAAACCTTTTTCATTTTGCACTTGTTTACAGAAGGTAGTGAAAACTTTGTCTGACTCATCTTTATGTTTTATTAACTTTACCCATGTTCATCTGGAATAGCCATCAACAATAACGAGCCCATAATTTTTACCACTAACAAAAGCAGTCTTTATAGGGCTAAATAGATCGATATGTAAAAAAACGAGTTGTTTAAATGTGGAAACAACGTTTTTAAAAGAAAAAAAGGATTTTGTTTGTTTCCCTTTCTGACATTCCTCACATAGAACATCTGATTTATACATAAGATTAGGCAAGCTTCTGACTAATTCAAGTCTCTTTAATTGTGAGATTAACCTCTAGTTGGCATGTCCTAATCTTTTGTCCCATATCAGTTATTTGTTGATTACGGACATAAGAAACTTGACTTCTTGTTTGTTTAAACCAAGTAAGTTTATTTTGTAAATGTTGTTTTTCCTTTGGCCAGTAAATAGTATGGATCCATCTGTTTGACTTATTACCTTATATGACTTTTGATTGAAGACTACATCATAACCATTGTCGCTTAATTGACTTATGCTCAGTAGATTATGCATTAGTCCTTTTACAAATAAAACATTCTTAATATAGGGAAGAGAACCATTACCTATTGTGTCGAATCCTCCGTTATTAAGGGTCAAGTATTGGAACATAGACTTTTCATTTGTTATGTGTCAGGAGCATTCACTGTCCAGGTACCATGTTCTGGTATTTCAACTTTGATGTTAAGGATATCTGTGAGATAGATTATTTTATTTTTAAGTACCCAAATTTGGTCGGGTCCTGGTTTGTTAGTTTTGAAAGGTATCTTGTCTTTCCATATGTTCAACATAGGACAAGTTATTATGTTGTGACCTTTCTTAGGGCAATATGTACAAACAATGTCAGATTAATTAAATGAAGGATTTCATGATGTTTCTTCAAAGCCTATGCCGCGTTTATTGTTTCTACTAAAGCCATATATCATAGAAGCTTGTTTACTTCTATCTATGCCTTTAGCATGAAATTCTTGAAAGGATATTTCATATTTAACAAAACTGCAGACTTTATCCTCTGAAGTTTCTAAAACCTTTTCTTTCAGAGTTAGATTTTCTCTTTTTAGGTTTTCAAAATCTTTTTCAAGGGGACTACGTTTGTTTGTTAAAATGTCATGAACTTTTGTGAGAGACTTAAGTGTTGAAGAAACCTTATGATTTTTGTTGAGAAACTCATTTAGCATATCTAAAGTTCACTACGAGATAAGTCAGAGAATACCTCAATTTCTTCATTAACAGGTTCATAGTCAGAGTCAATATATGCCATCAAAGCCATGTTTACATGTTCTTCATCTTCATCAGATTATTCATCCGAGTCATCCGAAATTGTCAGAAGACCTTTCATCTTGGTCTTGAAGTCTTTCCTGTGGGGTTTTCCTTTCTCAAGTTTAGGACATTCTGATTTGAAATGACTCGGCTCCTTGCATTCATAGCATATGAGCTTTCTTTTGTCTAGCTTGTCACTTCATTCTCTGCTATTTTGGGATTGTCTTAAATCTCTTTTGGGAGATGATATCTTGAAGGTGCAAACATGAGAAGAGGGTTGAATTGTGTTTTATTAAGTTGATAACTTTTTCATTATTTGATTAAACTGATTCATACTTGATAATTTACTTGGAGTAGAAGCAATAACAAAACTAAGGAGTGCAAGAATAAAGTGAAACAAGTAATTTATCCTGGTTCACCACTAACTTGGCTACATTCAATCCTTTCTCTCAGAAGGATTTAATCCGTAATTCAACAACTTGAATTACAAAGCACCTGACCCTCCAAGTCAATATTTTCAAATAGCCTAACAACCCTAGACTTTTGAGGAAACACACATCTTGACTCTACCAACAATGTCTTCTCCACACAATCTGGCAACCCCAGATTGTTGAAGGCACACTAACATCACTATCGGGTTTGAATACAAAGGTTTGGAATTTGAGTAGTTGCTTCTAACAAGTTGATTATAACAATGACTATCACACTCTAAGAAAAACACTTAGAAAATATTTCTCATTCGAACTAGTGTTTCTCTCTTTGAACTCTAAGATGAATTTGGAATTTTGAGCTTGAGTTCTTCTACTATTTTCTAATTTTTCCATGATCCTTTTTTTTTAATCCTTGAGTATCTATTTATATATAAAATTAGGGATTCAATTTAGTCCTTATTTAATTCTGAATTGTATCTTCATTCCTAGCTTGGTCAACAACGATCTTATTCAAAAATAATTCTGAGCAAGATGCTTTTTTGATAATATGTTCTTTAGCCAATTCTTTATTTTTGAATCCAATCTAAGTAGTTTTTTTAGATTGATTTTGTTAGTATTTTTTTCAAATTGAATTTGTAAATTCTTCAAGTTGATTATGTTCGTATTTTGTTCAGATTAAGCTTGTAAATTCTTCAGATTGATATTGTACATGTGTTGTTCAGATTGAGTTTGTAAGTTCTTCAGATTGATTCTATTTGTATTTTATTCAAATTGAGTTTGTAAATTCTTCAGATTGATAGAAAACATTTTTCAATTTCTTCATTTTCTTCCATTTGAAATACTTCGTACTTTTTGACGAGTAAATTAGCTTTGGCTACTTGTACCTACTTGTTTTCTTCGCAGTTAAGAACGAAAGCATAAAAATTACTCTTAGTAGTTTCTTTATTGCTGCGTTTTTCAAACTCCTTGAATGTGATAACATTCATCATGAAGGTTTTGGATTTATGACGCATTTTGTATTATTTCTTTTGGTCAGTGTCGAAGTCTTTTATGGATATTTCAATACCACAACATCATTAGGAGCGTCATGGCCATCTTTAACTATGTCCCATAATTCAGGATCGTGAGAGATGTAGAAACTTCTGAGTTTGTCTTTCCATTATTCGAATCTCTCTCCAAACAAAAAGGGGAGGCCTATTAATGTTTCCATAAGTAACTTCTTCAACACAATTATCCATAAAGAACAAGGATCTTTACTCAAACACGGTTAAGTGCTCTGTTTTGAGACCGAGCTCTGATACCAATTCTAGAACGAAGAAACATAAGAAATGGGGGGGGGGGTTTATTGTGTTTTCTAAATAAAATATTTTTCGTTGGGCTATACTGAAGTAAATATGGTAGCTATGTCTAGTCCTTTCAACCTTAAGGATTTAATAGTGACACAATGATTTAATCCTGGTTCACCACCAACACAGTAGCTATGTCTAGTCCTTTCAACCTTAAGGATTTAATCCACTAGTATACCAAGAAATCATATTTATACTCGAACACCTACTAGTCACACTAACTGTGTTCAATCTTCTCTACCTTCTAGCTTAGTACAGTCAAAATGTTGAGGGATGTAGCTCTCGTAGAGAGTGCTTAAAGAGTTGTTACTTCAGACTTTCATAGGACTAGCGTGAAATAGAGTGATATTGCGTAATAGTGCATATGTGCTTGTTGATTGTGTATTCTTGGTTGTCTTTGTGGGATGCACATCCTTTTATAGAGAACAATTAGGATTTTTTGGCGTTGTCCTGATTGCAAGAAATCAACATAATTCATTAAGTTTTGTATCGTATCTTTGTGGAATTGATTTGTTAGAGAAACTTTCCAAAAACTGGTCTTGTAATGATTCAACGTATCTTGTTTTAAAACAGTTGGGAAGCAGATGATACAATGGTCAAAATGTGTTGTACGATCTTTAGATAATTTAGTAGATTTAGGATGTTTATTGCTTTCTCTTCTTTGGGGAGTTGACTTTTTTAGAGCATTGACTTTTTCATATGATACGTAATAATTCAGAGTCAGACGATCATACGTTAGATGTGATTATCAAAGGCAAAGGCAAATTATTGCTTGTCATGTTTATCAAAGGCAAAAGAAGATTATTGCTTATCATGCTTATTAGAGGCAGAGGAACATAACCCATGTTAAGTTCATCAAAGGAAATTTAACTATGGCATAACTTGCGTTTTTAGAGGCAACTAGGACACAACATTGTTCGTGTATCAGACTTAGAGAAATGAAATGAAGCGAGGTGAAATTGTGTTGTATCTTTGTCTTCGTAAGGGGAAACCATTGAACTGTATTGCATGAAGTAAGGGGAAACCATTCCCGATTTGCTAAAATGGTGCACACATATTGTGAAACATTTGGATGCACTACGAAAAATGTTTTCAAATGAAGACGTAACTAATAATGTTTTCAGATGTTTTAGTAGGGAATGTCAACCAATGATAACGACTATTGTTAACTCAAGGAATTGGCAACAATGACCACACCTACCTTGTTTGACAAGTTTCTAGAACATGACAAGAGCTCAATCGTTAAAATTGCACATAGAGAAAAGTAGCAAAAGAAGGAAAATAAAAGTTTATCCTTGGTAGGCTCATCCTCAAAGTCAAAGAACAATGAAAATTCCAATGAATGTAGATCGGAAATGGAAGACTCAAGTGATGAAGAAACGAGTCTCTTTGTTAGAAGGAACAACAAAATCCTTAGGAGAAAAAGAATGGTAAACAATGGCAAGTTTAACAACAAGTGAAAGAAAACAAGAAAGATAATAACAACTCTTCCATCACATGCTATGTAAGTGGAAAGTATGAACACATCAAATTAGAATCTCTAGGATATCATAAGAAGATGGTGAAAAATGAGAAAAGAGGAGAGAAAAAAAAAAGGGAAGGAACATATATAGCTTGGGAAGAGAGTGACGAAACCTCGAGTGAAAGCTCTGACAACAACAACATCACAAACTTATGTCCATGGCTAAAAACCATAGAGAACACGTTAGTGACAATGAACTTTACTTTTTACCTACTTATGAACCATTGCAAGATTCATTTTAGGAACTTCATGAGGAAGCTAAGAATATGATAAAATTAAATTCTTATCAGTAGAAAACCGTTTTGAATTTGCAAAACTTGAAGCAATCTCATGAAGTTGCTAAAATTGTTCAATATTATCATAATTCATCTCATTGTAAAAGTTACGTTTCATTAGAAAATGAAGATGTCATTTTGAAATTGCAAGTTTCTAAATTTGAAGTTGAAGGGAAAACTTAAAAAACCTTAAACCAAAGGAAGCACTTTGCTAAATAAATAAATCATCTTTCAAAATATATCACATGTTACTTGTTTCTACAATTGAAAAAGGGACACACATCCTCACAATATTTTATAAGAAAAGTTGTTGTACCAAATGGTAGGATAGTGTGAATTCCAAAGGGACAAGTTCCTATAACTAACATTCAATAATCCAATAAAAGTTGGGTACCTAGAACTATCAAATAATTATGATTGTAGGAATATTTGTGAGTATTAAAGAACAAATAGATGCTCCAACCATTTATAAGGTTCACTTATCCTTTTCACATCAACAATGAAAGGTTTGTATACCACTCTTTTAATCAAAACTAAAGGCGGTCATATCCTTTTGATACAAGTATATGTTGGTGATATAACTTGGCTCCATTAATGAAATTTTGTGCCAACAATTTTCAAATATAAGGCAAGGGGAGTTTGAAATGTTCATTATTAGAGAGTTGAACTACTTTCTCGAATTATAAATCAAATAAACCAATAGCGACACATTTATCAACCAACCAAAATACTGCAATGAGCTACTTCTACGATTTGGCATTGAGAAGTCCAAATCAATTAGTATGCTTGTGGGTACTAAATGCAATTTAGATAAAGACTAGACAAGTATAGAGGCAGACGTTAAAAAATACAGAGGTGTGCTCGACTCTTTACTTTATCTTATCGCAAGTAGACCCAATATAATGTTCATTGTCTACATGTGTGCCCAATATTAGTCACAACCTAGAGAGTCACATCTTAAGTTAATTAGGCACATATTTTGTTATTTAATAGGGATACCTTAGTTGAGTCTTTGGTATTCCAAAGGAGGTGTTGGTGCCTTAGACATGAAAAGTATTCCAATTTTCCAGGATGCAAATTAGACATGAAAAGTATTAACGACACAAGTTATCTATTTAGAAATGCCCTAATTTCCTAGCATAACAAGAAGCATGTTGGGTCGCTTTATCAACAATTGTAGTTGAATACGTAACTGCTGGAAATTG
Organism: Cicer yamashitae; assembly: GCA_037974755.1. Lineage (NCBI taxonomy): Eukaryota > Viridiplantae > Streptophyta > Magnoliopsida > Fabales > Fabaceae > Cicer > Cicer yamashitae. The sequence goes on from JBBPBQ010000003.1 coordinate 40,128,108, forward strand.
TTGTGGCTAGATTCTTTGGCTTAAGCAACTACTTGACTATGGTTTGAACCTTATTTTAAACTTTAGAACCAAATACATTGACATTATGCATCACTTTCTTAGATACCATGTAGAAAAAGATGATTGCACATTTGAGCATGTTGATTCTTCGAATCAATTTACCAATATTTTTACAAAATCGTTTCCTAACGAGAGTTTTCTTAAGATACAAAATAAATTAGGCATTCTTAGTTATCACATGCACCGCATAAGTCATTTTAATTGTTTATATATTATGAGTAAATAACTACTGCATTGGTTTAAGCCCAACATTTTACTACATGCCTGTTGTATTTATGTTATTAATTCCTTTTAAATTTTCTAGATTTCATCTATGTTTTAAGTACCATGGTTTCGAATGTTACATTGGCTAGTTTCTTTAATGTCTCGTGTGTAGTTTTGTGCGCAAAATTACCATGTGTTGTAGCCTTTTGATTTTGTTTAATTCAATTATCATTTTTATGCTTTTTGAGTTACAATTCATTTTTTAGTAGTCATTGATTGTATGGATGAATCATCTAAGCATTTTGATATTTTCATTGCATATGAATTTTCGATAATGCTAATGTTGTGTTTTTACTTTCTTTTTTATAGTTTCAAGTTTCAATATCCATGCATTTCCCCTTTTTTATATTTGTATCAAGTTTCAAGTTTTTTTAAAGTCATGCATTCACACTAACTAAAGGGGGCATTTCTATTCGAATGATATTGAAAAGTTCATCAACAAAGTTTTGTCATCCTAAAAAGGGGGAGTATGTAAATGAATATTTCCTTATAATAGAATTAATGTTTAGACGTATGTCAAAATCAAGTTTACTTATAATGTTCTTGTGTGTCTTTGTTGATTCTTCAATTCTCAATATCCACAACGGTTCTTGAATCGATATAATCTTATGGAAACCTCATCTTATCATGCATAACATTACATACATGTTTGTAACATCATGAAATACATCAAAAACATTTCTAAGTGATTTTTAACTTCGTAAATTGACTAATATGTTGTAAATTGATTTATAGATGTCCTACAATCATTCTATGGTATTAATGACAGATGAATCAATTTGTGTGATCTGTGTAACATCCTATAAATCAAAAACTAAATATAATTAGAATTTTCAAATATAAAATATTATAATTTATATATTATCATTAATTTTATTATTAGTATTATTATTGTTAAAATATGTATTATTATTGTTTCTATATTAATGTTAGAATTATTTTAAATATGTGATGATAAAACCGATTTGTTAAAAGTAAGTATAAAATAAAATTTTATATTAATTCACCTTCTTTTGAGATAAGTTGTTTGGTTGTTCCGATAACCAATATTCCTATTACTACTCTAATAAAAAAATTTACCTATAATAATGCTATCTAGTTATTCTTAAGTATTAAAAACTCAACCAAAATTTGCCTTTAAAAATTGAAATTCATTGGCGTGATATTATATACAACAAAAATATTATAGCAATGAAATTACACCTTAATATATTATCAAATAAAAGTAGGCTACACCATCGTTCGCACATAGAAAGATAGAAAACGAAAAAACTACACATCAGGACAACAACTAGTGAATTAATCAAAAGAGTATCGATCAATTTCAATTTAGCTTTGACTCAACATGTGAGTAATCACACCCTTTAACCATTCTATGGTACATTAATTTTGAGAATATGGGTTGGGAAAAGAGTTATATATTTTGAATAGTAAGTTTTATAAAAATATACTTTGTCGAAAACCTAACTCTATTAAATCAGGATTTTAAGAAATACAATCTTAGATTATGAAATTGATTAATTTACTATTTTGTTTGTTGAATTTCCGTTTTTTATGCTTATTTGAATATGTATTCTTTGAAAGATCATTGTATATTATGTGTTTTTAATGATTGTTGTTATTGTATATTTAAATAAAATATTATCTTTTAATTATGATTTTATGAAGATTGTTGAAAACAAATTATTTTTATCATATGTGTTTGAGATGAGCTTATACTCCATATGAATGGGTCTTGTACTTCACAATTATTTATCCGTTTGAGTTATGTGCTCCATATAGATGAATCTTATACCCCACATGAGACGAGTTTTAAACTTCAAACGGATGAGTCTTGTACCTCACATTAGATGAGTTGGTGCTCCACACGATGAGATGATATTCACTTCGCGGAAGTAGTATATCTCCATATAACAATGGGACGCCATTGAATTGATTGATTAATTTTCTATAAAATAAATGTGTATTTGATTTATCTTATTATTATAGATGTGAATTATTGTTGATTTTAAGTGAATGAATTATTGAAAATGATTTCTTATTATAGAAAAACTGTTTATATTTCTTAAGTATTTTTGGAAGAACGCGGGTGCTATGGTCGATTATTCCGATTACTATGCCGACTGAGAACAATACTTGTTTTAAAATTGTGTGTATTCAGTAAGATTTAATATCTCATTAAAATGTTGTTTTCAGACATTGAGACTGATGAGAACGTTGAGAGCTAAGGAGTTCTAAACTTTTTGGATAATCATTCTATTAGTAGGCTAGTAGATCATGAATAAGTGGACATAGTATCTACATTGCATTTTATTTCGGGGTTAGTTATTAAATGTTCAATTTTAAATAGTTTGATTATTAAAGAATTTTTAATTGAAAGAATTTATTTTAAAGATTTCACAATATTATTTCCTTCGCACAATTCATTATTAATTCTTTATTCTCTTATAAAAATATAAAAAAAATTCATCAATTGTTAAACACGCGTAACTAGACATTAAAATGTGTAAATTAACTCACCAAATTTTAGGGAGTTTTGTTAGTTGACTTATAAGCAGTTACATCAACTCACCCTGTTGCAATTTCAAACCTTGAACTTTGAAACAATGTGTGTGAGTTGTTTCACACCTTTTCTAGAATCAATTTTGAAATTGACCACTAGTCTATTTTATTACACCCATCACACGACTCTAAAAAAAGCCTCAAAATTCTTTCCACTTTCAAGTGTACTTTTTTTGAAAAAAAGAATTCTCATTCAAAATTTTAATAATTGTGGATATTTTAGTAGGATTCTGATCCCCATCACCAAATCATTGAAGGTCTTGATTGAAAAAGCCTCCAATTCCCTCCCCACATTTTATTCTTTTGTTAAAGACCCTTAAATTGCATTAATGCATAGGCGCATATACTGCATTTCTGCTTTGTCTTTTTTTTTGGGTATAATTTCTAGTTTATGTTCTAGTGGTGCTTATTTTGATGTAGTACACTATTAAATATAAAAATATTAAGAAAAATAAATATAATAATATAATAGGGAGATAAAAAAAAAACAAGTAAAACCAAATTGAAGGAATCTGAAACTCTTAAAACTTAGGCCCACTTGGCCAACAATGACATGCAACCTGCACCTAAAAGAAGTGAAATATTTGCTGCAAATTGCATTTTCAAATTGTTTTGCAACCTTGGGCTCATAAAATCTGCTGCAAGTAGGTCTACTAATGCCATGTAAATCAAAATTCCAGCTGAAGCAGAATTGAAAACCCCTTCAATAATTAAAGAAGTTGGATCATTCTCTCTATATACACTTGATACTCCTATCCCAATTGCTATCCCAATTGGTGTTGTGAGGGAGAAAAATGTAGCCATAATTGTTGTAGACCTAGACTCAAATTTTGCCTGCACAAAATATGTTCTAATTAGTAATTCACACCCTCACAATTAAACACATACACAAATTATTAATTATATTTTAGTAAATACTTTCTTCCTCCTTAAATATAAACAAAATTAAGTTAAAGCAAGTTGATGTATTTAGTACAATTGGTTCAAATTGTACCAAATACGTCAACTTTCTTTAATTCAATTTGCTTGTATTTAAGGTCAAAGGAAATATTTTTTTTTAGTTTCTCTAAAACATGTTAAATTTAATTTGATCTCTCATATACAAATTTATAAATTCTTTCTCAGAATTGCAAATGACGCAATTGTTTTTTCATCAATGACAGAATTTGAGTGTTTAAATTTTTCTTAGTTACTTATATGTGACAAGTTAGTGATAGTGATAAACAATTTAAGGACTTAATATTATTATTTTTTCTAAGAGCCTAAATTAGGTGTCAAATTTTTCAAAAGTAGTCTTGTTTTTTATTTTAATATTTTTTTGGGTCTATATTTTTAATCTTATATATCTAAGTTTAAAGCTGTTTGATTCATATAGTGTGCACAAGTAGTACAACCCAAAAGGAGTCTCAATTCACTTTAATGACATTTTGGTATTTTTCTCTTTTTATGTGGTAAAAGTTAAGAAGAGTAATGTAAATTTGTATTGCATAGAAGGATGTCGTCATAATGGCAACATTTTGCAAACCATTTCTCCTACTTTCCAAACTGCATAGAAAACTTCCACACGCAACTCACTTTTGAAACTTTTTCTATTTTAGCAAATTTAATTCTAACTTCATAACTTCACTTTTTTCTCAATACCTTATATGATTTGATGATGGGATAATGAGGAAGACTACTTATGTTGAGGGTAAAAATAATTTGAAAATGTGATCCCAACAAAAATATTTTGATTCTCTTCTTTTTCACGCAATCACTCAATAGACAATTTGAACTTCATTTTTTAATTTTATAAATTTAATTTATCTATGTCTCAATTAGAATTGTTTAATCATAATTTGACCTTGATTTTATATTTAATTGGAGATATTTCAAATACATACATTAATTAAAATTTGAAATACCTGTGATATGCAACCACCAAGCCCCATTCCTTCAAAAAATTGATGGAAAGACAAAGCCACTAGGAGAGGCTTAATGGTATCAATGCTTTGTGCAGTACCTAAAGATATTCCAATAATCACTGAATGGACCACAATTCCTAGCTCCAACACCTTATAAACAAAACAGAGTCAAATTAATCATTAATTAGGCACACAAATAAAAAATACTATAAATATTTATAGTATTTATTTATATAGTTAGCAACAACACATTGATCTAACCAAGCGGTCCAAATTTCATTAAAAAAAAAAAACCAAGTGGTTTGGTAGAAAAAATTAAATGAAAAATGAATTTCAGTTAAAATCAAATTACTCGAGAGTATCAATTTCTTTAAATCTCATGTGAAATAATATTTGATTTATTTTCTGACCGAATTTTGAATAATCATAGCTCTTTCTTTCTATTGAGTTTTAGAAGGTTCATAAAAAAATAAAAACACATTGAACTTACTTGTGATATGATACGTTGCCTAATTAATTCAGATGAAATTGAATCATGAGAAGAGTTAGTTGATCCATGAGCATGACCATGTGTAGCATGTGTATGAACATGTATATGACCAACATGTTCATTACCTCCAATTTCAACATCATCATGAGCAACTTGTTTTGAAAGGTTATTATTATTAAAATGTTGCCTATGATAATAGCCACTGGCAAATGAATCAACCATCAAAGTACCAATTGAAGACAACATAGCAACAAATCCAGCAAATGGAAAATTCTCCCAAAAGTTTTTCTTAAGACAAGGTGAATTCAATTTCTCAAATGCTTCCGGAAGTATGTGAATGAAACCGGTTGATAAAATCACCCCTGCCGCAAAGGCTTTAATCATGAAAAATAAGTCATTTTTAGGACTTAGAACTGGAATTCTTTTGCTTAATAATGGTAGGCTTACACCAACAGCACCACAAATAAGGATAGAAGCAATTGAACCAAGTTTGTAATGAAGGGTTTCATTTTTTTCATCATTTTGTGTGGTTTCTTCTGTGTCACATGTGCATGTTGTGGTACATGAAACAAGTGTTGGAAGGAAAAAAATTATGTAAAAAAATGATAGCTTTGTTAAGGTGGTTGTGAGAAAACATGTTTTTGAGTTCATCATTTTTTTGTTGTTGGTGTTTTGGGAATTGGGAATGACCCAAGTGAAATTTTGTACGAGGAAGAGCAAAGAGGGTGTGAGTGTATGAGAAAATGTTTATACTAAGGTTGTGTTATTTAAAGGGTGTCGAAAAGTTTGTGTATATAATTTATTACTTCTTTTGACCCTATTAATAAATATTATCTCGAATTATTTGTCTAGCCTGAATTTATTTAATTTATTTATTATCTTATTTTACTATATAAAATGGACAAAAAGGGAAGAAAATAAAAGCCACTCTCAAAGGCTGAAAACGTAAGCATCTTAAACAGCCATATCAAACCCCGCAAGTTAGATACTTCTTCTATACTTTAGTAAAAAGGAATGCTTTTTATTGGAAGGAAGAAAATAGTCACCGTTTTGTATGGTATTTCTTCTAAATAATTTTGTTTTATTAATGATATAGGATTTGATGAATATTCTTTATAGTTAGATTTTTAACGCGACAATTTTCTCATAAAGGATGTTGTACTCTTTATTCTTTATTTAGATTTTTTTCTATTGGATTTTTTCCTAGTAAGATTTTAATGAGGTATATCTTTAATGGACACTCAAGGGAAGTGTTATGAATATTCGTGGATGTCCATTTTCTCTAAACTTTTATATTCCATAGTTGGTCTATAGCTCCTATGAATAAATGGCTTTTACATTTTGGTAGTGCTCTTTAACTTCATATGTTAATATCATATTATATTAGACTCTTAAGGTATTTATAAGTTATATGACTTGTGGCATATAAATAGAAGTCATACACAATTGTAAATTTTACACCTTGAAGAACACAATATAAAGATCAAATTGTTCTCTCTTTCTCTCATCTTCTATATCTTGCTCTCCTTTTAGGTAATTTCATAACATAAAATGTTTTGTATATGTCATTATCATTTTGACCTAAATTTTATACTAATAAGGTTGATTTACAATGTGTCATGTGGAAGAAGTGAACAGATGAGTTATCATTAAAGTTAGAGGTGACAATTTAGTTCATATATCCACGATCCATTCAATTTATTTACGATAAATCCATCTAATCTATTTACTATGCAAAATAATTGTTAATAGATTGAATCTAATCTATTCATTTGATAATATGAATGGATACAGTTCATCCAACCTTTTTTATACACCCAATGGATCACTTTCCTTTGAATGAAAAATCTAATGGACTACATTTAATAAACTACCACCACAACGATGGCCACCATATTGAAAGCGAGTAACGTTCATATTTTCTATGATAATACATCTACTATATGTCTGACCAAAAATTCATTTCTACATTCCAGGGAAATGCATAGTAAAATGATGAGTTTAATATCATTCTGCATGTGAAGAATGTACATGTTGTATCTAGAACAGATGATTTCATTACATTTACGCCTTCTGGAAAAGTAGTCTTCGTTCCATACCTTTTGATCTGATGGAAAAATTAGAGAAAAAAATATTGAAAACATGATTAGGATAAGACAATATGAAGAAAGTACTCTGAATATTTTCTTCAACAGAAGACTAGAATATCATACTTAGGGGGATATTGAGGATATTCTTATGAATATCTTTTGAGAAATATTTATTTTTATGAGAAATGGATAATTGTACATCAATATTGTACGCATTTGTCATTATAAAAAAAAGAGGAGATTGTTAGAATAAGAATGGCTTGAAAGACAATGACCCAAAGTATGCTTTGATGATAACAACGTTCACAACAGAATAATTTATCTTCTTATGTATTTGTTAAGTGTGCAAGAAAGCTTATTGAGAAAAACATCCACGTAAAGAATCTTCTAACTGCATCCTCTTTTATGAAATTCTCATGAAGGCTTTACTGAAACTAGATCTCTGTCTCTCAAAAATTAAACCTGTAACAGCCCGACCCTTACCGCTATCGGTACTGTTAATCACGACCTTCTCACCTCCCATTTCCCACCGTTGAAAATAACGAGTTTTTGCCTTCCGTGGAATTCGAGCCCGGTACCTTTTGTTATGATCATAACATATGAGATATATGGTCTAATAACTATAATGATGTACATCATAATTCCAATTTCCACAACAAATGAAATAATTCTCATGTATTCTTTCTCAAGTGGTGAGATAGAACATTGTCTCCTAGACAAATCATTATCATTTTATCGTATGTTTGTTTACTAAGATCAAGAAACTTTATAGATCTATCTCTATAGATCTTGAATCCTAACACTTAAAAAATGTTGCCCAAGTCATTTATCAAGAAACAATTTCCAATTATGCTTCGTAGGGATACTGTTATTTGTTGAGTCGTATATTTTTCGCTAAAAAGATCAAATTCAATAATGCTCCCACTAACCTCTATATATACACAAGCTCACAAGAGAACCTATGAAGCATTTAAGTATCTTGAATGAGAAAAGGTTACACCATAGTCTATACCATAGATTTGGAATAAACATTTCTTAGTACACACGCCTAAAAGTATTCAATATACCATTCGTTTTTATCCTCAATTGAAAACCCATTTTCACCCTATATCCATCAGAGCGACTCCATCAAGGTCCAGCCTTATTGGTTTACATGGATTCCTTCACATATTCTATACGATGACACAATTTGTTGTATTTATCTAAATCTTGTGTAACTCGATTAAGTGACATATCCACAATACTTATAGAATTCATTAATGTTCCATTAAATACAGGTTGTGTAGTTTTTGGATTTCTCTAAGTTCTACAACTCTTCCACTGGTTCCTATGGAGATTAAAACCATTTAAGGAATACTTCATTCTCCACAACAAACTCTTTATCATTTAAGATTTTGTAGAAAAAATATCATTAGTTTCCTAAGGATATTCCACAAATTAATTTTATTTAGTTTGATTTCAAGCTTATCTTAACCAAATAAACTTGATCAGTCGAATTTTCATAAATGTTGTTTTGGCATTTCATATCTCAAATAGAATCTTTATAGCCTCAGATTGCACATGATTGATTACTAGTTAATAAATAGTTATATAAAACTCATATTTCATAAAGAGATATAATATTTGAGTGACTCATAACAAATCAGACCATGTTAGTCTAACATGGTTTGATTTAGATAGTCATCAAACTTCTTAGTTTTTGTTTCATAAGATAGAAAAATTCTCATTTACTATAATCAATAGTAAATGCAACGAAGTCAAGAAACCCACCTTTTACAAACTTGGTTAGTAGCACCCATATAAATCTTATGTATCATGCCAAAAGATCACTAACTCTTTCATCATGATTGATGATCAAAGCTTAGTCATCCTTTCCAAAAACTATTTATCATAAACCTCAAACATTTTTCAATTGAATGAGTTTAAGGGTCCATTTTAATGGAACTTTAAATATATTTCTTACTTATATGACCTAAACAAAAATAACAAGGTATATAAGAATCAAATAATTGGATTTGAACTTATTTGCAGGTATGTCATAGACGGACAACTTGAGATCAACGACACATGGTTCGTGTCTTTCAAGATCTCCAACATTGAAAACATCAATTGAATAAATGAAACAGTTGTCTTTTTATTACAAAATAACATCCTTTCTTATCATCTCAAGAAATGGAAGTGATGCTTTTAACAAAATTTGGAAAATAATAACACTTATTAAGCCTAAAAGTCAAAGCTCTCATTATTTATGCAGCAAGAATTGTTGCATATCACATATGTAGATTGACTTTAATCAACATTCTACTTATATTGTATCTTATACACACGTTGTAGAAGAAGTTGACTTCTATGACAAAAATTTGAAGAGAAAGTTTAACGTTATATTTTCAACTTATACTCTTTCTGGTATATGAGAAAATTCGTCCAATATTTTGTCCAACTTAATTGGAAGTAATACTTTTCTATGCAACACTTCTTGCCAACTTAAATGCAAGAGTACATGGCTTGAATTTATTCTTGCAGATGTGCTACTTGCTCTTAGTAGGCTTTAAGTTCTTTTCTTTTATAGACCATTAACATGTTTTTCCTTTGTGATTATAACCATCCAACAACTCTTTCTGAACCAAGTAAACGACCAACTCTCGACCATTAGAAAATGTCAATTTATTTTGGTTATCAATGTTCCCAATAATACATAACATCATAATGTGAAAATATACAACTCTCGACTTGATACTTCTTACAAGCATTTTTTCGGTCATAGTTGGTGTAGCTTACTCAATGCTCAGTTGATGAAAAATATACAACTTTTTCTCAAGTTTTGAGGACCATCTTCAAATTTCAGTACCATTCTAGAAATTCATTTGCAAGTATATCTTATCTTTCTCAAGGACATTTCACAGTTAATATTGTATCTAATTTCATGATAATTTAAATTACATAAACATGCAAAACTTAAGTATCATGATTAAAACATATTTAATACGACTTAATTAAATATGCTCCAATTATTTATTCAAATCAATGGCCCTCGTCATTGACTCAGAAAATCCCATTGAAAGATTTTTTAGTGTGACCAAGATCCATAATTCACCTTGTTTTGAGAAAGTTGAGCTGATTCACCCAAAATTTGGCTATTTAGGTAGGAAAACTCATTTCCAATTACTTCACATGTAACTCTTGGATCAGTTGGTAGAAAAACACTTGTTCTAATTCATCTCATTAATTACAGAGCAACCCTTTTACATCTAAGCTTATTTCAATCCTATTAAACCCGCCTTAGTTAAGTTACACTTAATGAATGACATTCAGATCTTATCATATCGTGCCTTAGCAATATAGAATAGTGCGTCTAGCTTTGGCATGACTCATAATATACAATATTGGACTTGAAGAGTGCCACACATCAGAAGACATTAAACCTAATATTTAATTTGAGGGGTTTTAATAGGAAACCTCACTAACTTTTGTATCTCATACAAATATCTCTCAACATGCATGCATATATATAGTCTCATAATTCAAAGCATATAAAAACATGTTATCACACATTGTATATATCATGCATCACCTAACATGAAAGACAAATTAAACGAATTTAATACCGATTGAGCTACTGGCTCAATTGGTAGAGGGACTGTCTGGAGGCGGTACTTATCCCCCAGGTACCGGGCTCGAATCCCACGGAAGGCAAAAACTCGTTATTTCCACTTGGTGGATAAGGGGGACGAGAAGGTCGTGAGGTAGCATTGCCTGTAACGGTAATGGCTGAGGTGTTACACTTAGCCTCACCAGGCTTACATATACAATTTCTCTTTTTGTTTTACAGCACTTACACAACTATCAACAAGTTAATATTAACTTGAAGATATACAGGTTGTTTGAGAAAATTGATAAGAGTGGATTCTTCCACTATTATATACTTTCTAAGAGGATGATATCAAGGATATAATTAAAATTAGTAGAAAGTATGATGAGGATGAGATTGCTTTACACAACTTTTATATTTTGCTTTTATGATGTTTGTTGTCTTTAATGAAGATGAGATCATCTGAATTTATAGAAATGATGGTGCTTCAAATATGAGGATAAGCACAAAGTCTCCGTTGGAGATTTAGATGATTGCCCATGGTCTTTATTTGGAATTTCAAATATGCCCTTCAGCTGTCCTTGTTAGAAGAATGTTGAGAGGATGAGTGTTCCAGTCTATCCTCGGATAGGAGGATGAAGCTTCCATTAATTTTGATGTGACTTGTGCTATTTGACTTTTTTTCTTTCCGAACAATTGTAGTATCTTGCCTTATGAGTCAAGGACATCACTTTTTGTACTTTGGTACTTTTACTCATTTTCCCATGTGTAAGGATGAATAGACAACAAAAGTTCATCCTTTATTCTTCGTTGTTTATCCTCTGACATAGAGGACATAAATTCATCATCTCTTCAGTATTGTTTATCCTCTGTTATAGAGGATTTAATTTCATCATCTTCTTTGTTTATCCTCTGACGTAGAGGACATACTAATATATGTTAAAATATTTCATCTTTTCAAGAAGGTGAGGAACCTGTTTTCTAAAATTGATACACTCAAGAGCACAAGTTAGATAACACACATAATCAGAATCTTTGAAACAATTTTGTTATCATTAAAACATTTTAGAGAGATTTGTCTCAACAATCTCCCCCTTTTCGATGATGACAAAATTCTTTAGATTATGATTCTGGTAAAAGAAATTACACAAGTATTAAAAAAATTGATTATGCTCCCCCTCAATATATGCATAATCTTTCTGTTTTTAAACTATGCTCTCCCTCAACATATGCATAAATTTTTGTGATAACCATTTTGAACCAAAATATAAATTCATTAATTGTTCAAGAAGACAGCGACTACAAATTGGTTCAAAAGAAAAAAAAAATCATAATTTATAAAGAGGATTGAAATATAGATGTTTCAAATAGCATCCTCTAGTCTTCACAAAATGGACAAGTTGTTACGTTAGCTCATAATCTTTCTCCCCCAAGATTTGTCAACCATCAAAAAGTAAAAAACAACGCAGCTGCAAAGCTATTTAGACGGAGATGAATCGTCAGAAGAAGAGGAGGTTCAAGGACGAGGAAAGTCAGGATGAGGAGCTTGAGGTGGCAAAACAAAAGGATGATCCCAAAGGGCAATGGTGGAGATGAGATGTTTAGTGACCCATTCCAAGAGGAGGCCAAAGTTAGCCAAGGTTTGTTGAAAAGAGTTGAAGCTTGCAAATAGTTTTTTTTGATCTTTTCTGGTTATTTTGAGAAACCATACTTCCGTTTGAGTTCGTTTAGCTTCAGTCATCTTTTCTGACCGATTGTTGTGTTGATCTTGAGGCATGGCATTGACACTCGCACTTTTGTTTTGGGAGCTCTAACACCCCGATTTTTAACAGCGCGGGTGCATTTTTTTTAAAACAACTTAATAAAATAATACGTCGTAACATAAATCGACAAGAGTCATAAATAATTATACATATATACAAACAAGCTAAGGTAGTTTTTGGAACAATAATCCAAAGTATACAAATAGAAAATACACCGGGGCTATGAGACCCATCAGACATCGCTCAACCCCTGGGGTATTCTCGGAAGACACCTGCATAGAAGTACTGCTCCAAGAATGCTATCCCCCATAGTCACGTAAAAAAATATGGAACATGGACCCACCAAAAAGTCAACTGTCAAGGTATGTCATAGATACAGTCATTCGAAAACAAAATAAGTACAACCACCAAAAGAAAAACACTAAGGTCCTATATAACAAAAACTAATCTGATCATCCACTACAGTAACAAGGGTGACCTCATCACACTACACAAGTTCCTTCTGACGCAGTATCTCTCCTCGAAGTAATTTCCTCCTTCTCTTCCGCCATAGAGGAATCAGTCCCCTCAGAGGTCGGGTCGACCCACGAGATAGGTGGCTTTGGTGGCGCAGGAATCGCAAAACAGCTCACTACCTCAGAGAAATTTGGTAGAGGATCATTCACCGAAAGTGAGAGCTCTGACTCCTACTTGAGATGAGATCGTATGCCCAAGCAGTCGGTGAGTGCCAGTCAGGGAAGTCTAACGACATTTCCGTCGTCAGGGTAACAGTCGGTAGAACAGATTCGAGTATCATCTGAGGGCAAATCCAATTTCCACAATAATTTAAAGGGTCACCAACCGAAATTAACAATCAATATTTGACAATTATGTTATGAAGACAAACAATAACACTTAGCAGTTATGGCATGATAACAAACAACAGAGCATGTATATACATATATCATATCATAACAAACATGACTCGCGTGCCAAGCACCCTAATGCAATGCTTATATGCCAGTGCACATGATTCCAGAATTTCCAAACCCTCATCGAGGGGCGTAAATCATAAATATACTGCCTCTCATAGACCAGTACTAATTACCAAGGTGCCACCTATCACATATCAATATGATTTATCAGAGTGTAGTATATCACAGACCTACACGACTAAAAATCCTCGTAAGGATAAGATGGACCAATCAACTCATGGAACCATCCGGTGGCCCATCGCGGTCACCACTAAACACCGTGGCCCATCACAATCACCACTAACTATGAAATGCATGAGCATACTCTGACTCTTTCACAACAATCATTATGTAAATGTAGCTATTAAAAGACTCCCCTTTTAATATTCATTACACACTAATAATTTTTCATACTTTTCACAGAGCATACTCAAGACATATTCTCATCAATAAAATTCATAACATGTAGCAACCCATATTATCAACCATGAATGCATAATCACATCAATATTAATCATCGCATATTCACACATCAATCACACATATAAGGTCCCTATGTGCAAACTAAAAATTTGGAAGGAGCCCTTACTTCAATTATCTTTTTCAACAATTATCGCTACCACAATCAAACACAACGAAAATCTCGCTCGTGCCAACACCTTCAATCAAACAGTGTTTGACTTTGTCAAATTAGTCCCCAAGACTTTAATAACCTTACATACCTTTTGTTACTCATAATCCCCTTAGAGTTTATTTACTAAAAGAGTTTAAAACGAGTAAGGATTAATAGTATTATTATCCACTATACAAACTTTCAACATATTAAACATATATTTAGAAGTTAACATCCTTTAAATTTCTCATATAATTCACTAACAATCATTCGAAACGTCTTAAATTATTTTTCTCAAAATTTTTCACACAACCACAAATTTTCTCAAATTTGCCATAACTCATTTTTTTATTGTTTCAAATAACTATAAGTTTGATCTACTACATTTTTAAAGACTAAATGTTCAATCAACATATTTACCTCATAACAACATAACCACACAAAAATAATATCAATAAATATTTTTCTAGTTTCAAAGTTCTAACTCTTTGAAATAGTTTCATTCCTTTCAAAATATATTAAATATTTTATTTTTCTTTTCTTATCAACAAAGCTTGTATTTTAATTCATGAAACTTGGAATCTTTAAAAAAAAAAATGAAATTCTAACTCAAGTCTTTAACCTTTACTTAATAAACTTGAAACTTTAATTAAAATCATGCAAACTTTTCTAAAAATTGAAAGTATACATAAAAAAAATTTGAAACCGCAATTCACTAATTTTCCTTAAAACACAAGTTCAAAGATTTGATAACCACATGTATATATTCTTGATCATCAATCATAACAACTATTTTTGGAACGGCATAAACTAAGAAAAATCATTTTTCTTTAATCACCACAACAACATTAATATTTCAGAGTTCTCTCCACCATTATCTCGGTGTCAACGGTCTCGATTCCTTTTCGAGACTCAAGGAGCTAACTACATAACCATAGAGATTTATAAAAATTTGTTCACCACCAAAATTTATCCAACCACATCATAATTCCAAAACTAATTATTTTTTATTTTTTATTTTTTTATATCTTTCAAGTTATATCACTCAACCATTAGAGCACAAAAATTTGAGTTAATAAAGTACTCTAAACTTCTTCTTTAAACTTAGTCCAAGAGTAATTAAAAGAGTAATATTTTTAACTCTAAACATTTTAATTTCAATCTAACTTTTTGCTCAAACTCTTTAACTTAGTTAAAATTTGAACTTTTTCACAACTTTAACAACTCTAAATTTTCTTGTAAAGTTTCAATTTCAGTTCAAACTTATTTATTTGAAAACAACTCATTACATAACTCAAACACATCAAAAAAACAATTTCGTATTTTTTTAACCATTACTAACAACATCAACAACAAGGATTAAATTTTTTTCAAAACACCAATAACAACAACAACACAAGCATGAAGAATGATTAATAACACAAGAAGGAAAATCACTTATTTATGGACAAGAAATTTGCAACAAAACACTCCAAAAAAATCTAATCATTTCTATCCAACACAAACCCCAAAATAGAAGAACACATGACCCTTTTTTTTTTTAATCTATCAAAATCATGGAGATCAATTGATTTCCCAAGAATAAAGTTGGAAGTTTACCCATCTCCCATGGTGATTCAACCTAGCATAAGAAAATGAGAAGGAAAGTGGAACTCACCGTTTAAGAACACCACTAACTTCACAAGACCAAGCTCTAACTTTCTCTTCTTGGTTACTTCTTCAAAAGACCTCTCAACCTCTCACAAAATCACTTGGTAGTTCACTAACTTTAGAGCACCAAAACTTATGTATTTTTGTTTTTTTTTTTTTTTGTCTAAGAAAAAAAAAAGGAAGAAGAGTAGAGACGGGGGAGGCATAACGTGAACTGAAAGGAGGGAGGGGTTATTTTGATTTCTTTATAGTCACAAATAAGTGTAAGTTTCATTTTATAATTAGGAATATGTGTTTTTTTTTTTCTTTCTAACTTACCATAATTTATTATAATTAAAATATTTAGGTACTTCACTAAAATCATCATTATAACATCTAATCACCCTTACATACATCACCTCACTCACTTATCAATTTAATTTAATAAAAAATATCTACTCTCGTCGCAACTCAATTGACATATGAATTTATCAGCGACATATGACATCTTAAAATTTTTATTGATAATAAATTCTCCGTAACTTAATTAAATTACTCTCCGATAAATAATTTTAATCGGGTCTCCATATATATATATACACACATACACATATATTTTAAACATATTACTAACTCTTACAAAATATATTTTTGGTACTTAATTCATAAAATAGAAATTGGGCTAATAGCCTAAGCAATTCAACACAAAATACACTAAAATTCCATAAATTAGATTGTAGAAAATTTAGAGTCTTACAGGAGCAAACACATTTGTGTTGGGAGGAATTTTCACCGGTTCTTACAAGAAAGGAATCGATGGAGCTAAATCTTCCAGTGACCTCAGGAATGTGGAGTTTTGAAGTTTCTCCACTTGTCCTCGGTGGGACAAATGTATAAAATAGTGGAGGAGGTGTGGGAAGAACTGGATGAGGGTCAACAGCATGGCTTACCTTGAGTGGAGAAGTGAAGATTTGAGATATTGTACAAGATAATTATGCGTTTTGATTTGGACTTATAGGCGGATATGGTGGAAAAAGGAAGGTGTCTTGTAGATTTTGAAAATCTCCATGGTCTCATTAGCCTGCAGACTTTGTGGAGGAGAGAACTGATGTTGGGTGAGGTTGAGATCAAAGTATAACTCTACACCAACTTCCAGAGATTTGTGAGCAGTATCCTCAAATAGGTCCTCAACAAGAGGATTGATTTCAGGAAATGTAGAAAAAAAGATGTTGTGCGTTAGAGATGGAATTATTTCAAAATCAAATAAAATTTGATTTGTTGTGAGAGAGGTGGCAAGGTTCTTAGAGGTTTTTGGCTCTTGAGTAGTGGTAGTAGGAATGCAGGCATCCTCAGAAAGAGGACTAGTGATAGGCGTTTTTGTTGTAAGTGGTTTTTGTGAAGTGGGGATTGTTTTTTTTTCATTTTCTTCTTAGTTGTTTAAGGTTTTGATTGGGATTTTTGGTGTGGAGGTTTTGAAAGTTTCCTTTTTGTGAAATGGTTTGTCTGCAGGATTGAGCCTCATTTGATTGATGTTCCAGGCAAAAAATACATTGTTCATACAAATAGATTGCTCATCATCCAATGGAACTTTAAAAAATTTGAAGATTTTGGTGAGGAGCATTCCATAGGGAGTTGAACGAACAAGTCTGGCAGCATTCACCATGAAGCAGAAAATGATGTTTCCCAGGTGCATAGGGCTACTAGTAATAAGATGATGGATTATTGATAGGTCTAGTTCAGTGACTTTTTCAAAGCTTCTTGCGCGAGATACGATAATGTGAATGCAGATGTTATAAATAACTCTACACATAGGTAGGAGGTTAGATGCAATATGAGGTTTAGGAGGCGTGATGAGAATGTTATTTAAAACATTTATTCGTGTGGCTTTAGACACAGAGTACCATGCCGCAGTGAAGATGTAAGGTCCTTCATTTTGAATGTCAAAAATCTGACACGAAGTATCAAGATTGAGTTCGACAAGAACGCCTTTGAGAATGATATTGAGAAATGTGTCACCTTTGGAGACATTTGCGGCAGCGTAGAAGGCTTTGACAAGTTTGGGATGTTGAGGTTCATCTATCTTAAGGAAGGATGTCCATCCTAGTTGATTAAAGATTTCTTCAACATTAAAACCACCCTTTTTAAGCCCTCAAGATCAATTGTTTTGTCGTTTACAACTGATTTGTCTTGCCACTTTTTAGTGTACCTTGTTTCTAATTCTCTAAAATTAAATAGAGGAGTTTTTGCTTTGATTTTAGATGATAAGGATACACGAGGTTTTGATTTTGAGGAGACTTCCTTCTGAGATTTCTTCGAGGAGGCGGATTTTGGCCTAGAGGTGTCAGATTTAGTGGCTTTAGAATCATCTGAGTTTATGACATGGATAGTGCTTTATTGTGGTAGTTTGTTTTTGTAAAAGAGAGCTCCAGACATGAGTCGTGAGGATTGTCTGGTGGGGGCAGAAGATGAAGTTTTTGACAGTGAGTTTTTTTTTTTTTTTTTGGTTGAGGATAGATGAGGAGGAGTTGAGGAGAGGACAAGAGGAGCGGCTATGTACAAAGGAGGATGAATAATACTCACTGGTTCTGGTTCTATAAGACCGGGTGAGATTGTTTCCTCTTGAGAGTGATTTGAATCACTTGAAAACCTCTTAGATAAACAATCTGGAAAGTTTGCTGGAAATTTTCTTTTTGCAGAGATTTTTTCGTTTGAGCCATTTTCAGAGAGAAGCATTGATGATTAGAATTTTGGAATGAAGTGAATGGTTTAGGTTTTTGAAAGAGGAAGTTTTAAGGTTTTTTGTAACCGTTAGAAAGAAGAGGGAAAGTGTAACACCCTCAATTTCTTATTATTATATTTTAATAGTATAATAATATATTGCTATTATTATATGTGTGTTTGATATAATTGATAATTCTCCGTGTTACCTTAAAATTTATCTAAACTATTAGTAATAAAAATATTTTAGTTTATTTTTCCTTAAAATCAAATAAATATAGTAATAGTAAACAAATAAGTAAAAGAAATTAAAAACACCACTCTTTAGCGGTACCTTGTTACTATTACCCTAGCTAATCTAATTGGCAAGTATTCATATATATATATATATATATAAATAGCTGAAAACAAGTTACGCCGCCGCACCAAAGCTCTCCTTCGCGATTTTTCCTGCCGCACCAAAAAATTCCAATCCAAAATTTCAATTCCAATTCTAAATACCAATCCCAATTCCAAATCACAATCAGGTATGTGGTATGTGGTTATACTTCATTTCGCTTGTCTTCTACTCTATGCATATCTTTGAGCACATGTGATTATTTTTCTTCCCTTTCATTAGTTAATCGTCAGTATTAACAATTTCAAAACTTATTAGTGTGCCTTGTCCATTTCCACATATTACGGAACAAACGATACTTGCTAATTGTACATACTATTTGACTACCAGAGAATGTTGGGTTTATATTTGTACCAAAAATCACGAAATGAATAGTTAAGAAATTATTCAGCAAAAATTCTAGTCTTTCCCCTTTTCTAAGGAGACCTATTCCTTCTCTAATTGGAATAATTGCTACCGCCATAATTTCCCTTTTATCAGTATTTTAGAGGATTGTGCTTTACAATAAGATCAATGTGTGTTGTGATATAAATTTTATAACAGGCATTGTTGATTGCACATGAGATTTGATTCGTTGTGTCTCTAATTGACTTGTGATTTGCTCTATATGTTTTTTTTATGGTTATATTCCGATTACATGTTTTTTAGCGCTTCCTTCTGTCGGCAACAATTTTGACCAAATGCAGGATCATACTTTGATAAACTTGAACTAAAATTTTATTTTGTATTGAGATAATGAATAATTTTGAGCTATATTTGCAATTTTAGTTTTTGCGTCACTCAAAATGTCAAATTTTGCTTGTTTTGTTTGTCTAGTTTGAAGCTGCATTTATGTAACTTCTGTTTGGGAAGTTTTGGTTTGAGCATTCTTAATAAATTTGTTTTATCTTCAAATTCTCCCTTACATGAACATGTGTAATTGTATTCTCTATTTTATATACATCTATATATGAATAAATAAATAATCCCAAATTGTTTAACACCCAAACTATAGATATATGCCATATTTATTTAAATATGTGAGTCTGTTTTATTTTAATTAAAATTAGACGTTTGTTTTTATGTTGGTATACTAAAATGGATAGTTGATGACATTAAAAATATTTTAGTTATATTATAAGTATCAAATAGTTTATTTAATTAATTTTAATAAATAATTTATATATCTATTGGAGCAAGTACTTAATTCGTATTGGTTGTTGCATTGATTTATTTTCTTTCGCGGACTGTTAGAGACGGTGGTTGGCGAAGACGCGGCACATTAAATCAGCGGATCGACTTCGTTGGGAGGAATCTTCGGCTAAGGTAAGGGGTGAGATGAGGTTCAATTTTATGAGTATAAAATAACGTGAGATGAACGGGAATACCGAAATTCCCAGATATTCATCTGGGGCTCACTACATATGGTTGGGCCCTATTGAGCAATAATAATTAATTAATAACATATGAATGGTAACAGTGAGGACTAAAATATAATTTAGCAACCTATAGAATTATTGTGAATTTATTTATAGCAAGATTGCACGTTGAATGATTTTATGAAATGTGATGCTGATTGTTACGGTATGAATAATTTATATTAGAGTGTTCTTGCTATTTGATTGAAATCGTGAAATTATTTGAATGTGCTACCTGTTGATTTTTATTGCGATTGATTAGATTGGATTGTGCATTGTGAGTAGTGTAAACCAAATATTGGGATTGAATTGTGATTGACTAATATACATATAATGATGAATATTGTGAAGTCAAACTGAAATTTATTGAGTTGTGATGATCGAGTAAGTCTGAGATATATGTTGTAGATTTTGGAGTTAGGATTATTTTGTCAACATATAGGGAGGGTCTGACAAACCTAGTGATTCGGGGAAGTACAACTGAATGAGCCTGATCGTGGAGGGCTACAGTCGAACTGTAAGGTAAGACTGATAGACCTTTGGGGTACATCTAGTGGGGAATTCCTAAGTGGATTAGTGGGTTATTCCCTAAGGTCGGGAACTACCGTGCAACACGAGAGTACCCCTACCGTCGCGTATATGTGTCTCGGGTTGAGTTGAGGGGATCTATGAGGACTTGGCCATTCATGGATTGTCCGTCCACTCTTGTAGTGGCATAGTATCAGGCCTCCTAACCAAGTACTTCAGAGTAGAATGGTACCAAATGATGAAGTATAGAGTATAGGACATGCATAGCATTTTATCCTTGTAACTGCTTTATTGGGATTGAATCGGATTAACCTTAGATGTTATATTATGGAATGTTCTCCTTAATTGTACCGTTTGACTGATTGCGTGTTCTTCTCGTGTATTTTATATTGTTACATAATTTCGAAACTCACCCCTCGATGTTTGTGTTTGGCGTTTGCAATGGACGCAGACGAGCCGAAAGCTGTAGGTGAAGATTAATGCTCGTGAAGTGTAGGAAGCCGAATTATCTCGAAGACTTCTATTTTCTACCTTTTGTTAACGTCATTTTGAACATAGTTTATTTTGGGAATTCCCACTCTGATAGTGACATCGGGTTGAGACTACATTTACAATTATCATTAAACTTGTGTATGTGTGCTTCCAAAGGGATCTTGTTAAATACTGCTACAATTATGTGATGTTCTTTGCAAAAAAAAAAAAATGCTTGGAATTTTATATAATTATTTATTTGAAGGATTTCATTGTTTAAAAAATAAGAATTTTATTTGGGGTTAGGGTGTCACAGAAAGCTTAGTCTACAATAGGTAATTATTCAGAGATTGATGCACTGGTAGTAGAATTTTTTTTCTAAAATACATTTAAAACGTTCTTCCTGAACATGATCTCTTTTAAAACGTTAATTCAATATCCCTTTTTGAACATGATCTCTTATGAATTTATGTTTAATTTCAATATATTTAGATCTAGAGTGTTGTATGAGGTTTTTTGAAAGATTTATTGTACTAGTATTGTCACAGAGGATAGGTATTTTGACGTACCTCAGTTAATAGTCTTCAAGTTGATTTCTTACCCATGACATTTGGGAACAACAGTTTGCAGCTGATACATACTCAGCCTTAGTAGTTGATAAGGCAGTGGTGTTTTATTTTTTGCATGACCAACTGTAAGTGCCTGACCAAGAAATTGACAAGCTCCACTCGTGCTTTTTCTTTCTACTTTATCTCCCGCAAATTCACAATCGCAATACATTGTAAGCTCAAGATTTGGGTCTTTTTTATAACATAGACCAAGATCAGTAGTGCCAGCAAGATATCTAAAGATTCTTTTTACAACAATACAATGAGATTCTTTGAGTGATGTTTGAAATCTAGCACACATACCAAATGCAAATACTATTTCAGATCTGCTAGTTGTCAAGTATAATAATGATCCAATCATTCCTCTATATTCCTTTTTAGATATGGGTTTTCCTTCTGAAGTAGAAATGTCGATTTACAAGGAAGGGGGATTTGAATTGTAAATGTTCCTATTTAAAAATTCCTGAAAAAACTTAAGAATTTAACTCAAGATTGATCTTGGTGGTGAAAACGGAGAACGTTCTTGGTTTTAACCAGAAAACGGAGAACGTTCTTGGTTAGTTAAAATCAGTAATTCAGTTTATGTATTTAACTTGATAATCAATCAGACTGAAAGTAAATAGATAAGGAAAGAGATACCACATAAGGATATATCCTAGTTCACCCAACTCGGGCTACGTCCAGTCCTCACAACCGTGAGATTTTCCACTAAGTGTTCAAAACAAAGAACCTTCTTGGTTTTACAGCACCTAGGTCAGATCAACCTTGATCTGTTACAACGTTAAACCCTTTCCACCCATAAAGGAGTTCAATCAGGTCACCTATCAACTT
This sequence comes from Cicer yamashitae, assembly GCA_037974755.1. Classification (NCBI taxonomy): domain Eukaryota; kingdom Viridiplantae; phylum Streptophyta; class Magnoliopsida; order Fabales; family Fabaceae; genus Cicer; species Cicer yamashitae. The sequence goes on from JBBPBQ010000003.1 coordinate 40,150,975, forward strand.
GATAGGATTTCTTACAATCTACCCAAACTATACTAAACTCTTATAGTTCGAGTTTTATAATAACGATGAGATTGTTTTGTTAGAATATGAGATGTCTCAACTCTTGTTTGAGATCTGATTCCTTGATAGAGAAATACATGAAAATGATTCTAAGAATCGAATGGGAAAAATCAGAACTGATTCAATGTATGTGAGTGAGAGAAATTCAAGTATGTAAGTGTATGTCATTGATGAATTTTCTTAGTACTTGAAGCCCTGATTTTTCTTTGAGCTTGGCCTTCCTTTTATAGGCTTTTTAGTGCATTTAATATTGGTCAAAAGAGCTGTTGGTAGTGCTCTGTCAGTTTTGACCAAAACTAATAAAAGTGAATAAAAATATTCAGCCATTTGAACAGTTTTGGGCCTTGCTTGACTGGGCTGTTTTAATCAAATTTGATCAGATTGCTTGCGTGTTTAACTATCCCTTAAGCTTCATATATATTTGTTGATGATATATCTTTGATTTGGAGACTTGATTTTGTCCAAAACATTTTGGAAAGTAATGAACAACTTCTGCAGAAATAAGAGAATCGATTTTGCAGAAACGGAGATTGATCTTTGAAGCTTCATATGTAATTATTGATGTTACAGCTTCGATCTGGAGCCTTGATTTTGTCCAAAACAGTTTGGTGAATGATTATAAACCTTTGCAGAAGTAAGGACATCAATGCTGAAATTCTGCAAAAACGGAGATTGATTATGCAGAAACGGAGATTGATAATCAATCTGTTTGGTCTTGCTAGTTTGTGATCTTCTCTCTTTGTGATTCGAATGCCTTCTTTAACTAGAATGATTTCTACTTGTTCCTTGCCATGTACTGATGAACTAGTATAAAATTTAGAGGCAAAAGCTTCATTGAAATAGTGGATATTGATTGGTCAAGAGGCTGTGACGATCATTCTTGAAACTGGAGAACATTCTCCGTTTTCCAGATTTTGTTGTTTCTTTATCTGTTCAGTTTGAATCTGATTTCCTTGCTTTGCTTGGCTCCTATCTTTGAATTATTACACTCATAAGCACAAGTTAAATTAACATAACATTTAGAATCATAATTAACATTCTTAATTAACTTTTTGTTTGTTTTCCCATCAAAACATTAAATTGAGATTTTGTCTCAACACCTTCATCATCCTTATGTAACGTTGAAGATGGATGCATGGTAGTAGCCATTATATTGTATTTTTTGAGAAGATCTTTGGTATATTTTTCTTCAAAGATAAAGATGTCAGTTCCCAATTGTTTAATCTGTAATCCAAGAAAAAAAATCTTAATTCTCCCATCATACGCATTTCAAATTCACTTTGCATAAGGTTAGAAAAATCTTCACACATCTTTTCATTTGTAGACCTAAAGATTATGTCATCAACATCTTTTCAAGGGTACATCCAGTCCTCTTGCACACCACAAGATATTTCTCCACTATTGTCAAAAAAAGTACAAGTCCCACCGTAGGATCTCTGCTACAAACTTCTAACAAAACTTCTAAGATAGCACACCACTATCTTAGATAAGACTACTTAAAGAAAGTACTACTTTCTTTTTACAAACAATGTGATTTGATAAGGATATATGAATAAAAGAGATGTAGAATGATATCAATCCAATATAGCTTCAAGTACTTTGAGAACCTTTGTTAAGGATATGAAAATGAAATGCAAGTACTTGAATTGTGAAAAATGACTTTGAAAAAAAATCAGAAAAGTTGTTCAAAGTCTTTCAAGTTGGTGTCTAACTGAATAGTTTTACCCTTAACTCGAGACTTTAGCAGATTTCCATCTTTGGTCAAATTGCAGTAAAAGACCCTAACTAAATTGGGATAGACAGGACCTTTGTATTCAATAAACTCTTCAACATGTTGGGCCTTAAGTAAATCAAGGAATTTAGAAGCAGAGAAAGAGTCTAAAGTACCAAATTTGGGAATGATGAGCCTCTTGTCCGAGTAGATTGTGCGAAACCGGTTGATTTCTTCCGGTGTATGTAGGAGACGTGATAAGTCCGTGATATTGAAATTCTTTGTCCTTTTCTTTGATGGGCCTACTGATGCATGCTTGGTTCGTGGTCCTCGTTTGTGTGCGTCCATGGTTTTGCAAGATGGGTTTCGGATTTGGGAAAAATTGATTTTTGGTTTTGAGAAAACATAGTTGAAATGGTGAGAATGACGTTAAATTTGATCTAGGTTGCAAGAATTGTTGTTTGGGTAATTTTGTTTGCAAGAAGAGAAGTTGAGAAATTTCGAAATGGAGGGGAAACTGGTCGTATTCGATTACACAACGTATAACAAATGACCTAAAATTGAAAACACTTTATATATGGGTGAATACCCGAACTTGTATTCGACTACACTTGTGTTGTATTCGAATACAGTGTTTCTGGGAATGTGTATTCGATTACCCTTATACTGTATTCGAATACAAGAAATTCTTCAAATGTGTATTCGATTACAGATACAGTGTATTCGGCTACATTTTCGAATGTTTGCAAAATAAACGAATTTTTTACAAAGAATACATCAAGTAGTGCATATATACACATATTTAAGACCAAGAAAACATATTTAAGAACAAATAAACCTTAATGATTTAATCCTAACAACTTATCAAGAGGAAATTTATAAATTTTGAAGAAAGATGACAAAGTACCTTGTATTCAAAGATTATTTTCACTTAAGACGTCGAGTTCTCTTTGGATTTTGTAAAAAGAGTCTTTAGGAAGAGGTTTAGTGAAGATGTCCGCCAATTGATTGTGAGTATCCACAAAACTTACTTCAACATTTCCTTTAAGCACATGATCTCGCAGAAAATGATGACGTATATCAATGTCTTTGGTTCGAGAGTGCATGATTGGATTTTTTGAAATATTTATTGCACTGGTGTTGTCAGATCTTAGTGGAATACATCCGAGATCAAGTACATAGTCATATAGTTGTTGTTTGAGCCAGAGGATCTGTGCACAACAACTTCCTGCTGCTATGTATTTAGTTTCAGCAGTACTAAGTGCAACACACACTTGCTTTTTACATGACCATGATACTAATGCATTTCCGAAGACATGACAAGTGCCGTTTGTTCTTTTACGGTTTGTTTTGCACCCTGCATAATCTGAATCAGAATATCCAACGAGACTACATATGCTACCCTTTGGATACCATAGGCCTACATTGGTTGTTCCTTTCAAATATTTCATAATCCTTTTTACTGCTACAAGATGCGATTATTTAGGATCTGCCTGAAATCTTGCACACAGACAAACACTAAACATAATATCTGGCCGGCTGGCCGTTAGATATAATAAAGATCCAATCATACCTCGATACTTTGAAATGTCTATTGAAATACCGGATTCATCTTTATCAACATAGGTTCCAAATCCCATAGGAGTAGCACTTTCCTTGCATTTTTCCATTTCAAATATTTTGAGTGATTCGTTGCAATACTTTGCTTGATTTATGAAGATGCCATGCTTGAGTTGCTTGATGTGTAGGCCAAGAAAATAGTTTAATTTTTCCATCATGGACATTTCAAATTCGCCTTGCATCATCAAGGAGAATTCTTCACATATGTCATTGTTTGTTGATCCGAATATGATATCATCAACATAGATTTGGACCAATAAGGTGTGACGATTATTTCTTTTAATAAATAATGTCTTATCGACTTTGCCTTTTTCAAATCCTTGTTCACATAGGAAGGTACTCAATCTATCATACCAAGCTCTTGGAGCTTGTTTTAGACCATAGAGAGCCTTTCTTAATTTGAAAACATGTGATAGATTTTTGAAGTCTTCAAAGCCGGGTGGCTGTTTGACATATACTTCTTCATTGATGTATCCATTGAGAAAAGCACTCTTCACATCCATCTGAAACAGTTCAAAGTTCATAGAACAAGCATAAGCAAGTAGTAATCGTATTGCTTTTAACCTTGCTACTGAAGCAAATGTTTCGTCAAAATCAATCCCTTCTTCTTGATTGTATCCTTGAGCGACCAATCTTGCCTTGTTGCGAACAACTATACCATTTTCATCAAGTTTACTTTTAAATACCCATTTTGTACCAATGATGTGTTTATTGCCCGGATTAGGAACAAGTTCCCATACTTTGCTTCTTTTGAATTGGTTGAGTTCTTCTTGCATGGCAAGTATCCATGGATCATCTTTTAGTGCTTCACCAATCTTGGAGGGTTCGATTTGAGAAACGAATGCCATGTTTAAGCAAGCATCTTGTAGTTTAAGTCTTGTTGTAACTCCTTTGTTGATATCACCAATGATGTTATCAATTGGGTGATCTCTATGGGTTCTCCATTCCTTAGGAAGATTATCATCTTGCTTTTCAATGTTGATTTCACTATCTTGACTTGGTTGATCAATTGGATGGTCTTTGCTTGTATCATTACTTTCAAAGTCATCATCATCATAAGAAATAATTTTGTCCTCTTTCAAGGGGTTAGTTTCATCAAAAGTTACATGCATTGATTCTTCGACTAATAAAGTTCTTTTATTGAAAATTCTAAATGCTTTACTAAATAACGAATAGCCAATAAAAATACCTTCATCAACTTTTTCGTTGAATTTTCCAAGGTTATCTTTTCCATTGTTTAGCACAAAACACTTACATCCAAAGATGTGGAAGTGAGAGATATTAGGCTCTCTTCCTTTGTAGAGTTCATAAGGAGCTTTCTGAAGAATCGGCCGAATGATTACTCGGTTGGAAACGTAGCATGCAGTGTTTACGGCATCCGCCCAAAAATATTTTGGTAGGCTTGAGTCGCTTAGCATAGTCCTTGCGAGTTCTACCAAAGATCTGTTCTTTCTCTCAACAACCCCATTTTGTTGAGGTGTTCTAGGTGTAGAAAAATTGTGGAAAATTCCATTTTCTTCACAAAATTCTTCAAAAGAGATATTTTGAAATTCGCCTCCATGATCACTTCTAATTGATACAATTCTGGCTGATTGTTCATTTTGGACTAGTTTGGCATAGTTTTTAAATGCTTTAAAAGCTTCACTTTTACTTGCCAAAAATAAGGTCCAAGTGAACCTTGAGTAATCATCAACAATCACTAGTCCATATGAGTTTCCACCAAGACTTTTGGTTCTTGATGGACCAAACAAGTCCATATGTATTAATTGAAGTGGTCTTGAAGTTGATATAACATTTATAGGTTTGAAAGAAATTTTTGTTTGCTTACCCTTTTGACAAGCGTCACATAATTTATCCTTTATAAATTTCATTTTTGGTAATCCAACAACAAGATCATGCTTGACAAATTTGTTTAAATGATCCATGTCGATATGTGCAATTCTTTTATGCCATAGCCATGCATCATTGTTGTTGTTCATCAAAAGACATTTCATTTTTAAGGATAAATTGTCAAGATTAAGTATAAAGATGTTTTTGAAACGCTTACCGATAAATTGAATTTCATTTGTAGCTGCATTTTGGATGATGCATTCATCTTTGTTGAAGGCTATCTTGTATCCTTTGTCGTATAGCTGGCTAATGCTTATGAGATTGTGTTTTAGACTTTCAACATATAAGACATCTTCGATCGAGGGGGAAGGGGCTGTACCGACTTTTCCAATGCCTAAAATTTTTCCTTTGTTGGTGTCTCCTAGACTACATATCCCTTTGATTCAAGAGTTAAAGCTGAAAAGTTTGTTATATCACTCGTCATATGTTTAGAGCATCCACTATCTAAGTACCACATATTTGAGGTACTTTGCGTGCATACCTCTTCTTCGTCATCTGATAGATGCGATGCCATCAATGCAACATTAGCGCATTCTTCACTTTCCGTTTCTGAAGAACTCACTTCGTTATCTTCCCAAGCTATGTATGCCTTCTTGAAGTCTTTCTTTTTTATGGCATTTTTCTTGATAAGGTTTAGACAATCTGCCTTGATATGTCCTTGCTTCCCGCATTCAAAGCAAGTGAAGTTTTGGTTTGAAGTAGAGCTATCTTTCTTTCTAAAACTCTTCTTTTTGAAAGTTCTGTCATTTTTAAGAAACTTATCGAATTTCTTAACGACAAAAGTAATGTTTTCATCTTCATCTGAATTTTCGTCTTTGATTTGTTCTTTTGATTCGGTCTTTAGAGCAATGTTTTTGGTCTTCTTTTCTTGACTTTCATTTTGTTCTAACCTTCCAAGTTCGATTTCGTGTTCTTGAAGTTTTCCAAATAATGCAGGAAGAGACATTTTGGATAAAATTTTCTTTTCGGAGATTGTTGTCACATTTGGTTGCCAAGCCCTCGTTAGTGATCTTAATACTTTCAGATTTAGTTCATCATTGGTGAAGATCTTTCCAAGAGCCGACAAATGGTTGGTTAAGTGGGAGAATCTTTTCTGTATGTCTAAGATAGACTCTCTGGGCTGCATTCGAAATAATTCATATTCTTGAGAAAGTGTAATGAGTGTAGATCTTTTTACCTCAATGGTGCCTTAATGAGTTACTTCCAGTGTGTCCCATATTTCTTTGGCTGTTTTACAGTGAGATACACGGAAAAATTCATCCATTCCTAGTGCTGATTGTAGCATATTTTTAGCCTTCTTATCGAACTACACTTTTCTTTTATCATCATCAGTCCAAGAATTCTTTATCTTTATTTCTTCTTTGTTGTTGATGACTATTTTTGGAATGTAAGGACCATTTTCAACTGCATCTCATATGTCGTCTCCTTGTGCTTCAAGATACGCTTGCATACGTATCTTCCAAAAATCATAGTGCTCTCCAAGGAAGCATGGTGGTTTGCTACTACTGCCACCATCTCTGAAAATAGGTTGTGCGGAAGCCATGAGTAATGATCGAGGAGTAAGTTACCTTGAACCTGCTCTGATGCCAATTGTAAGTACAGATGTGCACCTAAGAGGGGGGTGAATTAGGTGTTTGGGAGTTTTTCTTGTTTTCAGCAAATTAGTGAATGATAAAGTAACTGGCAGTAATGTAATGAACGCAGTAATATTATCCTGGTTCCCCATATAACCAAGGGTACATCCAGTCCTCTTGCACACCACAAGAGATTTCTCCACTATTGTCAGAAAATGTACAAGTCCCACCCTAGGATCTCTGCTACAAACTTCTAACAAAACTTCTAAGATAGCACACCACTATCTTAGATAAGACTACTTAAAGAAAGTACTACTTTCTTTTTACAAACAATGTGATTTGATAAGGATATAAGAATAAAAGAGAGGTAGAATAATATCAATCCAATATAGCTTCAAGTACTTTGAGAACCTTTGTTAAGGATATGAAAATGAAATGCAAGTACTTGAATTGTGAAAAATGACTTTGAAAAAAAATCAGAAAAGTTGTTCAAAGTCTTTCAAGTTGTGTAGTAGGATTGTGTCTTGTTTAATCTGAAGTTATGGTGTATTTATAGTCCATAAACATCTCTTCAGATTCGTGGCCATTGATCCAAGAGGTTTGATGAACAAATGGAATGATCTAGAACCATTTCAGATATGAAAAATTGCATTGCTTCCAGTTGTATTCGATTACAGGATGTATGTATTCGAATACACCTCTTTGTAACGTTCAAATTTATTCAAAATTTACACCTTGTATTCGAATACAGATTTATCAATTTTTCCACTAACCTGCTGGTTGTATTCGACTACAGTAGGTCGTAGTCGAATACAGATGCGAAGCTTTTGCTACTGACTTAGCATCTGTATTCGAATACACTTATGCTGTATTCGAATACAGCTTTGTATTTTGTCAAAAATATAATTTTAACACTTTGTAAATGTAAGTTTGACATTTGAAAATACTTTTTATGCATATGTAAAGATGTATGGTTCTCATGTATTTAAGCTATGGGTTGTATCATTTACCTTTACATTAAACATCTAATATGTTTTGAATTTTTAAGTTTTATCAATAAGATATTTGGACTTCTTTTGGAGCTTGTTGTTTTGATCATCATCGTTGGTCTTTTGTCTTAATCAAAAACATGTATTTTACAGATGAACATATACTTCCTCACTTAAGAAACCATTCAAAAAGGCACTTTTAACATCCATTTGGAACAATTTATTACCTTTATGAGTGGCATAAGCAAGGAGTATTCTAATAGCTTCAAGTCTAACCATAGGTACAAAAGTTTCATCATAGTTTCCTTGTTGATTGAATCCTGGTCCCACTAGTCTTGCTTTGTTTCTGATGACTTTTCCATCCTCATTTAATTTATTTATGAATATCCATCTTGTTCCTAAGATGGTTTTGTCTTGAGGATTAGGTACGAGATCTTATACTTTGTTCCTTTCAAATTGAGATAATTCTTCCATCATAGCCTCAACCCATGATTTGTCAATAATTGCTTGATCAATCGTTTTTGGTTCGATTTGAGATATCATAGCCATGTTATTTAAGTTTCCCTTCAAAGATTATATGGTCTTGACACCATCGCCAGTGTTTCCAATGATCTGGTCAGGAGGATGATAGGTTACCAACTTCTATCCTCTTGGAGGTTGCTGTGAGGTTGTGTCAGAATTATCGTCTTCATTTGAATCTTGAGCTTTAGAGGATGAAGGTTCATATTCGTCATATTTATTCATATTTTCTAAACACAAGTCATCAAACTCATCAAAAATAACATGCATAGATGTAGAGTATCCCAAAAAGATACATTTATAAGATTTTGGATCAAACTTTCCCAAATTTCTTTATTATTTCAGATGTAACAATAGCATTCAAATATATGAAAATGAGATATTTGGTTTTCTACTTTTCCATAGTTCGTGTTGACTTTTGTTCAAGATTTTTCTAATGGATACTCGGTTTGAAACATAATAGGTTGTGTTAATTGCTTCAGCCCAAAAATATTTTTCAATGTTTGCTTCATTTAAGATGGTTCTAGCCATTTCTTGTAAAGTTCTATTTTTCCTTTCAACAATTCCATTTTGTTGAGAAGTTCTTCGACAAGAAAAATTGTGTGATATCCCGTTTACATCAAAAAGATTTTTGAAAGATTTATTTTCAAATTCTCCTCCGTGATCACTTCTCACAGAGATAATGTTTGTTCCCTTTTCATTTTGAATCTTCTTGCAAAAATTTTGAAATGCATCAAAGGCTTCATCTTTTTGTTTCAAAAAGAGAACCCAAGTAAATCATGAGAAGTCATCAACAGTTACAAATCCATATCTTTTTCCACTAAGACTTGGAGTTTTGATAGGACCAAAAAGGTCAATATGAAGAAGTTCAAGAGGTTAATTTGTTGAGATGATATTTTTTGAGTGAAAACTACTTTGGCACAAGCTTCACATATTTTGTCTTTCACAAAATTTATTTTTGGAAGACCTTTAACCAATTCAAGTTTGGATAATTTAGAAATAGTGTTTAAGATGGTATGACCAGCTCGTTTGTGCCAAATCCATTTATCATTTTCAATAGACATAAAGAAAGATTCAATAGGTAAATCATCCAAATATAAAAACGTACAAACTATTCCATCTAATCCCATAGAAGAAAACTTTACCTGAGAGTGAATGTTTAACCTCGCAAATAGTGGGTTTAAAGATTACTTCAAATCCGCTATCACAAAGTTGGCTGATACTTAGCAGCTTATGTTTTAAACTATCCACATACTAGACATCCTCTATTTTGGCAGTTATTTTTCCAATAATACATGTCCCTTTAATTTGAGCTTTATCATTGTTTATCCCCTGTCATATGTCTTGAGCAACCATTGTCCAAGAACCAAGGCTTACTTTTGTTGGTTAGAGGATGTTCCTGTGTCAGAGTTTAAACTCCTGTTTTCTGTCTCTTCTTCTGGAAGATGAATTTTGACATTCTTTTTGTTAAAAATCGTTTGCTGCTCATACATTCTTTTATAAGATTGCTGCAAGTCCAGAATAATTTTTTCATATTTATCATTCTTGGCTTGAAGTTCCTCATAGAGTGTTTGAGTAATTTAATAGATTGTCAAATTCTATTTCTAGTTTTTCACATATAGGATAGAGTTATGTTATGGTTACCTCTTCAGTATCTAAATTTGCCATGAGACAGAGATTTGCTTCTTTTTCCTTTTCATGTTCAGAGGATGAGCCATCACTGTCATCCCATGTAGCCATCATAGATTTATTTTTGTAGGGAAATCTTCTTGGGTTTCTTTTGCTTAGAGGGAATTCAGTTTTGTAGTTCCCTATCTTGTTGCATCCAAAACAAGTTATCTGGTTTGTATCAGATTTTTCCTTTTGCTAAAGTGTTTTATTTTGTCCTCTACGATTCATTATCCTCTAAAACCTTTTGGATATCAGAGCGAGTTCATCCTCATCCTTGGATGGAGGATATTCAGGGTTTTCTGCTTTTATGACTTCTTCAACTCGTTTAGAGGATGGACTTTCCATTTGATTTGTTTTGAGAGCCACCATTTTCCCTTTTTACTTGGTTTATATGAGAGTAACAACGGAATGTGCTCTTAGTGTTCCAACCAAATCTTCTAATTTCATCGTGGCCAAGTTTCTTGCTTCTGTGATGGAAGTTACCATAGGTCTCCAATCTCTTGGTCGACTCCTTAGGATTTTTCTTATCCATTATTGGACAGAGTATTCTTTTCCAATACACCGCAGGCTATTTAGTATAATAGTAAGTCTTGAAAACATTTCATCAATCGTTTCTTCCTCCTTTATCACGAATAGTTCAAATTCTCGTACTCCCATGTCAATCTTTGCTTCTTTTACGTGACGTGGTCCTTCATGATGGGTCTTCAATGTATCCCATAGCTCATTTGCGCTTTTGCATTCTTTGATTTTGTCATATTCTTCCCTGCTCAAAGCACACGTTAGAAATAAATGAACTTTAGAGTTTAAGAGTACCTTGGCATTTTCATCAGCAGTCCATTGTGTTTAAGGCTTTTCATATGAGGTTGAATCTATGTTATCAGTTCCAATGACATGATTTCCATTTTCAACCACATACCACATGTTGTTATCTTGTGATATGAGAAACAACCTCATTTTTCCTTTCCAATGATAGTAATTTGTACCATCGAAGTAGGGTGGCCTACTGGAGGATCCTCCTTCAGGTACATATTTCGCTTTTGACATTTTATCTTTCTCTTCATCTTTTTCTCTTACACTATTAGATGTAGTTTTCTAGAGAACTTGGCTCTGATGCCAATTGATGTAGCTAAAATATCACTAGTAGGGGGTTGAATAGGGATATTGTACTTTTCTTAATTTTCTTTTTCTTTTAAAACTGTATCCTCTATGTCAGGATAATATATGGATGTTAGAGGATATAAGTTTAGAACTAAAATAAGAGTTAGAATAAATAAAGAGAATGGATTATAGAGAATGACACACCCAAATTTATACTAGTTCACCTAAAATAAGTTACGTCCAGTCCTCACTTACTTCTGAGTTTTTCACTATGGCTCAAAAATGCTTAATCTCTTGAAATGATTTTCATTATGTATTTTCTTAGCTTCACTAGGCTTACATATACAATTTATCTTCTTGTTTTACAGCACTTACACAACTATCAGCATGTATATATTAACTTGAGGATATACAGGTTGTTTGAGAAAATTGATAAGAGTGGATTCTTCCACTATGATATACTTTCTAAGAGGATGATATCAAAGATATAATTAAGATTAGTAGAAAGTATGATAAGGATGAGATTGCTTTGCACAACTTTTATCTTTTGCTTTTATGATGTTTGTTGTCTTTAATGATGATGAGATCATCTGAATTTATAGAAGTGATGGGGCTTCAAATATGAGGAGAAGCACAAAGTATCCGTTGGAGACTTAGATGATTGCCCATGGTTTTTATATGGAATTTCAAATATGCCCTTCAGGTGTCCTTGTTAGAAGAATGTTGGGAGGATGAGTGTTCCAATATATCCTCGGATAGGAGGATGAAGCTTCCATTAATTCTGATGTGCCTTGTGCTTTTTGAATTTTTTCTTTCCCAATGTAACACCCCAGCCATTACCGTTACCGGCGGTGCTACCTCGCGACTTTCTCACCCCTCTAACCACCCGGTGGAAATAGCGAGTTTTTGCCTTCCGTGGGATTCGAGCGCGATACCTGGGGGATAAGTACCGCCTCCATACAGTCCCACTACCAATTGAGCTAACAAATATAGTGTCTTGCCTTATGAGTCAAGGACATCACTTTTTGTACTTTGGTACTTTTACTCATTTTCCTGTGTGCGAAGATAAATAGTTAACAGAATTTCATCCTCTCTTTTGCGTTGTTTATCCTTTGACATAGAGGACATAAATTCATCCTCTCTTCAGTATTGTTTATCCTCTAACATAAATTCATCGTCTCTTCAGTATTGTTTATCCTCTGTTATAGAGGTCATAATTTCATCCTCTTCTTTGTTTATCCTCTTATGTAGAGGACATATTAATATGACGTAGAGGAACCTATTTTCTAAAATTGATACACTCAAGAACACAAGTTAGATAACACACATAATCAGAATCTTTGAAAAAAATTTGTTATCATTAAAACATTTGAGAGAGATTTTGTCTTAGCACCAATATCACATATTGGTCCATTATAGCATGGTGATACATTTCTATGGTCTCACTCTATCGATAGTCCCAACATATAACTCCTGTTATGTAGGAGGGACGCATCATATCTACATCACTCATACCCTTCTACATGGTTTATTGCACGCCTAATAACTATCTTTCTGATTGTCTTGTTACAGATTGTTTGATGGTATTAAAGCCTACAACTCCTCATCTACGGATCGTATTGACTTCAAGTCTAAAGACTACTCACTATGGTCGCACGAGAATCATAAATGACACTTACACAACAATTATATAGTGTTCTCTTGGTGGGGTCAATCCAATATAAATATTACTCCAAAAATTTGTACCTATGTGACGACCAGGGCCATCTTAATGTTTATGGAGGCCATGTAAGAATCTAAAAAATGGGCCCTTAATAAAAAATGCAATTCTAAAAATGATAAGATATTTCAAAATATTATATTTGTACCAAATGAAATACAAAAAACACAAACTATTTTATTTATATTCATCAAAATAAGTAAAATGTAAATAAAACCATGAAGCTAATACTAACCTTCTTGCTATTTAAAAAGAGTCATCCTTCTAACATTTTTTGAAGAAAATTCATAAATCAAGTCTTCATATTGTATTGTCTCCAAAAGATCATTCTCAACTTCTATCAATGCTAATTCTTTCTACAGAAGCAACATGAATAGTCAACAAAATTCTATATGCAATAATTGTATTAGAAAAACAATCTAAGCCTTCCTAAAAAATATTCCTCAAATAGTAACATACTTTGAAGAAACAACAACATATCTTATGATAAAAGACATATGCTCTTGGTGACTAACATTAGGAGTACAATCAAGTATCACTGAGAAATACTTTACCTGTTTGATTTTTCTAACAATTTACTTTTTAATTGCAAAATCAAGCAAAATATTAACTCATTTTGTATGTTATGCCCAAGATAACGAAAGTGAACCTTCTATAATACATACATGTAACATGATCTTGAACGGGTCAAATTCAGCTAACATTTTAATTAAACCTGAAAAATTTCCATTGCTACTTTGTACAATCTCTCATTATAACCACAAAAGGCCAAACTATGTTTAGCAAGAAAATTCACTATTGAAATAATTCTTTTTAAAACATATTTCCAATGTTCGTTTTCTTTCACAATTAGTCTTTGAGCCGTTTTATCAATAATTTGACCATTTTTCAGCCTTGCACACAACTCATACCAAATGGTCATATTTTTAACCTAATTCATGCTTATCTCATACCCTCTAAGTCTTTCACCAATATGTGACCAATCACCAAAACCCTCATTTGTTAATTGACCTTTATCGATCCATTTTTAAAAACTTTGCAACAAAAACAATATAATCTATCAACCTTTTTCGAACAAACAAGCCATCTATATCGCACTTGTCTCTATTTGATAAAACACTGGTATACCAGTTAGCTGTAAAGCGTCTCTTCGAATTATCCTTAGGACCTTTTACAATAGAAAAATATCTTTTAAGATATTTTGTAACTAAAAAATCAATCATTTTAGAATTGAGAGCATCACAATTTGTTGGATCAAATAGTACCATTGTAAATCACAAAATCAGTAATGAGTTTCTAAAATCTAAAACCCTAACATCAGATTAAATCCTAATAGATAATGAGTTCTTAAAATCAGTAAATCAACAATTTCAAACAAATTGAGTTCATAAATCAATAAATCACAAAGTATGAACATTAAGAATACCCTAACTTCAAGATTCTAACCTTTTGACTTTGGTGGTGGCGCTAGCTGCAGCAATTGTCACATACTCACAGTGGTGCATGTGGAGAGGAGATGATATGTGAGAGAAATTAGGTTTAGTCTTCGTTTAGAAAATGGATATTTATTTTGGGTATAAGGTGTAAATATTGTATAAATTTTTTAGAGTGGTCAGTATACAAAATTAAGGATATAAATGCAATTTTTAAAAGTTCACGTATACTATAAAAAAAAATTGGGATCCTCCCTAATTGGAGTCCCTGTGCGAATGTTTTGGTAGCACAGGGTTATGGTCGGCCCTGGTTACGACTTGATAGCTCATATCCATGACCCGTGAGAAGCAGTCATAAGTCTACTCACATAGTAGATTCCATGTATTATAGTCGTCATAATTAACGATAATACTTTAACTACAGATACATTAAGAATAGCGTTCAAATGTTCAATAGCGTCTCACAATCAAGTCACACTTCATATTCTATTGAATGAACTATCTATTTAAAGGACTGTTATATTATTATAGATGATTAATAACATAATAATTGTTGTATTATGCATACAGCCAAAATTAGATATATGATTTCAATTCATCATACGAATAATAATCTATATAAAGAAGATTGATGTTGGGGCTTACATCAACACCAAGACCAGACATTCAAAGATGATGGATAGGTAGGGTTTGAAGGAAACCAAAAAGGTAAAATCATCGACTACAAAACTATTGGTAATGGTTCTATTCCTTCTATTAAATATATTATTTGTTAAAGAACTAAGGCATAACCTATTGAACATAAGTCAATTAAGAGATATTGGTTATGATGTTTTCTTCAATCAAAAGACATGCAACATATTAGTTAAACTACGGGTTTGTACTTTTTATTGGTCAAACGAAAAAAATAATATTTCCAAAATAAAACTCTTTGATATAGAAAAACAAAGGGTAAAATCCCGTGTGTCAGTAAATGAAGACAAATGGGTTCGATATAGACCATTAGGGAATAAAAATTTGAGAATGATATCAAAATAAAACAAGCTCAATCTAGTCGGAGGATTACCCTATCTAAAATAAGAATTAGACGCTTTTTGCGATCGATGTCAAAAAGGAAACCAAATGAAAACGTCTTTTGCTTCCAAATATATTGTTTCCACTACAAGACCTCTTAAACTTTTTCATATTGATCTATCTGGTCGAACTAGGAAACCCTTAGTTAAAGGTAAAAAGTATGGTCTTGTCATTTGATGACTATAGTATGTGAACATCGGTTAAGTTCCTCACATAAAAGGATGAAAACTATGTGAAAATAATGGTATTATGTTTGATGTGTCCTCTCCTAGAACACCTCAACAAAGTGGTGTTGTAGAAAGGAAAAATAGATCTCTTCAGGAAATGGCAAGAATCATGATTCATGAAACAAAATTCACCAAACACTTCTGGACAGAGGCCGTATATATTGTATGTTATAATCAAAATAGAATTAATATTAGACCTATTTTGAATAAAAATCGTTATAAATTGTGAAGTGGAAGAAATCCAAAAATCTCTTATTTTCATCAATTTTGTTGTACTTGTTTCATCTTGAATACTAAAGACAACCTTGGCAAGTTTGATTCTAAACCTTATAATTGTATCTTTTTAGTATATTTTGAAAGCTCTAAACCATAGAAAATGTATAATAAGGACAATCTGTTAGTGAAAGAATCAATTCATGTAAAGTTCAATAACAAAGAACCTAATGATAAAAAGTCAGATTTAGTTGAAAAATTTGCAGATATTCACATCATTGATGAACCAGAAGAAACACTTTTAGTTGAAAAAGAAAATGTAGCATCTCCTAATATTACTGGTGACCAAAATCAACTAGAGCCAAAGAATTGGAAGTTGTACTCAAATCAACTAGATCAAAATCAGATAAAGCCAAATAATTGGAAGTTGTACTCAAATCATCTAGATGATCTAATCATCTGACACTATAAATGATAACTTATAGACTAGATCATCATTAAGAAACAACGCATATATGGATCTTCTTTCTAGAAATTGAACCTACTTCCATTGATGAAGCCCTATCATATGATGAATGGACTATAGCTATGCAAGAAAAACTAAATCAATTCAAAAGAAATGATTTGTGACTTTACTTGGGTTTTTTTTCTAATAGGGTTTTCAATCATACAAATTAGCTTCTAAGAAGTTTCTACTCACAATTCATCTTGGAAAGAGAATTAGTATTCTCTTTGTTCTACAATAATTGTCACATTTGATAATTTCACACAAATTAAAAAATTTTGATAAATAAAAGAAAATTGTATTTTTATTAAATTATCTTTATTAATTATTGTTGTAATCCTATTATCATATATGCAAAAGGGACAATAATAACTTAGAGGCGATGCACAAAATTATAGTTTGAAGATACAATTGAAAAAATAAATTAAAATTACGTTGAAACCAAATATACTCATTTTAAGAAGAAAAAAAAAATTATAAAAATATCAATTAGTAGGAGACAAGATATTTTTTATATAATCAAGTGTCTTCTTGGTAAGCATTTAAGGAAAACCACTTTAATGAATTACTATTACATACATCAATTTTCTCTTCATCAGGACCCCAATCACAATCTGTTCAATAAGTTTCTTTTTTGTTTTTAGAATGTTCAATAATTTTTTTTGTAAGCATATTTTCAACTTTCATATATAATAAGATTAATTTATATATACAGTAGTCCAAAAATATTTTGCACTTTCAATCAATGATGTGTTCTTATATCATTTAATTATTGAAATTAAAAATATGTGACGTGTTCTTATATCATTTAATTATTGAAATTAAAAATATGTGACTTATCATACTCATCAAATGGTATGACAACTACTCATTAGATGCATGGGTAAATTTTTGATACACCAACACTACATAGAAGTTAAAAGCATATAAATATTTTGAAATAATAAAAAATAGGCTAAATAGCACCGCGGTCTCTTAACTTAATTTCAGTTTCCGATTTGGTCTTTTATTTAATTTTAAGTGACAATTTGATCTTTTTTATTTTAAAATGTCAACAATGTTATCCTTTTTTTTACAAAAATTCATAAAATTCATCAAAATTTTCAAACAAAACCCGTAAAATTAATTATCATCTTCAATATAATGCAAATTTCATCAAATTCATAACTTAAATCTTTAAATAAACTCATATTTTCATTCTTTATTTGATGAATTTGATGTTGTTGGACATGAAAATATGAGTTTATTTGAATATTTGAGTTATGCATTTGATGAAATTTGCATTATATTGAAGATTATAATTAATTTTATGGGTTTTGTTTGAAAATTTTGATGAATTTTTTGAATTTTTGTAAAATAAATGATAACATTGTTAACATTTTAAAATATAAAAGATCAAATTGTCACTTAAAATTAAAATAAAGGACCAAATCGAGAAAAAATAAATAAAGGACTAAAACGTTAACTGAAATTAAGTTAAGGAACCGCGGGTGCTATTTAGCCTAAAAAATATTACTTCTCATATTATATCAATTATTGGCTATTCCTGACAGAATAATAAATATTTATTATTAAAAAAACGGATAAAAGAAATACTAAATATTGATCACAATTTTGACAAATATGAACATGTTTGTTGTCATTTTTTATTTTAACCTTCTAGTTCTTAGATGAATGGAGTACTATTTATCTAGAGTTCGACTAAAAGTAAAGTATAACAAAAACTTACTATTAACCACTTGGACATAATCAATTGGTTACAAATTTTTTATATATATTCATAGTTGAAATAAATATCTATTTTGGTCTCTCACGATATTTTATGTTTTATTGGGTGTTATGACAGAAAATGAGGAGCTAGTCCTTTTCCTCTAACCCTAGTTTTCTAAAGTTAGTGATTGAAATCTGCAGACTTGTCTCACAACCTCACCTAGGTTCATTGTAACATCCAGGCATTTTATTTTATTTTTATATTTTACCTTATTAGGAGTAGAGATAATTATTCTAGAATTTGTTGGTGATAGTCACTAGTTTTTAACTTAATTGTATTGTGTTATTTTAACTTTTGGGTATAAATAATATTAATAATAAAATTACATTAAACTGATGAGGGAACATTTAGGGTCTTAATGGGCTTAGGTTGAAAACATCACGTTACCCACTTCTACAGATAGAAAAGGAAAAAAATAAACTGACGCCTCCCATTCACAAATCCTCTGCGACAAACAAAGAAAGGGTTTAGGGAGAAAAAGGAAGAAGTTCAAGAACTAAAGGAGTCAGTGATTTATCCCTCAGTTAAGAATTCTTTAATTATGACCATATTAACTTTATATAACCATTTTTATTGGTAGCAGAATAAAACCCCTTATTGATATTTTGAAAAATAAGATAAAATAGAATAAGATTGATAGATGAATATGTCTCCCTAATTGTATCTTTATTTCTGATAGATAAGAATCTTTCATTTATTGAGTTTTATTTTCTTAATCAACTATCAGAAATATAGATGCTATATTTGTGTTATGATGCTTAGATAGAGTAGTAAATGGGTTAGATGGTAGGATCAATTGTTAACAAAAAAAAAAAAAACTCTTATGACCTTAGAAAAATAAAACTAAAAAGTTTTGACACTAAGTGAGAAGTAAATTAATTTGTGAAGGTGTAGCACATTTGGAGCAAAGACCGCTGCGTGAGAATTTTAATAACGACACTCATATCGGTAAGGGCATCACTCTAATTATACCTATGTATGGTTGTGTTTATCCTGAAATGTGTGAGATTAAATATATATTATGCTGAACATGCTTAAATTGTGGAAAATGAATGTTGTGTGATATGTTGTTATAGAGATTGTACTGAACATGTTAAAAGTGTGGAAATTAAATGTTGTGTGATATGTTGTTATAACGGTTGGTTGAACATGTTAAAAGTGTGGAAAATAAATATTGTGTGATATGTTGTTATAATGGTTGAGTTGAACATGTTCAAATGGTGGGCAATGGACATTATATGATACGTTGTTATAATGGTTGTATTGCGGATAATTCTGAAGGTGCATATATGGGTGTCTTAATGAGTTAGTCTCACATTATATTAAGGATTTATTATAAAAGTGTCTACATTTATGCATGCATTCATAGTTGTGCGGTGCGTTCATAATTGGTTGGAGCCCACATATCCTTGCGGGGATTTTGAGTTAGTGGTGTTGCTTGGAAGGACCCACGAAGCCTTTGTGGGGAGGTGATATTCCGGAATCATTACATTGGCATATAGATTAAGTTATAAAGTCTGTTTTAGTATACATTTTGATTAAGGTGTGTTTAATGTCTTATAAAGATAATTGAGGTATTGTACCTTTTGGTCGTTTGGGTGAAATAAGTGTTATTAATTATGTAAATATTGTACTGTTATATTTTTATCTGGTTGTTTGGGTGAAATAAGTGTTATTAATTATGTAAATATTGTACTGTTTTATTTCTATCTGGTCGTTTGGGTGAAATCAGTGTTATTATCTATGTAAATATGGTAATGTTATATCTCTACCTGGTCGTTTGGGTGAAATAAGTGTTATTAACTATGTAAATTTTGTATTGTTATATTTCTATCTTTATTTATTTATTTATTGGTAAGTACGTTGGAGATGACCCTTACTTTTGGACAGACGACACTTCCAATTTACTTGCACATCCGGGGGAGTTTTCAGAAGAATAAATGAAGCATCTCTCTAATTCTAGGAATTCTAGGGGTAGCAGTGGTCAGCTTTAGGAAATTTATTTTTATTGAACTCTAGTCTATATCATTATTTATTTTGGCACGAAATTTTTGAATTCTTACAATTGGAGTATTAAGTTATCTGATTGAGATTCTTGCGGAATTTTTAATTAATTATGGATTGTTTGTTGTTTGTTTTTTGTTGAATTTACGTGGGTAATTATAAATTTTGATTGTACAAATAAAAAATGGGATGTTACAACTTGGTATCAGAGCAGTTCGATCTTGATTGGACCGTGGGTTGGGTGTAAGCTGACCCGTGTCGAATAGTAGGGTAGTTGTAGTATACCTCTTTATAACTTTGTGCCATTATTGGTATGGGAATGGTAGTTAGAGTGATCCTTTACTCACGATTCTTTTAGACGATATCTTTACTATTTTAAGGCAGGTACTTGACACTAACTTGATTGAGCGTTGCAGGAACAATGCCTCCGAGACGTACTTCTGGTGCTAGTGGGACTAATGAAGCAGGAATGGCTCAGATGGCTCAAGCTATGGCACAAATGGCTACCGCTATCGCTAGTCAGAATCAACGTGAAATACGAACGGAGGAAAGAGAAGAGAGGGCTGCTGAATCTAGAGGTTTGGCAGACTTCCGTAGACATGACCCTCCCAAGTTCCATGGAGATGTGGATCCTGAAAAGGCTGACAAGTGGTTACAGGAAGTGGAAAAGATCTTTGAAGTGATTCGATGCCCACCTGGAATTAAAGGAATTATGCCACTTATCTACTACTTGGTGATGCTGAATATTGGTGGAGGAGCACCAAACTGATGATGGAAGCTGCTCAAGAAGAGATCAACTGGGAATCTTTTCAGATGAAGTTTTTGGACAAGTACTTTCCGGTGAATGCTAGAACAAAGTTAGGAGATGATTTTCTGAAGGTCTGCCAAAGTAGTATGACGGTGGGAGAATATGCGGCGAAGTTTGAATCCTTATCACGATATTCCAAGTTTTTTCGTCAGACTGTCGATGAAGACTTTATGTGTCACCGCTTCCAAGATGGGTTGAAGTATGAAATTCAAAATTTTGCACTACCTTTGGGAATCACGCGGTTTCAACCCCTAGTGGAAAAGTGCAGAGAAGTAGAGGCTATGAAGAATCGCAGGTTGAATCGTGGGGGTACTAGTAATCACGGGGGACCAACACGACCAAGTAATCAAAACCATGGTCGTAGTAGACCAGATCAAAGGCCATATCATCATCCTCAAGGGTCAAATAAGGGACCACATCGCCCAACGACCTCCATTTCAGACGATAGACAGAGGACTTCAGAATCAAAGCCATATTGTTATCGTTGTGGAGACCCAAGACACTTTCCGGATAAGTGCACACTCAACAGCAATGTATGTTTTAAATGCCAAAAGCCCGGACATGATGCCAGGGATTGCAAAGAACCAAAGGCAGAAGCTTCACTGAATGCAACTAAAGTCACACGCCCAACAGCTCAAGGACGAGTTTACAATATAAATGGTCAAGGGACCTCCCGTCCGAATGAATCCTTCCAAGGGGAGTGCAGAATCTCAGGTAACATGCTAACCGTTCTTTTTGACTCTGGTGCAACGCATTCATTTATCTCTATGGACTGTGTGAAACTATTGAGTTGCCTGTCACAACCTTATTGTTTGATTTGTCTGTTACTACTACTGCTGATAAGACTTTAACTACAAATACGGCTTGTATGTATTGTCCTATAGTTGTGTTGGGTAGGAAGTTTAATGTGAACCTCATTTGTCTGCCTCTTAAGAACTTGGATGTTATCCTTGGTAGGGATTGGTTGTCATACCATTATATTTTGTTAGACTGTGGTCGTAAGGTTGTAATTTTCCCAGACCCAGAGCTTTCTAAATTTTTAGCCGCGGACGAAATCAAGGTCGCTCTTAAGGAAGGAGATATGGAGATTTTGTCCCTAGCTAGTGTGGAAGTTACTCGTGATGCCAAGATAGAGGATGTGCTAGTAGTTAAAGATTTCTCCGATGTGTTCCCGACGGATGTACGAGGACTACCGCTAGTGCGAGAGACTGAGTTTTCTATTGACTTACAACCAGGTACGAGACCCATCTCAATTGCACCCTATCGGATGTCGCCTTCCGAGCTAGCTGAACTTAAAGAACAACTGGAAGAATTAATGTCGAAACAATTCATTCGACCAAGTGTTTCACCGTGGCGAGCTCCTGTCTTATTGGTAAAGAAAAAGGACGGACGTTCACGACTTCGTGTAGATTACAGGCAACTCAATAAAGCCACTATCAAGAATCGATATCCATTGCCGCGCATCGATGACCTTATGGACAACTCTGAGGGGCTGTGGTATTCTCCAAGATAGATTTGAAATCTGGATATCACCAAATCCGAGTTAAGGCAGAAGACATTCCCAAGACTGCATTTCAGACTCGTTACGGACATTATGAGTATCTTGTAATGCCATCCGGAGTGACTAATGCACCCGCGGTATTTATGGACTACATGAATCGTATCTTCCACCCATTTTTGGACAAGTTTGTGGTGGTATTTATAGACGACATTCTCATTTATTCTAAAAGTCGAGAGGAGCATAAGGAGCAATTACGGCAAGTTCTATCAGTGTTGCGTGAGAAACAATTGTATGCGAACCAAGCGAAGTGTAAATTTTGGTTGGAGGAAGTTAATTTCCTAGGGCATGTGATCTCGAATGAAGGAATTGCTGTCGACCCAGCCAAGGTAAAGGCAGTTGTGGATTGGAAACGACCAAGGACTGTTACAGACATTAGAAGTTTTGTTGGATTAGCTGGCTATTATCGGAGATTTATTGAAGGTTTTGCAAAGATTGTATCCCCACTGACGCAACTTACAAGAAAGGATCAACCGTTTGCGTGGACAGAAGAGAGGCGAGTTTTAGACTATTAAAGGAACGTTTGACGACCTCTCCGGTGCTAGCCTTGCCACAACCAAATGAACCCTATGTAGTTTATTGTGATGCCTCTCATCAAGGATTGGGAAGTTTCCTCATGCAGAATAAGAAAGCAGTAGCCTATGCATCACGAAAACTAAAAACACATGAAAGAAACTATCCCACACATGATTTGGAACTAGCTGTGATAGTGTTTTCCCTAAAAATTTGGAGACACCACTTGTATGGAAGTACCTTTACGATTTCTAGTGACCATAAAATTTTGCAATACCTGTTTGATCAAAAAGAGCTCAATATGAGGCAAAGAAGGTGGATGGAGACCTTGAAGGACTACGACTTTAGATTGCAATATCACCCGGGAAAGGCCAAAATGGTTGCGGATGCCTTAAGTAGACAAAATATGCTTGTATCCTCCTTAATGGTAAAGGAACAGGAATTACTAGAGAAGTTTCGTGATCTGAACTTGAATGTGGAGTTTTCACCGAGAGAATTAAAGTTTAGCATGATCACCCTCTCTAATGAGTTAATTGAGGACATTCAGAAACATTAATTTGACGATGAACTACTTCAGCAGAAGAGGCAATTAATTATGCAAGGGAAGGCACCAGAATTCAAAGTTGGGCCAGACAATATTTTGCGCTGCAACGGACGTATTTGCATCCTGGCGGTGGACAAGATAAAAGAGATTATTCTTGAGGAGGCACACAAGAGTAAACTGAGTTTTCATCCAGGAGTTACCAAGATGTACCAAGATTTGAGGCAAAACTATTGGTGGCCTGGAATGAAGAAACAGGTGGCCTAGTTTGTGACAGCTTGCCTGACATTCCAGAAAGCTAAAGTAGAACATCAGAGACCTGCAGGAATGTTGCAGTCCATAGGCGTGCCTAAATGGAAATGGGACAGCATTTCCATGGATTTCATCATAGGATTGCCCAAGACGCAGAGGAAGAATGATTCGATTTGGGTGATAGTTGATCGTCGAACTAAGTCAGCTCATTTCCTACCTGTGAGGACCACTCATAATGTGATTAAATTGACAAAGATTTACATCACAGAAATTGTGAGACTTCATGGAGTTCCTTCCAGCATCGTATCCGATGGGACCCAAAGTTTACCTCACACTTTTGGGGAGCCTTACAAGAAGCATTAGGGACGAAGTCGAGACTAAATTCTGCTTATCACCCACAAACCGGAAATGGGACAGCATTTCCATGGATTTCATCATAGGATTGCCCAAGACGCAGAGGAAGAATGATTCGATTTGGGTGATAGTTGATCGTCTAACTAAGTCAGCTCATTTCCTACCTGTGAGGACCACTCATAATGTGACTAAATTGACAGAGATTTACATCACAGAAATTGTGAGACTTCATGGAGTTCCTTCCAGCATCGTCTCCGATCGGGACCCAAAGTTTACCTCACACTTTT
Organism: Cicer yamashitae; assembly: GCA_037974755.1. Classification (NCBI taxonomy): domain Eukaryota; kingdom Viridiplantae; phylum Streptophyta; class Magnoliopsida; order Fabales; family Fabaceae; genus Cicer; species Cicer yamashitae. The sequence goes on from JBBPBQ010000003.1 coordinate 40,175,367, forward strand.
GGGGAGCCTTACATGAAGCATTAGGGACGAAGTTGAGACTAAGTTCTGCTTATCACCCACAGACCGACGAACAGACAAAGAGAACTAATCAAACCTTAGAGGATCTTTTAAGAGCATGTGCCTTAGACGATCGTGGGAGATGGGATGAATGTTTACCATTAGTGGAATTCACTTACAATAATAGTTTTCATGCGAGTATTGGGATGGCGCCATACGAAGCTCTTTACGGAAGAAAATGTCAGACGCCACTGTGTTGGTATCATGATGGTGAGAGTACCATAGTGGGGCCTGAAATGGTGCAACAGACCACAGAGAAAATCAAGAAAATCAGAGAGAGGATGAGAACTTCCCAAAGTCGCCAGAAAAGTTATGCTGATATACGCCGCAGGCCCTTAGAATTTAAAGAAGGTGAACATGTGTTCCTTCGCGTGACACCTACTACGGGAGTTGGTAGAGTTATCAAGTCAAAGAAACTTACACCAAAGTTCATTGGACCTTACCAAATCCTCAAAAGAATCGGACTCGTGGCATATAAGGTTGCGTTACCACCTATTCTTTCCCACATTCATGACGTGTTCCATGTTTCTCAACTACGGAAGTATATCCCTAATCCATCACATATCATTAAGTCGGATGTAGTACAGTTGAAGGAGGATTTATCCTTTGAAGTACCTCCATCAAGAATTGTAGATAGAAAAGTCAAGTTGCTTCGCAACAAGGAAATTCCTTGGTGAAGGTAATTTGGAATCAAGCCACTGGAGACACCACTTGGGAACTAGAAGACAAAATGAGGGAGCAATACCCAGAGCTTTTCTCTAATACCAATTACTATTTAAGGTAGGTGGAATGTAACATCCAGGCATTTTATTTTATTTTTATATTTTACCTTATTAAGAGTAGAGATAATTATTCTAGAATTTGTTGGTGATAGTCACTAGTTTCTAACTTAATTGTATTGTGTTATTTTAACTTTTGGGTATAAATAATATTAATAATAAAATTACATTAAACTAGGGAACATTTAGGGTCTTAATGGGTTTAGGTTGAAAACATCACGTTCCCCACCTCTACAGATAGAAAAGGAGAAAAATAAACCGACGCCTCCCATTCACAAATCCTCTGCGACAAACAAAGAAAGGGCTTAGGGAGAAAAAGGAAGAAGTTCAAGAACTAAAGGAGTTAGTGATTTATCCCTCAAGTAAGAATTCTTTAATTATGACCATATTAACTTTATATAACCATTTTTATTGGTAGTAGAATAAAACCCATTATTGATATTCTGAAAAATTAGATAAAATAGAATAAGATTGATAGATGAATATGTCTCCCTAATTGTATCTTTATTTCTGATAGATAAGAACCTTTCATTTATTGAGTTTTATTTTCTTAATCAACTATCAGAAATATAGATGCTATATTTGTGTCATGATGCTTAGATAGAGTAGTAAATGGGTTAGACGGTAGGATCAATTGTTAACAAAAAAAACAAAACTCTTATAAACTTAGAAAAATAAAACTAAAAAGTTTTGACACTAAGTGAGAAGTAAATTAATTTGTGAAGGTGTAGCACATTTGGAGCAAAGACCGCTGCGTGAGAGTTTTAATAACGACACTCATATCGGTAAGGGCATCACTCTAATTATACCTATGTATGGTTGTGTTTATCCTGAAATGTGTGAGATTAAATATATATTATGCTGAACATGCGTAAAGTGTGGAAAATAAATGTTGTGTGATATGTTGTTATAGCGATTGTACTGAACATGTTAAAAGTGTGGAAAATAAATGTTGTGTGATATGTTGTTATAACGGTTGGTTGAACATGTTAAAAGTGTGGAAATTAAATGTTGTGTGATATGTTGTTATAACGGTTGGTTGAACAAGTTAAAAGTATGGAAATTAAATGTTGTGTGATATGTTGTTATAACGGTTGGTTGAACAAGTTAAAAGTGTGGAAATTAAATGTTGTGTGATATGTTGTTATGACGGTTGGTTGAACATGTTAAAAGTGTGGAAAATAAATATTGTGTGATATGTTGTTATAATGGTTGAGTTGAACATGTTCAAATGGTGGGCAATTGACATTATATGATACGTTGTTATAATGGTTGTATTGCGGTTAATTCTGAAGGTGCAGATATGGGTGTCTTAATGAGTTAGCCTCACATTATATTAAGGATTTATTATAAAAGTGTCTACATTCATGCATGCATTCATAGTTGTGGGGCGCGTCCATAATTGGTTGGAGCCCACAGATCCTTGCGGGGATTTTGAGTTAGTGGTGTTGCTTGGAAGGACCCACGAAACCCTTGCAGGGAGGTGATATTCCGGAATCATTACATTGGCATATAGATTAAGTAATAAAGTCTGTTTTGGTATACATTTTGATTAAGGTGTGTTTAATGTCTTATAAAGATAATTGAGTGAAATAAGTGTTATTAATTTTGTAAATATTGTACTGTTATATTTTTATCTGGTTGTTTGGGTGAAATAAGTGTTATTAATTATGTAAATATTGTAATGTTATATTTTTATCTGGTCGTTTGGCTGAAATCAGTGTTATTAATTATGTAAATATGGTACTGTTATATCAATACCTGGTCGTTTGGGTGAAATAAGTGTTATTAATTATGTAAATTTTGTAATGTTATATTTCTATCTTTATTTATTTATTGGTAAGTACGTTGGAAATGACCTTTAGTTTTGGACAGACGACACTTCTAATTTACTTGCACATCCGGGGGAGTTTTCAGAAAAATAAATGAAACATCTCTTTAATTCTAGGAATTTTAGGGATAGCAGTGGTCAGCTTTAGGAAATTTATTTTTGTTGAACTCTAGTCTATATCATTATTTATTTTGGCACGAAATTTTTGAATTCTTACAATTGGAGTATTAAGTTATCTGATTGAGATTCTTGGGGAATTTTTAATTAATTATGTATTGTTTGTTGTTTGTTGAATTTACGTGGGTAATTATAAACTTTGATTGTACAAAAAAAAAATGGGATGTTACATTCATTCTGATCTTTTCATCTAAATATGCAAATACAAGAAGAGGGGTTTGAAGTAGCAATGTCAATTTACAAGGAAGGGGATTTGAATTGTAAATTTGCCTATTTAAAATTTCCTGTTAAAAACTTAAGAAAAACAACTCAAGAATGATCTTGGTTATGAAAACGGAGAACGTTCTTGGTTCTGGAAACAGAAAACGAAGAACGTTCTTGGTTACTTAAAATCACAGTTTTAGCTTCTCTATTTAATTTGATAATTAAAATGACTGAATGTAAATAGAGATAAGGAAGAGATACCACACAATGATATATCATTGTTCACCCAACTCGGGCTACGTCCAGTCCTCACAACTGTGATATTTTCACTAAGTGTTAAAAAATGGAGAACAATCTTTGGTTTACACAGTTAAGATCAACCTTGATCTATAACACCAATTCCTTTCCACCCAGAAAGGATTCAATCAAGTCACCTAAAAGTTATGATAGGATTTTACAGTTCACTTTCTAATCATACTCAACTATAAACAATCCTTATAGTTTTCAGTTTACACAATAATGATTTAAGAAGATTGGTTAAATCTGATTATGCTCAACTCGTGTTTGAGAATAGATTCAGGTTAAAAGAACTCAGTAAAACAAACTGGATGTATGAAGATAGTTTCAGAATTGATTCTCTTGTGAATGAGAAGCTTCCAAGTATGTAAGTGTATGTGATTTGATGGATATTGATGGATATTCTTGTGTTGGTAGTGCTTTGTCAGTTTTGATTAAAACTAATAAAAGTGAATAAAAATAATCCAGCCTTTGAACAGTTTTGAACTTTGTTTGACTAGGCTGTTTTATTCATTCTTGATCAGATTTCCTTCGTGTTTAATGATCCCTTAAGCTTCAGATATATTTGTTGATGATATATCTTTGATCTGGAAACTTTGATTCTATCCAAAACAGTTTGGAGAGTAATGAACAACTTCTACAGAAATAAGGAGATTGATTCTGAATTTCTGTAGAAACGGAGATTGATGATAAATTTGGTCTGTTAGTGTTCTGAACTTGCTGGAGATTGATGATCAATCTTGAGGTTCAGTCTTGATCATGTTGGATGACTTTCTGATGCTTTTGTATAGATTAGTCTTGAATTAACTTTCTTGACTGTTTGGGCTGGAGAAAATTAGAACTCGTTTTATGTTGCTTAATTCATGACCTTTTAACTTAGTGATTCGAACGCCTTCTTTGACTAGAATGATTCCTACTTATTCCTTGTCAAGAAATGATAACATCACCAGAAGATATAGAGGCAGAACCTTCTTCGAACTATTGGAGATTGATTGATCTTTAGGCTGTGATGAAGAGTCTTGATCCAAGAGAACATTCTCGGTTTTTACAGATTTTTGTCAAGAATGCTCTGTTCAGTTTTTTATCTGATTTCTTTGCTTCGCTTGATTCCTATATTTGAATAAAAACACTCAAGAGCACATATTAAATTAACATAACATTCAGAATCATAATTAACGTTCTTAATTAACCTTTGTTTATTTTCATCAAAACTTAAGTTGAGAGTTTGTCTTACCAGGGTTGAATTGTGTTTGCCAAAGTTGATAACTTTTTGCTAATTTGATGAAGGTTGGTTGGTTCTTATGGATTACTTAGATAAGAAGCAATCAGATTCAGAGGTAGCAAGCAATGAAAACATAAATAATTTGACATATAGATTTATCCTGGTTCACCACTAACTTGGCTACATCTAGTCCCCTCATTCAGAAGACTTTAATCCACCAATTCAAATACCTTGAATTACAAAGCACCTGACCCTCCAAGCCATTCTTCCCAAAGAGCCTGACAAACCCCAGACTTTTGAGGAACTAACCACCTTGACTGTACAAGCCAAGTCTTCTCCTAACAACCTGACAACCCCAGATTGAAGAAGCAACTAAACCACTATCGGGTTGGATACAAAAGATTGGAACTTTAAGTGTTTTCTTCTAACAAAGTTGATAATAATAATAACTCTCACACTCTAATAAAAGAACACTCAGAAAATATTTCTCATTCGAACAAGTGTTTCTCTCTTTGAACTCTAAGATGAATTTGGAACAGGAGCTTGAGTTCTTCTACTCTTTTCTACTTTTTGATGATTTTCTTCTTCAGCCTTGAGTATCTATTTATAGTTAAAATTGGACTTCAATTTAGTCCTTGTTTAATTCTGAATTGTATTTTGTTCATATTGCGTTTGTAAATTCTTCAAATTTAATATGTTCCTTTTTTGCTTAGATTGAGATTGTAAATTCTTAAGATTGATTATTTTCGTATTTTGTTTAGATTGCGTTTGTAAATTCTTCAGATTGATTTTGTTCATATTTTGTTGTAGAAAAATTTTGATCAAATCTTCTTCAAATCTTGAACAAAACTTCTTCAAATCTTGACTATATCTTCTTTTAAACTTGGTCAAAGATTTTCGTCAATTATAAATATGAATCAAATCTTATTTTAGATTTTCTTCAATTATAAATCTGAATCAAATCTTATTTTAGATTTTCTTCAATTATAAATTTGAATCAAATCTTATTTTAGATTTTCTTCAAAAACATGAATCTTCTTTCATACTCTTTGAAGTCAAATATATTTTTCTCATAAAATACTTTTGTTATCATCAAAACTCTAAGTACAAAATTAACTTGATTCCAACAATCTCCCCTTTTTGATGATGACAAAACTTGTATTTTTTATAACAACTTTTCTTTATATTTCTTTGACTCTCTCTAACATAGGGCTCCCCCTAAGTCTAAGTATCATTTTCTCCTCACTTTGTCAAATATATTTCTCCCCCCTTTGTCATCAGACAAAAAGACTTAAAATTAAAACTTGCTCTTTTTTTTTTCCTTTTTTTTTATTCTTTTTTTTTTAATAACACGAATATAACATCTTACAAGAAAGTATAAAAACTAATGTAAAATTAAACTACTTATCACAACATCAGTTAAGTATGAAGTCAAATCTATCTTCAGGTAGTGGTTTTGTGAATATGTTAGCCCATTGGTGTTCAGTGTCTACAAACTGAATGTTTAGTACCCCTTTTTGAACAAAGTCCCTAATGAAGTGGTGTTTGATCTCTTTGTGTTTAGCTCTAGAATGTAGAATGTTGGATTCAAGAATTTTGTAGTCTTCAAGTTGATGTTTCAACCAAAGTAGTTGAGAACATCACCCAGCTACTGAAATGTACTCAACCTCTATTGTTGACATTGCAATGGTGTTTTGTTTCTTACTTGACCAAGATATTCAGTTGTCACCTAAAAAGGTGCAGTTGCCACTAGTGCTCTTTCTCTCAAGTTTACCTCCAGCATAATCAGAACCACAGTATCCACTCATTTTGTACTTAGGAGATTTCTTGTAGAACAAGGTAAGGTGGGTAGTGCCTTTTAGGTATCTAAGGATTCTCTTAACAATAATTAAATGTGATTCCCTATGGTCAACTTGAAATCTTGCACATACATATACACCAAACATGATGCCAGGTCTGGAAGCAGTAAAGTAAAGTAAGGACCCTACCATTCCTCTATAGGTTTTCCGGTCAACTTTTTGGCCTGAATCATCTTTTTCAAATGAACAAGTAGGGTGCATTGGTGTAGCCAAAAGTTTGCAATCACTCATCTTAAACTTTTTGAGAAGCTCTTTTGTATATTTAGTTTGATGAATGTATATAACTTTTTGACTTTGCTGGATTTGTATCCCTAAGAAGAACTTAAGTTCTCTCATCATACTCATTTGAAATTCAAGTTCCATCAATTTAGAAAATTATTGGCAAAGAGTGCCATTAGTAGATCCAAAAATAATGTGATCAACATAAATTTGAATAATAAGAATGTCATCTCCTATTGATTTTCTAAAGAGTGTATTATCCATTTGTCCTCTTTAAAAGTTATTTTTAAGCAAGAAGTTACTAAGTCTATCATACCATTCCCTAGGTGCTTGCTTTAGATCATAAATTGATTTCCTAAGTTTAAAAACATGATTTGGAAATTCAGCACTTTCAAAACCTAGAGAATGTTTAACATAGATTTCTTCACTTATATAACTATTTAAAAACGCATATTTAGCATCAATTTGAAATAATGTAATGTTATTATTTGCAGCAAAAGAAAGTAGGATACTAATAGCTTCTAACCTGGTCACTAGAGCAAATATCTCAGTGTAATCAATGCCTTCTTGCTGACTATAGCCTTGTGCGACAAGTCTTGCTTTGTTTCTAACCACTTCACCTTTTTCATTTAGCTGGTTTTTGAAAACCCATTTGGTTCAAATAATGTTCTTCTTTGGTCTAGGCACTAAATATCAAACATCATTCCTCTTAAATTCAATTAACTCTTCTTGCATTGCAAGAATCCATCCATCATATGCCAATGCTTCATCAAAAGTGGTAGGCTCAATTGATGAGAGTGAGCCAAACAAAGTGGTATATTTTAATGATGATCCGATCCTCAAAAGATCACTTGAACTTCCAATGAGATGAGATGTCTTGTAATTCTATCTAGATCTTCCCTCTGATTTATCTTGACTAATCCTAACTTGATCAGATTCATCCTCTGAAGATTTTTCATCTTCTGGTTTGTCTACATCTACTTCCTCTAGTTCCGGTAAACCTGCAGTATACTCAACTTGCTTTGACTTTTTAAGGTCAAGCTTTTTGTCATATAATATAAATAAGATAATTGAAGAATGAAATTAATACAACCAAAACATCAATTTTTTTGGTGGTTTCTGAAGTGTTCAGATTCTGTGAATCTCTTTGTTCCTCTAAATTTTTGAAAACCTGCAAAATACTTCTCTAGCTTTGATTTTTAAGATCAAGCTTCTTATTATCACAGTAAATATAATATCAAACAATAATTAAATTTAAAGAAAGATATAACCTATATGTCCAAAGTTTCAGTTTCAGTCTGAAAACCCTTTTATTTCTTCTTTTCTGGTTCTCAAATTCTGAATTTGCATATTCTCTTATTAGAGGGTCTGGATGAAAGGATTTGAATTACCCATCTAGATTTGTAGTCTTGATGAATTTGATTGGAGTATTCAAAGAAGTCTCCTGATTATAAATACATTTTAAATTTAATCAAATCTTATTTTAGATTTTCTTCAAAAACATGAATCTTCTTTCATACTCTTTGAAGTCAAATATATTTTTCTCATAAAATACTTTTGTTATCATCAAAACTCTAAGTATAAAATTAACTTGGTTCCAACATCATCCACAAGTTAGATTTTTCCTTTAATATATATGAGTGATTTTCTTCTTCTCTATTTTACTGTTATAAGTGGATTTTCTATGGTTGTTGTGAGTTACCTTCACCACAAAAATTATGATTCCTTCCCTTTGGTGAGATGTATGGAATCGGAAACTCGCAACAATATTGTTGTGCACTTTGACTTATTGATTCCCCCCGACGTAAAGATATAATCCCAAGTCATCCTTCACTAAAATTATGATTGCTTTTTTCTATGATAGATTTAGTGTTTTGATGTATGTCAAAAATAGATTATAGATACATGGTTTTGTGGCAATGTGTTGATTATTCAATTCTCAATATCCTCTAATGTTCATGTTGAAAACTTCATTTTATCATGTATAACTTTAGGTGCATGTTAGAAACATGTTTAAAAGTCATGCAACACATTAAAAACTTTTCCAAAAGTAATTTTTTACTGCATAAATTGATTCATGTGTGTGTAAATCAACTTAAACAAGTCGTGAAACCAATTTAGGCTATTTTGAACAGGTAAATTGATACATCTGATGTGTGAATCAACTCACCAAACACCTTGGAAGTCCATGAATCGATTCATACAATTCATATTGATTTGTGCAATTTATGATTTAAATCGTGATATTTTAATACTTGTGAATTGATTAACATAGGTTGTGAACAACTTACACAACTTGCAGAGTTAAGTTTTTTTAATAAAAAATGAAGTTTTGTTGCATTGCTTTGTTTTTTCATAACTGAATCATGTCTCTTAAATATTAACATGTTCCTTCGTTTCTAATTGAACACTTTCATTCATTCAAGAAAATAATCAAAGACTAAACACTTTTTCTGATTCAACAAGTGTGATTGAATCTTAGAGAGGAAATAATCAAATATGAGGTTCTCCTTCGTTCGGAATGATTGTGTCATTGGTGAGCATTTGAGATTTCAATAGGTTGCACCTTAATAGAGCTGAAAAGCACGATGTTTTCAATACTAGAATTGAAGATTACTCTTCGGTGTTTAAGGCTTTCAAAGTTGAAGGGGCATCTACAATTTGAAGCTGCTAGATCAAAATATTTTTCGTGAAGGGTTTTTCAGATAATCTAGCTCTTGAGCATTTAGAGAATAAGGGATTGTTTATATAAGTATTGCAATACAATTTCCGAAGGACCTTTGTGAATATTCATATTACATATAAAGGAAGAACTTTCATTCATATTACACTTATTCCCAATCCCGGACACCCTGACCAAATTGCCATACATTGAGTTGTATGATGGCACAACAGATTCAGGTGATCACGTAGAGAGTATCGACATTGTTCTCATGTGAAACGCAAATTTCTCGTCCTCACACTGAAAAAAAGGGGGCCATGACCTTGTTCAAAAGCCCTAGGTCGAACTCTGTCGATTAATGGAAAGTTCTATGTCACTAATTCACTACATACTTAATAGCATCAAGGCAGAAGTCGAAGACAGTTGCTAGTAGACACACTATATCAAGGCAAGGATGAGTCTTGGCGTGATTATATTGAAAAATTCGCTAGAGAGGCCGTCAAAATTAAAGGCAATAAAGTCGATGAAAAAAGAAGATGTACCATTTAGATCAAGGATTAATGAAAGATAGCGAATTTGGCAAGAAAATTGTGTCTAAAGAACCAAAAGACATGAATAATTTATTGATGAAAGCTAATGAGTTCATCCTCAATGAGAAAAAGAAAAATTTCATTGAAAGGGCGTCGAGACCGAGGATTTGAAAAGCCTTTAGGTGATAAGTGCTGAGATAAAAATCCATAGATAAGAGTTGTGAACACCAGGGGAAATTCACCGATTACACGCCTCTACTAACATCAAGGGAACATATTCTAACTAAATGCGTCAATGTCGACTTCAACGAAGAAAGAGTTTGGTTCTTGCACCCATTCAAAAACAGGCCAAGACATAAATCAAAGTATTGCAAGTTCTACCGTTCCAACAAACACAATTTTCCTCGTATTCCTCCAGCTAAGTCTTAAGAATCTTATATTCCTCAACTAAGGAATCTTGTTCTTCGGCCATCTTCTCTTAGGCCACATGTAGAGCATTCTCAACACTATTGAGATCAATTTTTATCCCCTCTAAGTTCTTCAGCTTCTCGTGAAGGTCATCCTCAGTAATCTCATGTTGATGTTTCACACCCTCCAATGTTGTCGCCTTCTATTAAAGTTAGGGGTTCTCTAAACCTTGAGCTTGATCCGCACTCAAAATGGAACAAGCAATTGAAATCACCTACAGTGTAGCAAGGAGATTCTCATCCAAAAGTGTGTGGTGGTTGACAGAGTCTTGGTTCAAGAGAAATACTTCTTTAGCATGATCCAGCAAATTGCCCACTTCCTCGACAGGGACGGCAACTAAACAATCCACATCTTGGGAAAAAAGGGACTACCAGAAGACAAAGACGAGACATTAAGAATAACACTAATAATGATTTGGTGGCCAACTTTCTTAGTAAGTTGGGGCATGTTCCATGTGCTATTCAAATTTTTCAATGGCTTTTTATCACCCCCATTCAGAGTGAGCAATGGCCGCTTCGTCGGTACTAGTCCCAAGACACCCTCTATATCTTTAGAAAGGTCAAGAATAAGGGAAATGGATATCCCACCAACCACGATCTTCGGAAAAGGGAATGCACTCTAGCAAGACACCTTGAATTGTTTTTGCTCCAATTTATTTTGTTTCAGACATTCCAAGGGAGACATGTTCTCTACAAAATACGGATACAGGAACGTTAGAAGTAGTAAAGGCATGCAAATAAGTATAATATTTACTTTAAGGTAAACATGAAAAGAGACGACAATGAACTCGGCACTTTACCAAGACTCTCAGGGCAATAATAGACGATGGTTTGCATTTCATAAACATCTTAATGTCGACCAACCTCAACCGTTCATAGAACACCACTCGACTCGCTACTTTAAACTTCTCCCACTCAAAAGATTTCAGATACACTTGCATGCGTTTCAGGTTGGAAACCTCACTAGGTCCTAGATCTTTATGTTTGAAGGTGACTTCACCATGTTTCTTCAAGAAGTGTTGAGATGTCTAGTGATTGGGAAACCGCTTAAAACACTTGGTCTCTTAGGCACTATCGTCATTCAGCAGGATCTCCTCATCCTTGTTTGGCCAAGGGGACAGTTCAAAAGATGTTGGTGAGTAGCCAGTGTTTAAGGTCGAACTATAAAATACCTATTTTTGAATGCCTTAAGGGATTCAATGTACGTCTTGAAGAACTTCACCATTTGTTTGAAGGAAATCAAGCCTTAGTTTTGATTGGATTTTTCATTATTCCGTTGAAGAGTGAAAATACGGAAAATGAGACGGACGATCAATTATGTCGCCAGATGCTAGCATATATGCTAGAAAGCACAAATGTACACCCAGCTATTCGAATGAAGTTGAGAAGGAGTTACATCTAAGTTATTAAGAACCTCAATCATATCTTTGAAAAGACCCTCATACATAGGAACAACAAGAATTTTACACGCTGCAAATTTTTCCGCCCTCTTCAAAAGAACACACCTCCCAATCTTTAGAGGGGGCGACATTCCTGTGAGCGACACGGAAAACTTTTTTTTTTCTGGTAAGCCTTGTAAATAAGTGTCGCGGGCTAAAACTTTGAGTGTTTCGCGAATTCAATGGAGTCGCCACCAAAGTTTATTTCAAAGTTGGGGAAACATTGGGAAACCCTTAAAAATGGAAAAATAATCTTTGAAACCAAATTTTGAGTTCGGGAGTCGATTATGTGTAGGGAATGTATTATAACCCTACAACATCCATTAAAATATAGTTACTTATAACTAATTGTGCAAAATTAATGTTAACATATATATATATATATATATATATATATATATATATTTCTCCTTTTTAAAATGCAAATAAAATCCTTTTTATGAAAATAATATAATAATAAAAGTATATTTATAGAGGAAAAAAAGAAATTTTTTATTATTATGCTTGACAAGAATGCGATCTTGCTCCTACATATCTCCCGGTGCGATGGAGAAATCAAAGCTACATAGTTCTTGGATAGAAAATGCGGATGTGTTGAATGCTTTTAAAGAAAATGTGTTTGGTTACAATAAAATGATTGGATAAAAAGCAATTGTTGATTTAACGAAAGAAAAGAAAACCTTGAGTCTGATAAATTTATTTTGATTAGCACGTTTAGTTATTTATTTGGATTTGGTTAAGAAAGTTTAATATCACCAAGTTGTCACAACTCAGGCATCTTAAACTATCACTGACAAGATGTCGCATCTCAGTCGGTCTTATTTTATTAAAAGGATAATTATTAGTTAGAGCTTAAGATCGTTAAGTTGTCACAACTCAGACGTCTTAAAACTAAGCTTGGCAAAATGTAACATTTCAACCAATCTTTTTAGCCACATTGGTTTTGAATAACATGGATTTTCATTTTACTAAAGATGATAATGATAAACCTAAGAATGAATTTCGAATGTTTGTAATTTAAATAGTGGTTGATGTTGGTTGTACGTAGTCCATAATTTAATAAAAGAATAAAATGACAGTTATTATAACACAACAATAAAACTGAAAGAAATGAATAAAACTTTTAAAAAAACTAAAATGATTATTTGTGGTAAAACAAAAATCATATTAAAGGTATAACATTAAACACAACTATAAAATTGTTACAAAGATGAGTTTAGAAATAGTTACCACACAAGTTGAATATTTGCTATACTCCTTGATTTGCTTTGATTGTATTTTGTTTTTGTGTTGAGTTGTTATATTGTTCCTTAACTCATTTCATGCTTCATTTATCTTACTAACAAAAACTGTTACTAGCTTAAAAAAAATAGAAACTAAAAACTTTCCAACTCCCACATCCCTAAGGATGAATTTGTTCTGAATTTATAGACAAAAATGATTAATCTTTGTATCCATGTGATAGAATTGAGCTCTGGATTATTGCTCGATTTTTGCAGAAAAATTGGATTTGTTAATCTAAGTTCTGAAAAAAAAAAGGACACACTTTTTAAATTGCTTGTATACATGGTAAAAGTTGTAGCCATTTTAGGGAAGAAAAAAATAAGCAAAAGGGGATAAAAAAATGATTGGAAAGATAACATGCACACAAGGAAAAATTGCAGCTTTTTTAAGGGGGGAAAAAAAGAAAAGCAAATGAGGCTAAAAAGGGTTAGAAAGATGGTGTGTGCAGTTGTAAAGGTGAAAAGCAAAGAGGCTGAAAAGATGGAAGGGAGTGCTATTGTTGTTCAAAAACAAAAATAAAAAATAAAAAAACAAGAACCTAAGAAGGAACCAGAGGATATGACCAGATGTAGAAACGAAACCAGAGGATATGACCAGATGTAGAAACGAAACCAGAGGTAGAAATGGAAACATAGGCAGAACCAAAGGATACCACCAGAGGTAGAACTAGAGGATACCACCAGAGGCAGAAACGGAACCAGAGTCAGAAACAAAGGCTACAACAAGAAAAAAAAAAATTATGATTGGCTAGAAAAAAACTAGGGTACAACAATAAGGATCAAATACTGAGCACTTCTTCAATAACCGACAAATAATACTCCAAACCCGAAGGCATGTCCAGATCGGTATGAGGTGGCTTGCCTTTACCCTTTCACCAACCCTACATATGTTAGAAGAAGAGAAATGAGAAGGACATTTATCTACATTAACCATCCACCACTCTACCTCTTCACGATTGAAGGGACGAAAATAATATGCCTCAATGGCACCTTTGAAATGGTCAGATGTTACGAATTCGCTGGAGCCAACGTAAAACTCTCACTCAAAGAAAAATTGAAGGAAATGTGTAACCTTTACCCGCTCATACAAGGGAAGAAGGTATCAAGCCACCCTCAGAAAAGCCATCTTCCGCCACTCTAGTCGAAAGATAAGAATTTTTGCCACCTATTGAAGAAAATGTGTTAATGAACAAGAGAAAAGAGAAGCGAAGAAACCATACATGGTTCAAAAGTAATGAACTAGGTGATATTGATGACCGCGAAAAAGGAAAAATGTGATCTCAACACAAACGGAGCAAAGAAACTAATTCTTTGCAAAGGAATAGGTTGAAAGAGAAGAAGGTGACTCGTTAAGAAAATGCAAAGCAATACTAAACCATAAAAGTAAATGAGATGATGTTATTCCCCATTTATATGTATGAGACTCCAAGGGGTTTAACGACCTAAATTGCATGCAAAGTTTTAGCGGCCCAGATGAGATCAAGGAAAATGTGCAACCCCCACGTCTCCATAAGCAATCATCGTGAACCAAACCTTAGGCCATGTGGCAGAATAGGTAGAAGAAACAACCATTTCAAGCGGCTCATGCGTTGTCTTTTCAACTTTTCATGATGTCACCAGTTGTTGAAATTCCCGCGCCGTGACCACGACAAAGACAGACGAACACACGATGTCGAGTTTTGGTGCAGTAAATTTCCCAAGAACAGATATACATGATCGGACACTTCCAATCCTCCACTTAGGACATCCGACATAAAGGCTTGGGTGCAACTGTTCTGGATCAAACTAAGGCCCACAAAGAGACTATTTTTTGCCTTAACCTAATCCAACAAAGCGATGAATTGCTCGCGCCTCTAGACGTTGAACTCAAGCTTAAGTATTGAATTCACCCCACTCGATCATAGTTGCTCATTGGAAATCAAATTGTAACCCGTTTTTCGCGTCAGTTTACTCACAGCAGCCTAACTGTTTCCACGTCATCACCCTTTAAATAATCTATATATAAAGGTTTTGTTTTCAAAAACAACGTATGTACTCATTAATTACCTTCCACTTCCTTAACTCCTATTGACTTTGGCGTTAGAGTACTTATAGGTACCCCTACCGAAAATGAAAACACTATCAACGACGCCGTCTACTTCAAGAATCATCTTTGACCATCTCCTTTTAAATATTATTATTAAAAAATTATAAAATAAATGATATATAAACGTAATGTTCCTTTAAAATTCAGATGTGATGCTCTAAGCTCACACCCGAACAAAACGAATTTTCCGCATAAAAAAGTACTACGGTCCTATTTCCTGCCTAATTTGAAATTTATATGTAGGTGCATGCTTAGTTGGAATTTACATATTTATATTACTTAATTTTCTCTTGGATGGTTTGGCAAAATCACCCTTTAGAATCTAAGTGAGTCTTCATTCTAATAAATGTAGTCAGAAAAGTTGAAATGGTGTCATTGAATGGAAGGATGTGCATCCATAGTGGGAAAATATGTCATATCAACAAAAATTGAGAAAGTTATTTTTATGAACTTATTTATGTGGACATTATGTTGTCATGCCAACTCCTTAACTAATGTAATTAACCTTGTGTTAGTTCATTATGTGTACAAATTTGGTTAATATGTCGATATTATGTCCTTGCTTCTTAAACTTTATGTCCATGATAAAAAGTGTACCTTCCGTTGAATATGTTATTCAGAAACAGCAGAAAGTTAAAGCACGACTCTTTTAGGGGATAGCTACTATAAAGGTTGTCATCTTATTGATTATTTTCCAATTGTTTTCAACAAATACTACATAAAATTACCCATTTACCATCTCTACGTTGATTTTTTTTTAGGAAAGGTTGAAATTTATTTAGTTTTCTTTTTTTAAAAAAATAATTAATATTAATAATTAATTTTTAATTTTATTAAAGAGATGTCATGATTTTCTTATCACTCAAACTCTCTAAAACCCTTCGGTTGAAATTTCTTTAACTAAATACAAATACCATCTCTTGTATTTATTTATTTAAGTAAAACTTATATTTTTTATGAATTTTTTTTAATAAATTTGTTATTCTCGATTTCAGGATAGGATGACTGAAGAACAAAGGGATGCAAATCTAGGAATAAATTGTATTATTTTTTCTAGTCTGTTAAATTTGTTGGTAAATCCGGTCCTTATCTTCTCAGGATTTTTAGTAGGCAATTTAGATTATTTTTGTTACTAATTAGCTATATTTTTTTTAATAAGCTTTAGAGCATATTTGTTAGCATTTCTTTTAAAAAATCACTTTTAAATTTTTTTTATCTATTTATTACATACATTATAACATTTTTACTTTGCAGTAAAATTTAAAAAATGTTGTCAAAACTAAAGAAAAGGTTGTGTAAGAAAATAAGTAATATTTTTTGTGCGTCTCGTATGCAAGCGTTGTCTATTATTTTAGGTAATATTTTTTTCGTATATTTGAAATACTATTTGAGAAAAAAAAGAATATGAAAGCAAAAAATATCTTAAAACTGCTTTAGTAATTTCTCGTAAAATTTAGTTTTGATAAATATTTTTTGTTTAAAAAAATTATTTTAAATATTGTAAACAAACACAAAATAAATTCTATTTTTCTTAAAAAATCTAAAAAATTAATATCTAAATTATTAAATGTCAAAATTATTTTTTTATAAACTCTAATAAAGAGACGCCCTTAATTTTTTATTTACTATTTATATATGGTTTAGAGTATGTCTGTTTTTTATTAGAAAATATTAGTGGATAGTAATTAATAATTAGGAAAAGAGAAAATTGTTAGCACCATATATCAGATTGAATACCTATTTAAAAGGCTTACTTCTTAATGTAAAAAAAATACTTATTTATTTACTAAAAAAAAAATCTTACTTAATAAAGAAAATGTGTAAATTAACAATATTAATGAGTAACACAATTGGTAATTAAATCTTTTAAGCATGAAGTTAGGAATCCAACTATTGCACAATGTGTATAGAAGTGTATTTACTGGGACATGTCAACTATTTAAATAGGAAAGAAAAAAAAACATGAGTAAATTTCTCTAACATATTTTATTTTATTATTTTTGTTACTTTTGAATTTCGACAGGAAATAGTGGATTTGGTCTCTCTGCAAGCGAACACCATCCATGTTGCAAAAATGAATGATTCACAACTTCCTATGGGTATTGAACGAAATGGCTACATGTAGGCTTCTCTTTTCTTTCCTTTTTAATCATATATATCATAATTCATTCAACAAAAGTTTAAAAAATATGTACAATTTAAAAAAAATGTATATCAAAGAAAATTTGTAAAAATAAATATAAATTTTACCAATAATTAACTTTGATATAATGAATGTTTAGATTCGTAATCAACTTGACAGAATTACAGTGAATCGTCTTCGAATACAAACATGCACAAATTTTATAGGTTAATAAAATATTTTATCTTGCAAAAGCTCACTACCAAAATGCAATTAATTTTCTTTGTTCATTATGTGTCTTAGTTTGGTTAATATGTCGATATTATGTCTTTGCTACTTCAACATTTCACAGTTCATGCCCATTATATAAAGCTTCTATATTGATTTGATTATTACTCAGGTACAAATACTTTAGTTAATGTACATCACATAAAACTCATAAAATCAACATTTCACCACCTTTATAATAAATATAAATACTTTAGAAAAACATACATAAAAAATAATCACATTTGTACGATATTAACTAAAATATTCTTAATAAAGTATCACCTTGATTATAGTATTAACTTTGTATAATGGCCATGAAGCAAGAGATGTTGTAGAAGCAAAGACATAATGTCGACATATTAACTTTATCTAATTAACTATAGATATATAATGAATATATTTTAAACAGTGTCGGTTTAATATGGATCTGGTCCAAATATAAACCTTATTATTTATAGAAAATTTAATAAAAATATTGACAAAATACTTTATGCAGTCCCATAATATAATTTTAGGGAACAATTCAATTGTTAAGACAAAATCCTAAATTAATGTTTTGATGATAATTAAACAAAAGATTAGTTAAGAGTTCTAATTATGATTCTAAGTGTTTTGGTATTTAACATGTGTATTTGAGTGTGTTAAAACAAGTTAGATACCAAGTATTACAAAGCATATCTCATTAAAATTAAGAAATCAAAATCAGTAAAACGAAGAACGTTCTTGACATATTTCTGGAAAACGAAGAACGTTCTCCACATTTTCCATAAACAAGAATGATCAGTTTTCTTTGTGAAAGATTGGACCCAGGAAGTTTTATTCATCTCATATCTTCTTCAAGAATAAACAAGGATCAATCTGAGTCAGAATTATTCCAGAATTCGAAGGCTCAAAGATGTGCTTCATGAAAAGTATAAAGCAAGATCATTCTTCAAGTGAAGCAAATGCAAGTACAAGTTAACAGGCTGTAAAGTACACTGTTGTTGTACTTTCAATCAAGACCTGCACACTTGACTTAAAGCTAGCAATCATTTCAGACAACTGACAGGATCACAAGTACAAGTTAGCTCATCTCCAACCAATTCGAAGAACGTTCTTGATTTTCAACAACATTCCTGGTTTCAGCATGAACTCTCTTGCTTTTTGGCTAATCTAATCCATTCACTTTCTTATGACAGCTAACCTTATTCCAACGGATAAATGAGCTGTCATAAGCTCTCTTGAAGCCTATAAATACAGCTTCACGATGAAGAACAAAATACAACTCAAAGTGCCAAGCAAAGCATCAATCATTCAATCATACTAGAGCTTGTCAAAATCATTCTCAAGTTGCAGTTCCATTCTTTGTGTTGTTTTAGAATCAGCGATAACTGAGTTCTAACATATAGAATTTAGTTCTCAAACAAGATTTGAGCAATACCCAGATTCTAACATTCTCAAAATCATTACTTTGTAACTCAAGGCTATATTGTTAACATAGCTTGAGTAGTGTGTAAAAATCCTTTTATGATTTAAAAGGTAGCTTGAAAAATCCTTTCTGAAATAGTGTAAGGTAAACCTGTGGAAATCCTTTCTAGGTAGAAAGGTAGAAACTGTGTAAAGATCAAGACTGACCTGTGAAAAATTGTGTGAAAACCAAGAACGATCTTGCTTTGAGCACTTAGTGGAAAATCTCACATTTGTGAGGACTAGACGTAACCCGTGTTTGGGTGAACCAGGATATATGCTTGTGTGATCTCTCTATCTTTATCTCTATTTATTATCTGTTTTACAATCAGTTTTTATATTGATAAATTGATATTGTTGTTTTTCCACTAACAAAGAACGTTCTTCATTTATAACCAAGATCAATCTTGTGTTAAACTTTCAGTTTTTAAACAGGAATTTTTAAAAGGGGCAATTATAATTCAAATACCCCTTCCTTATAATTGACATTGTTACTTCAATTGGCATCAGAGCCAGTCTCTAAGGATTAAACACCCAAAACGTGTTAGAGCAAAATATTCAGGAAGATAATGTCAAAAGCTAAATACGTTGTTGAAGGAGGGTCATCAAACAGACCACCATACTTTGATGGCTCATATTATTATTTCTGGAAAAGCAAAATGCAATTGTTCCTAAAGTCACAAGATATTGGTATGTGGAGAATCATCACAGATGGAGACTTCATACCAAGAGTAGATCAAAATGATTCAACATCTGCTGAAAAGAAAGAAGCAGATTGGACAGTAGATGAAAAATCTAAGGTACTTCTAAACTCAAAAGCTCAATTATTTTTATCATGTGCTTTAAGCAGGGAAGAAAGTGAAAGAGTAGATGAATGTGATACGGCCAAGAAAGTATGGGACACATTGCAAACTCACCATGAGGGAACAAGCCATGTTAAGGAAACAAGAATCGACATTGTCATTTGAAAGTTTGAATTGTTTGAAATGAACGAAGGAGAAACAATCGATGAAATGTACTCATGATTCACAACTATAGTGAACGAAATGCGCTCTCTTGGCAAAGCTTATTCAGTACAAGACATGGTAAGAAAGATCATGAGATGTCTTCTAATCATGTAGAGACCAATGGTGACAGTTATAAGCCAAGCCAAGAATCTTGAGGTACTGGGATTGGAAGAACTTATTGGAACTCTAAGGGCACATGAAGTGCTATTAGTGGAAGATAAACCTATAAAGAAAGGCAAAATAATAGCTTTAAAAGCATCTCAAAGCTCACCAAGTATTCAACAAACAAATGAGAAAAGTTACTCAGAAGATGGCCAAGAAGATGTTGATGAAGAGATTGCTCTCCTCACAAGAAAGATACAAAAATGATGAGGAGAAGAGATCAGATAAAAAAGGGATCTCCAAATAAAAATGACTTCAAGACTGAAGTAGATAAAAACAAAATCACTTGCTTTGGATGCAACAAACAAGGACATTATAAAACTGAATGCCCATTGAACAAAAAAGTGCCAAAGAAATTCCCCTTCAAGAAGAAGTCAATGATGGCAACCTGGGATGATTCTAATGAATCAGAAACAGATGAACCTGAAGAAGCCAACCTGTGTTTGATGGCAAACACTGAAGATACAGAGGTAACAAATTCTGAACCATGTCTTGTATGTAAACAAATGGAAACAGAATTTGATAATTTGCTAAATGATTCAAATTTTCTCATTCAAAAGTGTAGTTCCTTTAAAGATAAATTTCACAAGGAAAAAGAAGAGAAAGAGAAAGTTCAGGCCATGAATGATAAACTTAAAGAGATCATTCAAAATTTGAAAGAGTCTCCACTCAAAAAATTTGAATCTAAAAGTTCAGAAAGTCAAGAACGATCTTCACCTCAAACGGAGAACGTTCTTCTTAAAGCTGAAGTTGAAATTCTTAAAAATGATTTAACAAACTTCATTAAAGCTACTGAAACTTTTCAGAGAATCATGGGATCCCAAGTGGGAATATTTGATAAAGTTGGGCTTGGTTTTAATAAAACTCAAAAAACAAAAATGTATGAAAACTTTTTTGTTCCTGAAAGGAAAGATGGAAAATGCAAAATCAAATGTTCATATTGCAAAAAAATTGGACATCTAGAGTTTGCATGCTATTTTAAAAAAAGAGATGAAAAAATCAAGAACAAAAAGATCTTCAGAAAAGAAGAACATTTTAGAGCAAAAGCAAAATTTTCTCAAAATCTGAAAAAAAAGGAGAACGTTCTCCAGCTAATGTAAAAAACGATGAACGTTCTGGAGCTTTATTAAAACCAGTTGTAACTCAGTTTTCTAAACCTTTTTCAAAACAAGCCACTAGATATTCCTCCTGGTCCAAGATTGGCCACTCTGAGACGACATTTAACACTAAGAAGGAATCGGATTTTAAAACTAACTCCTCAGGACCCAAGACCAAGTGGGTACCTAAAATTGATATAACACATCATGCATGATGGATTTCAAGATGTCACGAAAAGGCCATGGTTCTTGGACAGTGGCTATTCAAGGCATATGACGGGTGACAAAAATTGCTTCATGTCATTTATCAAAAATGATGGAGGATCCGTAACTTTTGGGAACAATGATCAAGCAAAATCAAAGGCAATGGAACCATAGGTAAAATAAATTCTGCCAAAATCAATGATGTTCAATATGTTGAAGGATTGAAACATAACCTTCTTAGAATTAGTCAACTCTGTGATAATGGCTTTGAAGTTATTTTTAAACAAAACATATGTGAAGTGAGAATGGAAAATTCTGGTGAAATCATATTTTCTGTATCCAGAAAGAAAAATCTTTACATTTTATACATTGAAGAACTACCAGTTGAATCTTGCCTCATGTCCATAAATAAAGACAAATGGATATGGCATAAGAGAACTGGACATGTGAGTATGAAAACAATTTCAAATTTGTCAAAATTAGATCTTGTTAGAGAATTTCCTAAAATAAACTTTGAAAAAGATAAAAATATGTAAAGCTTATGCAAAGGGGAAACAAGTTAAAAGTAGTTTTCATCCAAAAGAATTTATATCAACCAAAAAACCTCTTGAACTACTTCACATTGATCTTTTTGGTCCCATCAAAACCACCAGTTTATGAGGTATGAAATATGGATTTGTGATTGTTGATGATTTTTCTAGATACACATGGGGTGCTATTTTTGAAAAAAAAGGATGATGCATTTGATGCTTTCAAAAACTTTTGTAAAAAGGTTCAAAATGAAAAGGAATCAAATATCATCACTGTAAGAAGTGATCATGGAGGTGAATTCATGAATACATCCTTCAAAACATTTTTTAATGAACTTGGCATCTCTCATAATCTATCTTGTGCAAGAACTCCTCAACAAAATGGAGTTGTTGAAAGAAAGAATAACTTTGCAAGAGATGGAAAGAACGATCTTGGAAGAATCCAATGTTGAAAAGTATTTCTGGGCTGAAGCTATAAATACTTCTTGCTATATTTTAAATCGTGTTTCAATTAGAAAAATGATAAACAAAACACCCTATGAAATCTGGAAAAATAGAAAACCAAACATTTCATATTTTCACATCTTTGGTTGTTATTGCTACATTTTAAACAACAAAGATAACTTATGAAAATTTGATGCGAAATCGGACAAAGCTATATTTTTAGGATATTCAACAGAATCTAAGGGATGTCGTATTTTTAATTTGAGAACTAAAACTGTTGAAATTAGTATGCACATTTTATTTGATGAGTTTTATGATCTTGAGTTAAAAAAGAAATACGATGAGGAGGAAGAACAATCTGGGCAAACGCAGCAGATCATTCTCCAGGAAAACAAGATTGATAAACAATCTCCGTTTCAAACTCCTCCTAGAAGCAGGAAACTAATAGGTGATCATCCTCCAAATCAAATCATTGGAGATACAGCTGATGGCATTAGAACAAGAATAACATTTAAAGATGATGCAAACAGCAACATGGCAATGATATCTCAAGTGGAACCAAAATCCATCAAAGAAGCAATAATTGATCAATCTTGGATCGATGCGATGAAAGAAGAACTTCTTCAATTTGAGAAAAATGAAGTATGGACCCTTGTTCCAGATCCACAAGATCAAACAATTATTGGAACACGATGGGTTTTTAGAAACAAATTAGATGAAGAAGGAAAGGTTGTAAGAAACAAAGCAAGGTTAGTTGCTCAAGGTTATAACCAACAAGATGGAATAGACTATGATGAAACCTTTGCTCCAATTGCAAGGTTAGAAGCCATACGAATCCTTCTTGCATATGCATCATATAAAAACATCAAACTTTTTCAAATGGATGTTAAAAGTGCTTTTTTAAATGGCTTTTTGAATGAACAACTTTATGTTCGTCAACCTCTAGGCTTTGAAGATCAAAAGAAACCAAATCATGTTTTTAAACTCACCAAAGCCTGATATGGTTTAAAACAAGCTCCTAGAGCTTGGTATGAAAGATTGAGTTCATTTTTGATCAAAAATAATTTTTCCCGTGGAAACATTGACACAACACTTTTTAAGAAAACAAGTAAAAATGATACACTCATTGCTCAAGTGTATGTTGTTGATATTATTTTTGGATCAACAAATGAAAAAATGTGTGAGGATTTTTCAAATCTCATGCAAAGTGAATTCGAAATGAGTATGATGGGAGAATTGAGATATTTTCTTGGTTTACAAATCAAACAAATTACAAATGGAATTTTTATTTGTCAAGAAAAATATATCAAGGATCTTTTAAAGAAATACAAAATGAGTGAAGCCAATATTATGACTACTCCCATGCATCCCATTAGATAAAGATGAAAATGGACAATCAGTCTCTGAAAAAGAATCTAGAGGTATGATTGGCTCATTACTTTATCTAACTGCAAGTAGGCCTGACATTGTTTTCGCAGTAGGCTTATGTGCTAGATTTCAATCTTCACCAAAAGAGTCTCACTTAACAACAGTCAAAAGAATTTTTCTTTATCTCGTTGGTACTACTGATCTTGGCCTTTGGTATAGCAAATGTTCTCATTTTGATTTTTTAGCTTACTGTGATGCCGATTATGCTGATGATAAGATGGAAAGAAAAAGCACAAGCGGTGCATGTCAGTTCCTAAGAGAAGCCTTAATAAGTTGGTCATGTAGGAAGCAAACACGATTGCCCTATCAACCACTGAAGCTGAATATGTCTCAGCAGCAAATTGTTGCTCTCAAGTGTTATGGATCAAGAATCAACTTGAAGATTTTTCAATAAGGTATTCTCATATTCCAATATATTGTGATAATACTAGTGCTATTAATTTATCTAAGAATCCTATTCAGCATTCAAGGTCCAAACATATTGAGATAAAAGCACCATTTTATTAGGGATCATGTGAAAAAAAAGGAAATTGAATTGATCTTTGTGGATACAAAGAATCAGTTAGCTGACATTTTTACAAAGCCTATTGTTGAAGAAAGCTTCAATTCCATCAAAGAACGATTAAAAATCGTTAAAAATCATGGTCAAGATCGTTAAAATTTAAACCAGATCATTCTGGTCATAAGGAAGAACGTTCTCTGTTTTTAGCTTGTTTTGCCACAAGCAGCTCAACAACGATCTTCGTTTTTCATCATCACCAACTTTCAAAATCAGCTTTTTCCATCTGAAACGTCTGCTACTTTTTAAAAGTAACGGCTACCCTTGCATGTCCAGCCACATCATTTCCCTTTCCTCCTTCCCAATACTCAACTGCCCAATCCATCTAATCACACGTGTGGCACTCTCTCCACTCCTTAATCAACTGCAAACAAATCAAAACGGTCACTTTGTGTCCACTAAACAACAATTTCAAACTTTTTCTGCAAATCCATTTCTTTTCTTCTTCTTCCTCAAGCTCTTTTTTTTTTTCAAAAATGGCTCATATAAAAACCACAGCACACAAAAATCCCAGATCACCACCACCACCATCATCTCCTACACCTTCACCATCTCCAGTTCGTTCACTGTCTCCTCCACCAAGACCAACACCTCCACATTCATCCTCAGAAAGAACATTCTCGGATTACATGTATTTATCTCCAGAATCAAGTCCTCAACCCATCACTCTTGCTCCACTCTCTACTGTGCTCCCTCCATTGTATCAATGCCCTCTTCCTTCAAACAGTCAAGCCCCACCCCACCTTCAAAAAACCCTCAATCCTAGTTCTAGCACCTCATCCTCTAGACGAAGATCAATGCGTGTTCTGGCCGGTATTGGTACTTCTAAAACCAAAAATATAGACATAACAATCTATACAATCTCTGATGATGATTCTGAACCCTCACCACCTCAACATATTCCCAAATCACAAGCTGTTCCTACATCACATCCCTCCAAACCAAAATCCCCAGAAATTTCAAAGTCCCCAGAAATTCAAAAAACCCCAAAAATTACAAAATCCCCAAAACCTCATTCAAAATCCCCTAAACCTTCTTCCAAAGTCCTTCCAACCAAAACCACACCCTCTAAATCTAAACCAAAAATTCCTAAATCTAACTCATCTTCAACACTTTCATAGTTTTTAGCCTCCCAAAAACTCAAAAACCCTAAAAAATCTCAAAAGAAACGTTCATCTCAAGAACGTTCTTCGTCTCAACTCCTACCTCGAGAACGTTCTTCGACCAGGCTACCAGCCCAAGAACGTTCTCCTCTTCAAACTCCAACCCCAAAAACCACAAAGACTTCCAAAACAGCAAACCCTAAAACCTCCACCAAACTTTCTTCTTCAAAAGTTCTTATTCCACCTTTGATTCCTTCAAAGATTCAAAAACTATATACTGAGAAATGGGCTCAACGCCTTATCGGCATTGTCAAGTTTTTGATTTTGACAACCTTCAAGTGGAAGGAATCTCCATTCAGCATCATACTAATGCACTTGGATGGACTAATTTCCTTAAATTCTCTTATTGCCATTACCCCGAAGTCATTCGAGCATTTTATTGCAAAGCTGAAGCATTTGCAGACAAATCCCTTATTGTCTCCACACTGAAAGGTATTGAAATTCTTCTTGATCCTTTGATTTTGGCTGAGATTCTGAAACTACCATCTGAAGGCCTAACAATATTTGGAAAAGATTGGTACACAGCCTTAAACATCACAAAAGAGTGTTTCAAGAACTGTTTATTGATGGATCTACCAAATTTCTCTCAGCTGACCTGAAACCTCTTCCCAAAATTATAAATAGCATCAGCCAACACAACATTTTACCCCCACTGTGGCAGCCATGAATTTGTCTCTGATAATGACGTTCTAGTCATTTATCACCTTCTTCATTGTAAGAAGATAAATCTGCCCTACCTAATAATCCAGCATTTGATAGCTGCAATCCACAAGGATTATAAGAGAAACATTGTCCCTTATGGCATGGTTTTCTCAAAAATCTTCAGGCATTTTCAGATTCCTTCATTGACTGAAACCTCCAACAATAAGATTTCAAAATTTTCATCAAAAAACATCTCTCATATGAAACAGATTCCCACCCTCATCACAATCTGTTTTCAATCCATCTTCCACCACCAAAAGAAAACGGTCTGCACACATTCCTGCTGTAAACAAACTAACAGAACCTCAAGAACATTCTTCACCCCAACCACATGTTGAAGAATGTTCTCCGTTTCCTACTGTTTTCCCAAATTTGAATCCTATCATCAATCAAGTCTCTCCCACAGCTTCTACTATTCCATCTGTCATAAATCCATCCTCTCAAGGAGGTCTATGCCCTTCACTTCTTGTTCATCAAAATTCTCAGATGTCACCAGTTTTTGTCTCACCACAAAAAACCACAACTTCATCAATTTTTGGAATAAGTCAATACTTGGCTTTTCCATATTTGGATATAGCTGGCCCTTTTGTGCCCCATCATTTCGCTCCCAACTCTATTCCTCACATCAATACTACTTTTGCCACTCTATCCACTTTTTGAAACTCTGCTGCTCCTTCCCAAAGCACTCCTTTTGAAGATCAACAGCGTCCCTCTGAAACGGGAAACATCAAGAACATATAAGGAAATTCCCAGAATTTTTGCTGCCCTTCAAACCATCATTGCTAGGCAAGGTCATCAGGGTAAAGAGCAAGCAATTCTGAGGGACTAGATGGCAAATCAGCTTGCTCTTAAGTTTGGACTCGAACCTCCCATGCCTAATCCTCCTCCCACGTTTCCCGATATACCTCAGCCATCTTTGTCTCCATCGTCTGAAGGGTCTTCACCTTCTTTATCTTTCTGATTTAGTTTATAGCTTAGCTCTCCTATTCGTTTTTGCTAGGACAAAGGGGGAGAATTTCATTAGATTTTAAGTATGATCGGAAGCTTTCTGTTTGTATGACTACTTATGTATTTTTTGTTTTGAACCACCTTGTAATGATCAAGATCTTTTTGTTATATTAATGAAAAATCATTATTTGGTTCAAATAGTTAGCACATATTAAGGGTTTTTACTAAAAAGTTCTCTGAATTATTATTAGAATCAAAATTAAAATCTAAATTAACAAATTTTGTCATCATCAAAAAGGGAGAGATTGTTAAGACAAAATCCCAAATTAATGTTTTGATGATAATTAAAAAAAAGGTTAATAAAGAATTCTAATTATGATTCTAAGTGTTTTGGTATTCAACATGTGTATTTGTGTGTGTTAAAACAAGTTAGGTACCAAGTATTACAAAGCAGATCCCATTGAATATAAGAAAGCAAAATCAGTAAAACGAAGAACGTTTTTAACATATTTCTGGAAAACAAAGAATGTTCTCCACATTTGCCATAACAAGAATGATCAGTTTACATTGTGAAAGATTGGATCCAGGAAGTTTTATTCATCCGATATATTCATCAAGAATAAACAAGGATCAATCTGAGTCAGAATTATTCCAGAATTCGAAGGCTCAAAGATGTGCTTCATGAAAAGTATAAAGCAAGATCATTCTTCAAGTGAAGCAAATGCAAGTACAAGTTAACAGGATGTAAAGTACACTGCTGTTGTACTTTCAATCAAGACCTGCACACTTGACTTAAAGCTAGCAATCATTTCAGACAACTGACAGGATCACAAGTACAAGTCAGCTCATCTCCAACCAATTCGAAGAACGTTCTTGATTTTCAACAACATTCCTGGTTTCAGCATGAACTCTCTTGCTTTTTGGCTAATCTAATCCATTCACTTTCTCATGACAGCTAACCTTATTCCAACGGATAAATGAGCTGTCATAAGCTCTCTTGAAGCCTATAAATACAGCTTCACGATAAAGAACAAATACAACTCAAAGTGCCAAGCAAAGCATCAATCATTCAATCATACTCAAGCTTGTCAAAATCATTCTCAAGTTGTTGTTCCATTCTTTGTGTTGTTTTAGAATCAGTGATAACTGAGTTCTAAAATATAGAATCTATTTCTCAAACAAGAGTTGAGCAATACCTAGATTCCAACATTCTCTAAATCATTACTTTGTAACTCAAGGCTGTATTGTTAACATAGCTTGAGTAGTGTGTAAAAATGCTTTTATGATTTAAAGGGTAGCTTGTAAAATCCTTTCTGAAATAGTGTAAGGTAAATCTGTGGAAATCCTTTCTAGGTAGAAAGGTAGAAACTGTGTAAAATATCAAGACTGATCTGTGAAAAACTGTGTGAAAACCAAGAACGATCTTGCTTTGAGCACTTAGTGGAAAATCTCACATTTGTGAGGACTAGACGTAACCTGTGTTTGGGTGAACCAGGATATATGACTATGTGATCTCTC
Source organism: Cicer yamashitae (assembly GCA_037974755.1). NCBI lineage: Eukaryota > Viridiplantae > Streptophyta > Magnoliopsida > Fabales > Fabaceae > Cicer > Cicer yamashitae. The sequence continues at coordinate 40,204,079 of JBBPBQ010000003.1, forward strand.
TATCTCTATTTATTATCTGTTTTACAATCAGCTTTTCTATTGATAAATTAGTATTGTTGTTTTTCCACTAACCAAGAACGTTCTTCGTTTATAACCAATATCAATCTTGAGTTAAACTTTCAGTTTTAAAACAGGAATTTTTGAAAGGGGCAATTATAATTCAAACCCCCTTCCTTATAATTGACATTGTCACTTCATCAATCATTCATCTCCTTTTTTTCTTGAATTGATTCTTTATTTAATTTTAAGTAACGATTTGATCTTTTTATGTCTTAAAGTATCAACAATATTATCATTTTTTACAGAAATCCAAAAAATTCATCATAATCTTCAAACAAAACTCAGAAAATTAGTAATCATCTTCAACAAAATTCATATATTCATCAAATTCATAACTCAAATCTTCAAATAAAATCATATTTCCATATCCAACATCATCAAATCTATCAAATAAAGAACTCGTATTTTAAGATTTAGGTTAGGGATTTGATTTGTTGAAGGATAGAAAGAAAAAGAAAAAGAATATATTGTCTTAGTGATTTGGTGATCAAATCTTATAGTGAGTTTTTTATTTGATGGACTTGATGTTGTTTGAGATGAAGATATGAGTTTATTTGAAGATTTGAGTTATGGATTTGATAAATATATGATTTTTTTTTAATTTATAATGAATTTTTTGGGTTTTAATTAAAGATTACGATGAATTTCTTGAGTTTCTGTAAAAATAGGATAGCATTGTTGACATTATAAGACATAAATGATCAATAGGAAAAAAAATAAAGGACTTCATTGTTACATGAAATTAAATTAAGGGACCGTGCGAGGTATTTTGTCCAAAATGTTATATTGTTTCTCTATGTTATTGTTATAAAATTCATTTTTTTTTACTAAAAATAGTAAGGATGAACTCTTTGGCCATTTTCAAAAGATCCATATTAGTCATACTTTTTTAAATAACAGAGAGAGTGTTATATTATATAAGGTCGACTCTATGAGAGGTCACTAAAATACTTACTTTAAACCTTCTTTTTATACTTGAATAAATTATCTATATAATCCACTAAATTTGTGATCTCATTTTTATTTTGATATTTTTTAAAAAAAAAATTGTACATTGAGTCCCCCATAGAAATTAGCTCTCAATAATTTTATGATTTCATCTCTATTTTCATACCTAGTAAAAGATGTATATATGAGACCTATGACACCCTTTAGCTCTCCTACCATGAATTATTCCCAATTAATTAAGAGACCTCATCTTCATGATACTTCACAAATATTGCACATACAAGTCCCCTACATGACTTGTACGCATTAGTTTTATGACCACACTTCCATTTGATACCTAACAAAAATTACATACATGAGCCCTCTTTCTATATTGATTTATTCAATCTCATAGCTGATCACTAAGCTTTAGATCTCGACTCGCCATAAAGCAATATATTGAATCAAAAAATGAAATTTTCAAATTCATCATATATAATAGGAAAGGGATACAAAAGACTCAAAATCAAGAACTCCTTATCATATATGTACATGTGTACATATGTAGAATTAAATATTATGCATTGATATCGTAAATAAATTTAGGACATCCAATCTGTCATATATCCAATATATACATTTGTGTAGGTATTTTCAGAAAATAAAATTAGTACACAACATAATGGTGAAATATGATTGGAGACATATTTATTTATTTATTTTTATATTATCAATGTGTAATTTATTGAATTTATATATGTATAGGATTTAATTGACATGTACTTCGAATGTAAAGATCTTTTATATTGTTTATATTGTCAATATCAATTACATATCATTCTATGTATGACACTTAAGGTAGTCGAAATTAAAGACAACATTTTAGTGATGTGCCAATTTAAAATCAAATGACACTATAAAATTTATTCACATTAATAGTGTATTAAAATTAAAATTATATTGTATATATCGGAATCAAGTTGGTCAAGAAACAATAAACATTAATTATTTTGATGATACCAAAATATATTAAAAAATAATTTATCCTATGATATTTGTTCAAGTGCGCAGATTATTCATCATCATACACAATTCACAGGTTGTATAAGTCTTCGTTGTGCATTTTGTGGTCTACAATCATTTAATGTTAAATTTGTTTGGTATCTCAAGGTTGTATCACCTCATATCTATGCATCTAGTACTTAAACAATGGTTGTATGGTCTTGTACTTTATCTGTCTTAAGAAGATATTTGATTATACTAGAAGGAACATAATAAATAACATTTATTGTACAGAGAGTTTCAAAGAAAAAATTACTCTTCAATTGTGATTTTTCAAACCATATACAGTACATAGGAATTAGGGTTTTTATTCGTATAATAATAGCTAAATGGTTTTTATTTTCTCATGGTCTTTTTAAGCATCAAATTTCTCTAAGGAAATAAACAACTCACAAGAAGATCAAGAGTGCTACCAACAAAGAAAATAACTATTATTCTAAAAGTTTATGAACAAGTTTAAAAGTTTTATTGTTTTTGTTGACAGTTTCCATCACATTGTATTTTGAGCTAAATCTTTCTATCTTATCATTTTGAGAGTTATCTTTGCTATTAAAAGTATATTTTGAAATTTGTATTTGGGTCTAGTAACGGCTTTGCTATTCCTTAAAGACTTGAAAGTACTAAGTCATTTTAGAAATATTAGAGTATAGTAAAGTTGATATAAGTATATTCTGATGTTGTCATAAGTTGATCATATTAGAAATTCTTTAGATGTATACGAATTTTATTAATGTCTCTAATTATTGATAGTTATTTGTAAGAGGTAATATATTTAAATGAATGTAAAGGAAGGAAAACATAAATTGGGAAGTCATAAATTTATGTTTTTCTTTGCCATCTTTATATGATTGGGTTTAATTTTAATTTATATATTTTGGTTTTTAATTTTCAAGTGTAATTCGTTACGTCTTCGATCAAAGAGAGTTCTGAAAATTTATCAAATGATCTCTAATTAAAAATATTCAATGCAACCTACTTAATATTCAAGTATATATTCAAACAATTTGATCCCATGTTTAATATATTTATGGATTCGTCGTTGTCTAGAAGGAATTAGAACAAAATCAATCAATATTATCATTGTTCTTGCAAAATGGATATACTAAAAAAAAACCTAGACATCTCGAGAACACTTAAAAGCACGATCATATCTTCGCAAGCGATGTACAAAAATATAGGAGAGGGAAGATGTGGATTTTTAGGGAAGGAGATTAGAGGAAAATAGAGAGAAATATTTCATCTTATATGAAAGAGTAATTTTATAGAGCATAATAAGAGAAAATTTATTATTCATATATTTTTTATTTTCAGAGTATTATAAAAAAATTAAAATAACTTTAAATTTTTATCTAAGTTTTTCAACACTGCATCTCTGCAAAAAGCAACACGCGTACAAAACAGAAACGAAGAATGTTTTGGTTTTACAAAAGAACATTATGGTTATTCTCTTTTAAAGGCAGAATTAAAACAGATAATTTTCCACAGTGTAAACCACAATTTAAAGAGTATCAAGACTACTCAAAGAAGTGTTCAATCCCAGAACTTGAGCTGAATACGCAAAGGAGGAAAACAGCCTCAAGATTGATCTCCAAATTGATGAGTTGTGAGCAAGGACGCAAGTACATTGTACTTACATTATTCTGTAGAAAGTTCTGCATAAATCTGATTTGAAATAGTACTCACTGACATTTCACAGCTCATTCGCTCAATCATTCACGTTTCTCACCAGACCCAAAAACAAGAACGTTCTTCATTTGTCAAGAATGTTCTTAACAGCAATATAAACACATGTTTAATTGCTTTAAAACAGATCTAACACTTGGGAAGTGTGTCAAATGGCTATATTCATTTTAAACTGAATATTCAAAGTTTTTTATCAGCTATAAATTGAAGATCAATTAGAAGCCGCAAGAGTTCAATTTACAAATCTACCAACACTTGTTCAAGTAAGAACAAGTCAAAAACTCTTCAAGCAAACTCCAGCTCTCTTCACTATATTTGTGGATCATTATTTACTGAGTTTGTCTTTCATTTATATCAAACAAGTGTTGAGAAGTTTCAAGATCCCAAACACTTTTATCATACACATACTTTGTTAGATTGAGTGTGTTTGTAAAAATCATTTCAAGGCTGAAAGGTGATTGTAAAAATACTTTGTAGGTTGAAAGGTGAAGATTGTAATTGATCAAGGTGTGATCAACAGAAAAGGGGTGAAGGAGAACATTCTTGGTTCTGAAGCACATAGTGAAAATCTCACGGTTGTGAGGACTGGACTAGCCTGAGTTGGGTGAACCAATATACTTTTTGTATGTGATCTTTCTATCTCTTATCTTTAATTATTTGCACACACAAATCACACTTCATTATAAACTAATTTGTTTTATTTACTTCTAACATATCCAGAACATTCTGGACATTCCATTTTAACCAACATTGATCATGAGTTAATTTAAATTAAGCACAGAAATCAAAATTTTAAAAGGGTCACAATTCAAACCCTCCATTTCTTGTGATTGACATTGCTACTTTAGAAAATAGAGAGAAATCTTTCATCTTATATGAAAGAGTAATTTTCTAAAGCATGATACGAGAAAATTTATTATTCATATATTTTTAATTTTTAGAGTATTATAAAATAATTTAAAAATTTTATCTAAGTTTTTCAAAATCTTCCTCTACATTTTTTAGCTCCCCCAAATTAGGGGGACTTTGTACTATAAAGAAAAACAAACTCCTTAAAACCCTTCTCTCCAAAATCCTTCCTTTTCCTCTTTCATTTTATTCGAAGTCCTAAACTCCCTAAGAAAACCTTACATCGAACATAGGAAAGGTGACTATAGACCTTATTTTAGTCTTCGAACTCACCTCAATAAAATATATTTTCAATTTTATCTTATTCAATGTCATTTTTTCCCCTTCAAATTGTTTGTCAAAATTGATTTTTTTTTTTCTTTCAAATCTCAGTACTCATCCCTTCTGGTCTCTTGACTCATCCTACTTTAATTAATACAATATGTGCCTAATTTGTCTGTGAGACCTCAAATATATTTATATCTATGTTCCCCTTCCTTTATAGACTTATTTCGTTACCATGGGCCAAGCCAATTCAAAGGTATTCAAAATCTTCACAAAATATTTTGGGCCTACATAAATAAAGTCCATAACGCCTACTATCTTTTTTTACGAAAATTCATGTTTATTCCATAAAACCTACTAACGAATAACAAATTATTTGTAATTTTGCAGCACGAAAAAGACAATATACGATTATTAGAATTATCAAAGCATAAATATCAAATGGCCCATTAGCTCAGTTGGTTAGAGCGTGGTGCTAATAACGCCAAGGTCGCAGGTTCGAAACCTGCATGGGCCAATTGTTTTTCATTTTTATAATACTAATTTTTAACAATAATAATAATAAAATGAAAATAGATCAACGCCGTTGCCGGGGATCGAACCCGGGTCACCCGCGTGACAGGCGGGAATCCTTAACACTATACTACAACTACTCAATTGATGTGTATAATTTTCATAGTTTCTCTAAATATACCTTAATGTTTGTAATTATAATCAAACATGCTGAAAAACCTGAACTTTTTGTTTCACAGTAGAAAGACATAGAAGTGATTCTTAACATATAAAATTGATTTTGATATTTTTAAGTAATGTCGACTAAAAATTATGATTTATAGTTTTTGACTCTTAATGTAATTTTTATGTTCGGATCTATTATTTAACTCTCTTTTATGTAAATATCTAAACATAAACTATTTTATATTTAATTCACTTTTAATTAAAATTAATTTAAAAAATTATTCATTCAAAATCAATTTTCATCACGCTGAGCCAATCACACACTTAGATAGGATAGGTGCTGCATACTTGTTCTTCTACTTCAGCAACCATTGTTTAACTTTATATGTAAGAAGAATTAAGATGCAAAAGAAAAAGGATTTGTAGAGTTAGGATAAGCTTAAGTGTGTTTTGCAACTAAGTGCTATTTTCCCATTTCTAGCATTCATCACCATTAAAATTTCTTGCAGAAAGCATTCAAGTCAAAATAAGGTAATACACAAATCCAAGTAACTAGAATGGAGAAAAAAAATACATAAAAAAGGCAACTTCATATCAGGTGAAATTCATTTTAAAGAACAATGTGTCTTCAAGTGAAATGAAAACAACCAAATTATGATACATTCTATAACAGAACAACAATGTCAATAGATACTACTTTAGATTATACCATTACCTATAAGGAAAAAAAAGTATAAAAAAATTACATGATTCACTTCTATGAGAGTCAAAAAAATTCTAAATTATTAAAATTAATCTTAGAAGATTACAACATACATTGATGTATATCAAATATATCATCTGTGTAAGCTCTTCAAACATAGGAATCTCAATTTCCTCCAACAACAGAACGAGAAAATTTCTTCTGTATACTTACCTGTCTATAATAAATTCTTGCCATTGAAGAAAAAAGATTTCATGCTATGCCACAAATTCATTATATCTAACCTATTAACCTCCATTCTATGCACGGACGGATCCACGCATCCGTTCGACATTGGGGGCATTTTTCCTCACTACGATTTCAATAAATTCAATATTGTATAAATCAGTATATATTAGTTGCCCCAACATAATATATACTATGTATCATATAATTATACGAGTATTCCTACAATTTTATATATACGAGTTTTGCCTCCACAATTCAAAATTTCTAGATTTGTCGCTATGATATCATATATAATGAGTATTGCTCCTATAACTTTATATATATGAGTTTTGTCTCCGCAACTTAAAATTTATGGATGTGTCACATATGATACAATTCACTAAGTCATAGATCATAGTTATGATTTATGAACATATAGCTAGACCATCTTGTGGTAGCAAACTCCCTTCTTGATCCAATGTATCCCTAACTGCCTTGTATAAGATTATCCATGAAGAAGAGTAGACATCCATAGGACCCCACAAAAATGTAGGGTTTGGACTTGCAGGGCAAGAAGTAACCAAATCCAAAACTGAAATTGGTTTAATATACTTTGGAAAATTGAATGCCAAGTTATCAACTTTGTGTTCATAAATTTTTCCATTTTTGTCCAATTTATATCTTGAAGTACCTTGAAATTCTCCTTTAGCTTCCCAAGGTACACGTGGCACACCCTTAAGGTTCCACCTAATCAATATCACATTCTTTGAAGGTTGCCAAACTCTGTATACATCAAGTGATATCTCATGAAACAATAGTTTTCCATGAAATCTTAATGCCCAGAAGATCAATTTGTACTTTTCAATCCCAGTAAATGTGTTTAAGGGGTCCAAAAATGTTATATCATCCCTGAAATTATCAAAATCCAATTGAAATAAGGGTATGTTTAATTTTTAACAACATTTTCAATTTTTATTTAAAATTTTAAATTTATACGTGGATGACCGGAATAACATTTGGTTATAAAATATCTATTTTGATTGCGATAGAAAAAATACAGAAGCTAACTAGAGAAAATACATTTTCGAAAAACACTTAAACAATATTTTGAAATTATTCATTAAAATATTCAATCTAATTTTAAAATGTATTTTAAAAACTGTCAAAATATCTTCACTAATGTTATTTTATTATTAAAAAAACATTAAACATAAGTAAATGGACCTAATCTAATCCCTAAAAGATTTAATTTATATATGCAATGGTTAGTGTAAATTTTTTTACGCTATCCGTCAATCATCCCTAAAAAATAAAATTTTGTTTATAAAAAATTACTGAAAAAAAAAAAGCACCCAAAAAAAGAAAATTATAAGAAATAGTGACATGGGGTGAGAAATTACCTATAAATATCATAATTGAGGTCTTTGATGAAGATCATAGGCATATCCTCACGGAGGGTTCTAACAGCAAGACCAAGGTTGACATAGAATTCATCCTTTGGCAGCTGTTTATCTTGAACACTTGGTGGTGTATTAACTTGTGAAGTAGTTGGAGTTTGAAGGGAGGATAACTGAGAAGATGAAAGAAAATGAGAAGTGGATTTTGGTGGTGAAAGTGTTTGGTGAAAAGGTTTATCTTTGGATTTAGATTGAGCTAGGAGATAAGGTTGGAGGTTTGGTAGAAGAAAAGCCATAAGCTTTTTAAATGTTTAATCAATGGTTTTCAAAGATATTATTAATTAGCTTTTCATTTGAGAGATAGAGGAAGAGAGTTGAGATTTGTAAGATGTTTGTTCTGTTTTGTGTTTGTGACTTTTATGTGATGAAGCAAATTGAGGCTGTTGTTAAGTTTACTTTTGTTTTGTTGTGTTGTTTGAGTGGCTTTGAATATGGACATGAGATTGGCAAGAATAGAAACAAAGATTGTTATTTTGCATATTGGCCCTTTAATTTTATGATATTTTCCCTTTCAATTGGGGAGTAAAATTCAAATGGATGAGCACTGAAACAAATATATTAAAATCTTTCACTATATATGCCACATTTGGTCCATGGGTTCCTTGTTACAAAGTGTTTTTTTGCCACTCAAAGAGTTTAGGCCATCGCCCTCTCAATCGTTCTTATAGCAATTTCGCAACCATTGTTGCTCAATATCCTTTTTTTATCAAGAAGTTTAATTGAGTTGAATTTCAGGAACTCATTAAGATTAGAATAGCTTTTAAAGTTTAGGGATTGATATCTATCAATTAATCACACAAAAATCTTTAAATCAATAGCGGGATTGGAAGACACTCCTCTTATGGAGTATAAGTCAAACTATTTACCTTCATTAGTCTCACTAGTGTTGTCCTTGATAATTTGAGTGTCATGTGCAAAGTTTGAACTTTGTGCCATTTTTTTTAAACATGTTCTTTATTTTTTATAAGTCATATAATGATAATGAATTTCATTATGTTTGATGTGATATTATTCAATTCATTATATTTTTTTATACATATTAATCACTTAATCTTGGATCTTATGACTAAGATAATGATAATGAATTTCATTATCTTTGATACGATTGTAGTACCTCAATTTTGTCCGACCAATTAAAATCAAAACCATTTTTTCTTTTGAATTTTAAATATTCTGAGTATTGTCTCGACATTACTAAATATTTTACAGTTACTATTTTGAGTACATAATTTATAATGTTCGTAAATAATGCCAAAAATAAAAAAATAAAACAAAAGAGGAAAAGTTGTGAAGCTGTTGCTTATTTTTATTTTTCCATGTGTTGCTCATATTTCCATTGGGTATGGATCTGTCTATTGTGTATGGATTGGTAGGCTGCCGTTTCCATTGTATATCTTTTATCTGGTTTGCCTTACTGCTACAAACATTCCTTTATTTGGTGCCTTCCTGCTACAAACATTCTTTTATTTGGTTTGTCTTGTTAAGCATCCTATTACAGACCTGTTACAAAACATAAAACAATGAGTTGCTTCATTATAAATAAAATTTAAGACTAATAAGGCTATTACTTGTACCAATTGTGCACTCAAAGTCTGATTTTGTGTAAAATTTGCAACAAAACCCTAAAAAGTCCAGAACTTAATTTTATCTAATGAACAAAACGATTTACCACTTCAGCCTATAAATTTTGAGTTCGAAAATCAGAAAAGGGGGAGAGATTTGGATACTAACAAAAACATCTAAAAAGAAACAACAAGAAACAGGCAGGCAGAGTAGTAGCAAAAAAAACAAACAAACAAGAAGAGGTATATTTTTTTCCTCTTTACATTATAATAGCTATATTGTTATATAAATGTAATGTTTTAATATAAGGTGAGTTATGAATAAGAAAAGTAAAAAACCTATTGTTATACAATTGAAATGTTCAGATCTGTAAGAGTATAAACAAAGTTAGGTTATGAAGAAAAAATAGAAAAGATAAAACTAAGAACTCAAACCTAGGATGTCGTCGTCGTCGCCGGTACGCCTATCATGTTTTTTGGTCACTCCGTTTACGCTCCTGACTCCCCTTCCTTCCCTGACGACTTCATCCAGTGGGCTCAGTCTAATGTCGTTCCTGTTCTCGGCATTTGTTATGGTCTTTAGCTTCTTGTTCACTGTCTTGGCCGTGAAGCCCGCGTCGAAAACACGCAGGAATTCACCTCATCACTCGCCGAATCCGAAGCCTCTCCGTTTTCTCTCTCTGCCTCAACGGCACTTCCTCTCTCTAAACCATCACCGACCCCTAAACCCCTCCGTTGTCATTCTCTCTTGTTTCCCCTTTCTTTTTCTGCGTTTTGTTTCTTTCCTGTTTTCTCTCTTGGCCGCCCACTTCTTTTCCTTAAGTCTGATCTAGGGTTTCTAAAGTCACACCTTTTTTTTTACCCTTTTTTTTTGTTAAATGATTTGGGCCCTAAACAAAAACCAACCTATTTGTTTGAGATTTCAGCCCATTTGGTTTCTTTTCTATGATTTCAAAAATTAATTTATTTCATAAATAAAAATCAAATTTCATAAAAATACAAATAAATATTTCATTAAAGATTAATTAGATGCGACATCTTTTTAATCTTTGAGTTGTTAGGACACAAGTGGTACAACTTGGTTCTAAAACTCTCTTTATTTATTTATCTATTTATTTATTTATTATTCTTTTTAATGAATTAATCTAAAATCGACTTATAAATTTGTGCAATTAGATGTGGTATTATTTTTTATCTTTGAGTTGTTAAAACACATATTGTACAATTTGGTGTTTTTTTTTTAAATTCATATCTAAACCTAAAATAATATAAATATTCTTAAAAGGATTAAATTAGATGTGACATCTTTTTACTCCTTAAATTTTTTGATACATAAGTTGTATTACTTAACAATTTTAAAACTTAATATTTAAAATCAAAAATGATAAAATATTCTTAAAAGGATTAAACTAGATGTGACATCTTTTTACTCCTTAAATTTTTTGATACACAAGTTGTATTACTTAACAATTTTAAAACTTAATATTTAAAATAAAAAATGATAAAAATATTTTTAAAATGATTAAATTAGATGTGACATCTTTTTACTCCTTAAACTTTTTGAGACACGAGTTGTATGACTATGTAGTCTTAAAACTTGCATTTTAAAATATTATTCAAATCAAACCAATTCTTTTTTTCAAAACTTTTTTTATCAACAATAAAACACAATTTCTTTAAAAGCAATCAACACATCCGCATTTTCTACCCAAGAACTACGTAGCTTTGATTTCTCCATCGCACCGGGAGATACGTAGGAGCAAGATCGCACTCTTGTCAAGCATAATAACAAAAACTTTTTTTTCTCTCTCTATATTTTAAATGTACTTTAATCATTAGATTATTTTCGTAAAAAGATTATATTTGCATTTTAAAAAGGAGAAATAAATATATATAAGTTAATATTAATTTTGCACAATTAATTATAGGTAACCGTATTTTAACGGATGTCATAGGGTGCTAATACCTTCTCTATGCATAATCGACTCCCGAACTCAAATTTGGTTTCAAATACCATTTTTTATTTTTATTTTTTTTATGTTTAAGGGTTTTCCAATATTTTTCCTATTTTAAAATAAATTTTGGTAGCGACTCCATTGAATTCGAGAAACACTCGAAATTTTAGGCCGCGACAACGATCAACATATTTTTGCAGTTTTGTATGACAAGATCCCATTCAACAATCATCTCAGCAAGAGAATTTTTTTTAGATGAGAATAAAGACGGACAATTGTTTGTAAAAAAGATTCTTTTAGAAAATAATTTGATTATTTTGTTCCTCTTAACAAACACGAGGGACCAAGGAGTAACAAGAGTAGGAGAATTAAGAAAGACAATTTTTTTTGTTTTCTAGGGTATTATCTTAGTCATTATCTTAGTCATAAGATAATGAATTAATAAATTTGGAGTCATGTGTGGTCGCACACCCTAAACATGTTTCGTGTCGACACTCACACAACATTACATGTCTTATATACTAGTGTTAACATTGTTTTTTTAAATGGAGTATGGTGTTTATATTTGTATATATCATATCAAATTTGAAGTATTTCTCTATTTCATAAATCAAGTTTTTATCTCCAAATGTACAGTTGATATAGGTGTTAACAATATTAATCTAACATAAACATAGAGGAGGAAGAGGAGAAAGGGAGAAGAGAAGGAACCCTTGCTAGGGTTTCATTTACATATGAACAAAACTTATGTTTGCTAGTGTTACAATAGGTATATATACTAGAGAATAAAAAAGTCAAAAGTACCTTTACTACTAACACATAATAACAATATTATCTAACATCTCCTCTCAAACTTACGATGCATTAACAGAGAGTACTGAGAGTTAGTCAACCAAAAAATGAAAATGTTTAATGGAATGCATCTTTGTGAACAAATCAGCAGTCTGTAAGGAGGAAAAGACAAACAGTAGAGTAATTGTTTCATGTTGAATATGACGATGAGTAAGATGACAATCAATCTCAATGTGCTTGGTGTGTTCATGAAAGACTAAGTTATGAGCAATCTGAATAGCACTCTTGTTATCGCAGGGCATCGGAGTTGAGCCATAAAGAGAGATAATCATATTAGACAAAAGCCAACCTAACCAAATTATTTCAGCAGTAGTGGATATCATAGCATGATATTTACCTTCTGTAGAAAAACGAGAGACAATGTCATGTTTCTTACTCTTCCAAGAAATAAGATAGTCTCCATGAAAAAATCAAAATCATGTGGTGGACTTACGTTATGTGGGGTCACGAGCCCAATCAATATCAGAATAAGCATGTAACTCCAATGAGAACGACGATGGGAAGATAAGACTTTGAAAGTGAGTACCCCGAAGATAATGAAGAACAGCTGCCCAATGTATTGTAGTGGGAGCATACTTTACAACATAAGCAATATTCTGGTAATCGTAAGATACACTAGGATGCCAACCAAAGTACAATACAATGTGGGATCTGGTAAAGGAACACCATCAGAGGGATCATACTTCACATTCAACTCAAGAGGAGTATTTGTTGCTCTAGTATCAAAAACACAAGTTTGTTCAAGAATGTTGGCAATGTACTTGGATTGAGATAGAAGGTAACCTCTATGAGAGTATGCAACTTCAATCTCCAAGAAATAGCGAAGAGGGCCTAAGTTATTTCATCATCATGTTTAGGGTGTGCGACATATGACTCCCATGTAATAATCATATCATCAACCTATAATAATAATATCATCAACATGCGAGGAAAGTATAATGCGACCATAAGTGGTGGACTTGATAAAAAATTCAGAATCATGTTCACTAGAGCAGAAACCAAGAGATGTGATCACAACAGAGAATTTCTCAAACCAAACTCGAGGAGCCTGTTTAAGACCATAGAGAGTCTTTTTTAACTTACACATTTTCCTTTGATTATGAGAAACACCTTGTGGAGGAACCATATAGACTTCTTCATAAAGCTAACCATTTAGAAAGACATTTCTAACATCCATTTGAGAAATATGCCATTGATGAATAGATGTAATTTCAATAAGTACGGATAGTGGTCATCTTGGCTATAGGAGCAAAAGTTTCTTCATAATTCATACCATATTGTTGAGAGAATCCCTTAGTAACAAGGCGAGCTTTGTAGCGCTCAATCAACCCATCACACTTAGTTTTGATCTTGTATATCCAATGAGACCCAATAGCATGCTTCCCAGGAGGAAGAGGTACTAATTCTCACGTATATGTTTTGTGCAATGCAGAGAGTTCTTCTACCATAGCTTGCTGCCAAAGAGGGTCACGAATAGAGGTTAAGACGAACTGTAAATAGAGGTTAAGAAAGAAACAAACGAAGTTGAGTAAGTGGAATAGACAAAATGAGGTAACTAAGTAGACTTATGGTGATATGATGGGTAACGAGGAGGTGAAGACGGAAACAGAGGATCAACAATCACAGAAGGTGGTTGGACAATCGAGGGACAAGAAGGATGTCATCATCTGGAGTAGTATTTGTCCTGAAATTATCAACATTACCATCTCTAGAAGCATTATCATTAGGACCACACGGATTAATATGGGTTAGTTTCAAATTATTAGTAATCTGAATCAAAGGAAACACAGTAAAATGGGATGTGCTCAAGAAAAACAACATAACGAGAAACATAAATTTTTCTTGCATGAGGATCATAACAACAATAACCCTTTTAACCATCCTCATAACCAAGAAAAACACACATGGCAGAACGAGAAGACAACTTATTGCGTTCTACTTGTGGACAAAGAACAAAACAAGTAGAATTAAAGACTTTCAAAAAAGAGTAATCAAGGATAGAAGCATACAATTTTTCAAAGGGAGACAAACATGATATGAAAAATGATGGGAATTTATTAATGGCATAGACAACAATAAGAAATGCTTCACCCCAAAACTCAATAGGGACTAAAACCGACAACAAAAGGGAACGAGCAATCTCAATAATACGACGGTGTTTTCTTTCAGCAACTTCATTTTATTGAGGAGTATTAGTACAAGATGTCTAGTGGAGGATGTCATCATAAGCAAGTAATTCAAAGAATTTATTAGAGGTATTTTCACCACCTAAATCACAACGATAACATTTTATAACAGCATTATGTTGAGATTTTACCATAAGATGAAACATAAGATAAATATCATAAATTTCAAACCAATTTTTTCATAAGATAAACCCAACAATAACGAGTGTAATCATCAATAAATGTAACATAATATCTAGATCCACCTTTGGTGATAACCAGTTATGGACCCCAAACATCAGAGTGAACTAAATCAAAAGGTGCATACAAAACGGAAACACTTTTACTAAATGGCAAATTTGAAATTTTAGCAAGTTTACAACCACAACAATATTAAATATCATTGGTTTGTAACTATCTTAAAGCTCCAGTAGAAGTCAAATATTTTAATCTAGAAGCAGTAACATGTTCAAGTCAAAAATTTCATAAATAAAAACTAGAAGACAAAGAATTCAAACGAAAAGTAGATAATAGGTCATCCAAAACATAAAATCCTCATGTCTATGACATGTCTCAATCAATCCCCCTTGTTATATAGAAGCTTTACAGAAGTTTAATCAACATAATCCCACATATCTTTTCCAACCAAAAAAAATTTCATTATATAACTTCATTAAGGTGGACATTAAAAGCTTGAAGAGAATCATCCTTAGCACTAGTGATGACAAACAATGATAGAAAATACAACAAACACAATCACCGAGAACAAAAGAAATTATAGATAACATGTCAATAGCAGAGTCAATTAGAAATCAAACGAAATCGCATTGGAAGTAGAAGAACAGAACCACACCGAAAATAGAGAAGCAAAATCCGGTCGGAAACGAAAACGGAGGGAGGAAATTGGTACCAACCGCGAAACAAGTCGTCCATATTTTTTTTCACTAAGTTCGGGATCACTTTATCGTAAACCTCAAAATCAACCAAAACTATTTGATATCATGTTAACAATAATAATCTAACATAAATATAGATGAAGAAGAAGAGAAAGAGAGAAGAGAATGAACCCTTGCTAGGGTTTCATCAACAAATGAACAAAGTTTATGTTTGCTAGTTTTACGATAGGTATATATACTAGAGTATAGAAAAGTCTAAAGTACCTTTACTACTAACACATCATAACAGTATTATCTAACAATAGGAAGGGTAGGGTGTAGCATACATCATGTGTCTTGGATTGAAGGATAAGATGCATGATTTTTTTAGGGTGTCTCTCATTCGGAACTCTAAAAAATGGTTTAAAAGTGAATTCTTATAATTTTAAGTAAAAAATAATTTTATTATAATTTATTAAAAATAGTGTGGTGTACCTTTGAACCAAGATTATATTAGACAACTCAATTTTTTTAATGTTGTTTTGGATAATGCTCCTATAATTGAAATAGAAATAACTGAATAAATAGGAATATGTCTATTAAATATAGTTCGGATGATAAAAAGTTGCACAAACATTTGATATGTTATGATGCATATTTTACCCACAATGTTCTTCTTTCCACCCTTCATATGTGAGAGTTTCTTCGCTAGATTACCACCAAAAAATATTAAAAAAATAGCAGCCTGGCAGAAAAATAATACAAACAGGGTCCTTTCGAAATGGAATTCTGAAATGGATATTCTTAAAGATTCTTACATCTTTCTAAGAGCCAATACAAAGAGGAAGCACATTCCTTTTCAGGATACCCTGCATTTGAGCATCTTTTGTTTTGTTTCTATTATAAGTTGGAAAAATTAATTCAATTTCCTTTAACTTGTATGCCAAAATTGCATTTAGTACTTGGATTTGATTGACCATAAACCAGGACACCTACGCTTATCACTTAGGCCAAGTATAAAGAAGTGTTAACAAATTTTGGTGTTTTGGATTAGGTATCAAATTTCATAAATGTTAGTAAATATTGATATTTTCTCCACCATTGGTGTACAATAATTTTTTTTCTATGTAACAGCAATTTAACCAGGATCATTAACATGAATAAATTGTAAGTTAGAGTGAAGAGTCAATTCAATGTCCTACTACAAAACTCTTTAATTTAAGTTTCTAGGAGGTGTCGATGTCCTTAGTTACTACCTCTTGTTATTTTTATTTAGACAATTAAGTTATAATTTAATCAACAAAAGTAATAATTCGATTGTCTCTTATAGAAAAGATCAGATAAAAATATTATTGTTTATTTGGTTTATATTCTTGATTTAATTAGAGTTGAGCTCAATGATTACTTTTAATTGTTGGGGAGATATGACGAGTGTAGGGAACAACAATGGACAAATGATTTAGGATATCATATTTCAACCAAAATTTTAAGACATTGCGAATATAAATCATCTCTCTTATATATTTAACATTTAATTTATTCATTGTTGATATAAGACTATCACTTACACTTAAATTCCAAACAATAAGAGAGATTTGCTCTTCAAACACTTACTTTTTACATTTGTGAAACTCAAACCTAAAATTATGTAGTGTTTCTATCTTGTGTGTAAGACCTCAAATTAGCAGCAAAATTGGATTTCAATCAAAATGAGTGTTTCTATCTTGTGTGTAAGACCTCAAATATTATTATATTTGGTTTTGTGATCTCCAAAATCTTCTTTTATAGATTATATATAAAATAAGTAAATCCTTTACAAACTTATTTCATGACCATGGGCCTTGTCAATTCAAACTCGAAAGACAAAAATATTCGGACATAAATAAAATCCATACTGCAAACTATTTTCTTTTTATTTACAAAATTCATGTTTACTTAATCTTCATTCCTCATTACTCTTTATTTTTTAAGTCAGAGATTAATTTTTGTAAAGGCCCATTAGCTCAGTTGGTTAGAGCGTGGTGCTAATAATGCCAATGTCGCAGGTTCGAGACCTGCATGGGCCAATTTATTTTCATATTTTATAATACTAATTTTTATAATATAATAACAATAAAATAAAAAATTTATAAACGCCGTTGCCGGCGATCGAACCCGTCACCGCGTGACAGGCGAGAATACTTACCACTATACTACAACGACTCAATTGATGTTTTAAGTTTTAAGTTTCGATATGGATCACTTATCTAAATGTAACGAAACGTTTGTAAATTGTAATTACTGAAAAGCCTAAGATTTGTTTTGTTAAAGCCTCTTATAAAAACAGAAATGCACTTACTATTTAGTTAGTTAATTTGATTCTCAAATGGGAATTTTATTAGTGACCACTAAACTATATTGGTCTCATAGATATAGTGAAACTTATGAATTTCAAGTTCAAACTAGAAAATAGTGTGATGAAAAGAGTATGTTAAGAGAGTTTATTGCTAGCTTTAACTATTAGTAAAACTGCAGTAGTGTAGAAAGGAAACTAATGTCCCACTAATGTGATGTGCTTGTGCATTCAACTCAAGCATAATTTGAAAATGACCTATATATCAATAGATGAAAAGTTCCCTACTTTACACTTTTACCATAGTACTGAATATCTTATTACATTGTTTCTGGATGTAACTTATGGAAGGATTTCTGCTCATGGTACATTAAAGGTTGTGGACCATTTTTATTATCCTATTATCTCTATACACATGGTACATTAATTAGTTACAAACTGAAAAATAAGTATTATTTGAATTGAGAAAAAAGCATGGAAGAAAAATCAACTGAGTTAAGGAAAACTAAACATGCAAAGACTAAAAATAGAGTAAAAATATCATGATTGCACAAAGTTGTAAAGACTAAAAATGCATAAAAAAGAAATATTTGTATTGAAAATTGGTTACACAAAATAAATTTAGTGTCAAATTTCCACTTTGAAATATGTGGTGGATGAATTTCCACTTCTTTAGAAATATTAAATCCAATGAAGAACTCCACTTCTTTTGCTTAAGTTTGAGTAGAATCACCTTCAAATTCAATCAATTTTTTTCCTTACTATGTCCAGCTATATGCATACACTTAAAAAAATAATTCCATGCATTTGATAAAAGTTCTCTCACTTTTTGGTTCAGAACAGTCTTCTAACACCTTATCATCAACACTAAAAATAGACTTGTAATTAGTTGCCAACTTGCTCCACCTATAGAAAATATAATGACTTGGTATTTCATTTATACCTTTCACCTTTAGAACACAAATAATGTGTCTACACAATATGCCTTGAGATTGAAACCTTTTGCATTAACAATTTGCACTATGATCAGAAGCATTATAAACAACCTCACGTATTTTACGATTAACTCCACTATTATATGTATTATTTATGCTTCATCATTTACTTAAAGAAACACCCACTTTTTCATAGACTTTTTTCATAATATGCCACATGCAAAATCTATGTGCAAAAGAATACAAAATATTTTGTATTGCAACTTTCATGACAGGATTTTGATTTGTTATTATAATACAAGGAAGAAAGAAACCCAACTAATTTTTACCGTGAAAGTTAAAATATTAATTAAAATTAATTAAAAAAATTAACTAAAACCGATATAATTTAAACTAGACTCCACAATCAATCTTCTTGATCGATTTTCTCACTACTCATATGCTGGTGGTGTCCTCCTGATATAGAAGAAGATAAGAGTGTAAGACAATATATTTTTGAGTGTAGAACTTCAATAATTAAGTTGGATAGAGTTTATTGAGTATGAGATTTATGAGATTTTTAAGAGTTTCTATAAGTTTTGAGAATAATATTAATAACTCAAAATATTATATTGAAAGGAGTTGATTTGAGCCACGAATGCAATATGTCACATTAGACTTGATGACAATTTTTGACTATGTTAGAGACTGAATTTGATTTTCCTATAAACACTGAAGTTGTATGATATTTTAGTAGTTAATTGTATGTCATTTTAGTAGTTTTCAAATGCTATATGATATTTTTTATATTAGTTTTTCAAATATTTTTTTTATTTCATTATTTATAATGTGTTTATCATTATCTTCAAGCATTTTAGTAGTTACACCACCTAAATTAAATTTTTGTATAAAATTGATAATATATATATCGAACTAATTCATGAGCCAAACGAGTAGAACTATACATAGTTTAAGTTCAACTCATTTATTTAGGTAACTCAATTTTAATCCCAAGTTTAAGTCATTTGGTTTATAAACCAAATTCAACTAACTTATTATTTAATGGAGATTCGAACTATTTTTGAATTAATTCAGTTTATTGCCAATCCGACGAGGTCACGTGCACAAGGGGAGAATGAATTTGTTTATACCAAGTTGGGTAATAAGAGGAGTTTAGTTTGATTGGAAATTGAGTGGAGGTCTTGAACTCCAACAATTCTTTTGGTTCAGAAGCAGTAGAAGACTTGTCGGATAGCATGGCCTTTTTTTTGTTTTCTTTTGGATCGTGACAAGCTGTTAAGCTAAACAAAGTATGATACCATATAGAAAATGGAATTCGATACATTTTCATTGATATGAGATGTTCATATATACAGCTCAATATTTAAAATTCAAATTTGCTCTCATTTATGGCACCTAATAATACTAATAATGACTAATTATATATTTACAAGGATGTTACAAGAGTTATTTGTGTGTATATATATTTGAATTCAATAAGTTTACACTCACTATATGTAATGTAATGTATGAATAAAAAGAAAATGTAATGTGATGTAATTATTTATATTCTTATTCAATCATATTTTTTATGTTGATATTTAAAGTGTAATAAAAAATATTACAGCCCAACATTATTGGGAGATACATTAAAATCAAATGTTTGTGAAAAAAAAGTTTCATAGTTGTATAATTATTAAACTCAACATAAATGCAGATAGTAACATAAAAATTAAACACTATTGCGAAAAAGACTTTTTATATAGGTTAACAATAACTTTTTATATTGATTTTGAAGGCAATGATGTGTTTGATTTCGATGTAATTTGTGGAATATTTTACTCAGTTAAACGACCTATTTGTTAAATAGTTTTAACATTGGTTAATTGAGAAAACCAATATAAAAAATAGTTTTTGCATCGATTACACTAAAAACATATATGATAAGTGGATCATAAACCCGATGTGATAGCATAAAGAAAAAAAAATTAGCAATAATTAATAAAAATTCATTACGGCCAAATAACATTATGAAAACACTAATATAGTTATAGCATTTCAAGTTATACTATAATGTGCCAACACAAAACATATTACATTTACATAGTTGATACATTCTACATTTATAAACCGCTTAAACCAAATATTCTAACGGCAACAAATACGTCCACTCTCCTTCACAAGCAAGTTACCCCAAACATAATAGAGATCCTTCGAAACAATTCTTTAGTAATGACTATGAGTCAAAAGAAATTATTTAGTAATGATCATCTTTTGTAACACCTCATATTACTATACTTAAATTATTAATTTTATTCTTAATATTATTATTGGTATTTATGAAAATAGTGTGTGTATTTTGTTGGGTGAATGAGGAGGAGGAGTCCGCTACCACCAATTCCTGTATGGAACAAAGATGGGACTGTAAATAGGAACGCGATTAGGAACATGTCCCCATGCAAGGGAGATATTGGAACTGCTTCTTTTGAAGTCTTGATTTATCATCCTAAACTTGGTAATATTATGATCTTTTTGCCATTAATCTTTGCAGGAGAGAGAAGGATAACAACTCAAGTGTTTTTAATGTTGACATGGTAGTTTGAAAGGCACAAAGTGTTTAGTCACTTTATGTGTTTTCATATTAGACTTTTGTACTTTTTATCTTTTATTGAGAAACATTCTCAACTATTAAAACGTGCAGACTAAAATTTCGAGTTTTTATTAACTATTTGTATGCTTTGAGATTTAGTTGTGCTAATTGTTAGATGTTTAGACATCAATATAAGATGGATACAAATAGTAAATACTTGTTTTAAAACATTTAATCAATTAATAATTAATATTAATGGATTTGAAAAGAGATTAATCGATTAGGATAATTTGAGTAATCGATTAATACGCGACTCAGTACTAAAAAATTCAGTTTTACAGGATTAATCAATTAGGGTCTTATTACTAATCAATTAATATTTGACCAAAATTTAAAAATAACATATTTTCTTAGTCTTATGTAGCAAATTTTGTATCCTATCTTTTTAGTAACCATTGATCACTTAACATAGTTTTATAAGGATATTTTAACTTTAGAAATTTGTAGGATATGTTTCTATTTACTTTCATAAAAACCTTACTTTTACTAACTATTTGTGTTTTATTTGACTATTCATGTGTTGAGCAGCAAAGAGCCATCATTCTACAAAAACAAGTCAGTAATATGTGATTCATCGATTAAGATACAAAGGGAGATTTTGACTGTAGATATATATTAAGTCGAGTAGGTTTATTATATAGCGATGTTCCATGATCCTTAGGTCAACACTGACCATTTATTGTTAGATTCACGGGGGACAATGGAATAAGTTATGTGTTTTAGACCATCTTATATGATAGGTCGTTTTTTATTTAAATTATGAAAAGTCGTTGATGTTTGACACTACTTATGATTATTGTTTGTGATGATATGTATTACTTGATTTTGTGCAATATACATGTTTATATGTTTGATAATGATGAATAATGATAATTGATGTTTAGAAAATTTTTATTTTAATAAAACTACACTATATTAGGTTTTCTATTTTTAATAATCCATTGGTATCATAGGTTAATCGATTGGTATCATAGGTTAATCGATTAGTCTGTAAAAAATTACGATTAATCTAATAGTAACATAAAAATAATCGATTAATTGATTAATTAGACCT
The DNA here is from genome assembly GCA_037974755.1 of Cicer yamashitae. Lineage (NCBI taxonomy): Eukaryota > Viridiplantae > Streptophyta > Magnoliopsida > Fabales > Fabaceae > Cicer > Cicer yamashitae. Next base: position 40,226,388 of record JBBPBQ010000003.1, read on the forward strand.
TGATAATCAACTATGATATAGTCTAAAAATGAAATAATTGATTTGTAGAACTCGTTAATTGATTAGAGTGATATTTAGGACTTGAATATGGCATCAAACAAAAAAAAAGATTAATAGGCCTTGTCTATTTGAATAAATAGGATGTTAGAATCAGAAAATGATTAAGTTAGAAATGAATCGATTAAATGCTTAGAGTTAATTGATCAAGGGAAATATCAGAACTAGAAAATGGCTAAGTTATGAAATAAATAATTAGAGTCTCAGTAGTAATTGATTAGATTAAGTAAGAATGATTAATTATTTTAGTAATTAACTAGTAATAAGAATTTAGATATTTAAGGTTAGACAAATAATCTAAGATTACTTTAATAAAGTTAAATATTGTTGATAGAATGATGATGAACTGTCAATTTGTTGTTAATAAAGTTAAATATTGATGATAGAATGATGATGAACGTCAATTTGTTGTTAATAAAGTTAAATATTTTTGATAGTGATGATGAACGTCAATTTGTTGTAGTAGAGCTAGTTTGTAAAAATGAGTTGAGTGTTGCTATATCATGTGTACAGAACATATTGGAGATTGTGGCGTTATATAATCGGAGCTCGAGGAGACCTTTAGGGAGTTATCAATAAAAAAAATTTATGTAAAAGTTTAACATCATGAGAAGAACATAGACTTGACACATACGTATTTTTAAAGACACATCAATGCTTTTAGGAGATAACTTTGTAAACATTTTAAAATATAAAATGACTTAACCAGAAAAAGAAGATAAAGGATAATTGTGTGCAAATATCATTATCATCTTTTGATGTAGTTTTGATAGCTTCTAAAAAATGCAATTTTGGTCAAGTTTGCCATATATATTCATCAACAAACTTTGGAATATTACACAAACATTGAAAATGCAATGAAACGCTTGTGCAATGAAGTTCACACAAAATCGCACCCAAAACTCATGAGATACCGAGAAATGAATGAAAGCCAATTTGCAGAGCAAGAGCGCCTATTTATGGGGATTTCTTGCATTGAAGGTTGGCGAATGGATTCAGAGGACAATGGAATAAATTATGTGTTTCAGATCATCTTATATGATAGGTTGTTTTTTATTTAAATTATGAAAAGTCGTTGATGTTTGATACTTCTTATGATTATTGTTTGTGATTATATGTATTACTTGATTTTGTGCAATATACATGTTTATATGTTTGATAATAATGAATAATGATAATTGATGTTTAGAATGTTTTTATTTTAATAAAACTACACAATATTAGGTTTTCTATTTTTAATAAACGATTGGTATCTGTAGTACCTCAATTTTGTCCGATTAACTAAAAATAACTCTAAAAATATGCATATAATTTTCATTTTAATTTTATTGTCCTGTTTAACTTCATTTTATTTTATTATTTTTCATTCATTTTATTTTACTTTCATTTTATTTAACTTCATTCATTTTATTTTTCATTTCATTTTACATAGTATACCAACACAGCACACATACATCAACTCAGCCAACTCACATCCACTTTTGCCAGCCAAAACACAGCAACACGCTTCTTCCTGAAAAGACAGCAACACTTTTATTTTCAAAATCACAAACATGCTACAAACCAGTTTCTTGCCTAATCTGATTTATTTTTTAGCCTAATAAGGTAATTACTTGTAACATCTGTGCACTCAATGAAAAAGGTAGAAGACACTTTTTCCTTAATTATACATTGCTTAAAATTTGCTACAAAAACAATACAAAATGCAGTTAAAATTTGTTGTAAAACAATGTAAAATCCAAAGCTCAAATTTATCTACTAATCAGAAGCATTCACCATTTTACTTATAAATTGAGACAAAAAAAATCAGTAAAGGGGTGGATTTTTTTGAATAGGTATGAGACAGCAACTCAGAGAAGCAGTAAAATTGTTGAGAACCCTAAACCCATACAAAAACAACTAAAAACGAACAGAAACAAAGAAGAAGTAAGGTATTTTATATTTTCCTCCATTTAATCTTCTTGTTATTCTACCAAATGTAAATTTAGGATGACTTATATGTGAAAATAAAGATAAAAAGTTGTGGTTATGCAAATGTACTATTCTGAGATGAGTTGAAAGAATAAATTTTGTTGTTGTTAAACCTTCGACGATACCGTCGCCGGAGTGACGACCAATTTTTTTAGCCCCACCATGCTTGACCTCTTGATCTCTTCCCCTCCTTCTCGATCCCACGCTGAGGTTTTCTCTTGTTCTCTCTAAGTCTCTTCTTTCTTGTTTTCTCTTTCCCCTTTCTTTTTTCCGCTTTTGCGTTTCCCTGCCTCTGCATTATTCTTCTTTTGATTCCCTATTTTTCCTCTTCGCAAACAGCAGCCGCGACGCCTCTTCTACTGTTTCTGTTTCTAAGCTTGTGTGGTTGCTATTTATATTTTTCACTTTTTTTTTCTTACTTTGTTTTCGTTTTTTTTTAACTATGTATAAAAAATTAATTTCTTTTAAAAAACTTTAGTTTTGCATCTGTTTCTTTTTAATATTTTTTTTTAAAGAAAAAAGAGCTTCCTTTTATTCCTCTACTTTGTTTTGTATTTTCATTATATATTAAAAAAAAATTAAATACCTTAAGTTTATCGTAGTTTTCTTATAAACATTTTTGTTTTTTTTAAAAAGAGAGCAAATCATTTTTTTATATACATATTAATTTTAATTAGTTTCTAATAAATATTTTAAACAAAAAAGAAGTATTTTGTTAAATGTTAATTAAATGTATCATCTTTTAATCTATTAGTTATCAAGATACAGGTTGTATAACTTAATAATTCTAAAACTCGCTTTTATAAATAAATTAATTTAATTTTTTATCTCATTAATTAGATGCGACATCTTTTAATCTATTAGTTATCAAGATACATGTTGTATAACTTAATAATTCTAAAACTCGTTTTTATAAGTAAATTAATTTAATTTTTTTTATTTATTTAAAAATTTGATTAATTAGATGCGACATATTTTAATCTTTGAGTTGTTAAGACACAAGTTGTACTACTTGACAATTTTAAAACTTAATATTTAAAATCAAAAATGATAAAACATTCTTAAAATGATTAAATTAGATGTGACATCTTTTTAATCCTTAAATTTTTTGAGACACGAGTTGTACGACTAGATAATCTTCAAACTTGCATTTTAAAATATTTTTTAAATCAAACAATTTCTTTTTCAAAACAATTTTTTTTATCAACAACAAAACAAATCTTCTTTAAAAATAATCAACACATCCATATTTTTTACCAAGAATTACGTAGCTTTGATTTCTCCATCGCACCGGAAGATACGTAGGAGCAAAATCACACTCTTGTCAATCACATTAATAAAAAAAATATTTATTTTTTATTTTTTTATTTTTATTTATTCTTTTTTTCAAACATACATTTATTTCAAAAAAAAAAATAATTGATATTTATATTTAATAATAAGGAGAAATAAGTATATTTAAATTAATATTAATTTTGCACAATTAATTATAAGTAACCGTTTTTTTTAACGGATGTCGTAGGGTGCTGATACCTTCCCTACGCGTAATCAACTCCCGAACTCAAAATTTGGTTTCATAAACCATTTTTTATTTTTAATTGTTTTTCAATATTTTTCCTATTTTAAAATAAACTTTGGTGGCGACTCCATTGAATTCGAGAAACACTCGAAATTTTAGGTCGCGACAGTATCATAGGTTAATCGATTAGTCGGTAGAAAATTGTGATTAATCTAATAGTAACAAATAATCGATTAATTGATTAATTAGACCTTGATAATCAATAGTCTAAAAATGAAAACGCCTAAGTTGAACAATAATCGATTTGTAGAACTCGTTAATTGATTAGAGTGATATTTAGGACTTGAATATGGCATAAAAAAAAAGATTAATAGGCCTTGTCTATTTGAATTGATAGGATGTTGGAATGAGAAAATGATTATGTTAGAAATGAATCGATTAAAAGCTTAGAGTTAATTGATCAAGGGAAATATTAGATCTAGAAAATGGCTAAGTTATGGAATAATTAATTAGAGTCTTAGTAGTAATTGATTAGATTAAGTAAGAATGATTAATTAGTTTAGTAATTAACTAGTAATAAGAATTTATATATTTAAACTTAGACAAATAATCTAAAATTGCATTAATAAATTTAAATATTGTTGATAAAATGATGATAAACTGTCAATTTGTTGTTAATAAAGTTAAATATTGTTGATAGAGTTATAATGAACGTCAATTTGTTATAGCACAGCTAGTTTTGTAAATATAAGTTGAGTGTTGTTATATCATGTGTACTGCAATTATATAATCGGAGCTCGAGGGAGTTATCAATAAAAAATATTTACGCAAAAGTTTAACATCCTGAAAAGAATATAGACTTGCCACATAAGTATTTTTAAAGACACGTCAATGCTTTTTGGAAATAACTTTGTAAATATTTTAAAATATAAATGACTTAACTAAAAAAAGAAGATAAAGGATAATTGTGTGCCAATATTACAAGAAAAATAATAACTTTGCGCAGATATTAAAAAATAAATGATTTAAATGAAAAAGAAATTTTATTGTTAAAACTAAATAATATAAAGGATTATAAGAATAATTTTATCTATCCTTTATATTATACCTTCGGAAGTATAATGTGTCTATTTTAGTCCAAATTTCAGATAAAAGGATTTTAGAACCACCATTTTAGAGGTATACTTATAAATTCCGTCTGATTTTTGTTTAAAAAAGGGTAAATTAGTAAAAAAAAAAATACAACGGTTTTTTTGTTTTAAAGAATAACAGGGTGTGGAAAAAACAACCAGTATGAGTATGTGGCTAAATCATCTGGGCTTTTAGGCCCAAAACGAATGAAGACCAATACGTAATTCCATTCGCAACAGATAAATTAGGGTTTCGCCGATGTTGAAATCGTCCTACACTCCCTCCCTATTTAACCCCTTCATCCTGTTCTCAATTCCATCACAGCTTCTAATCTTCCTTCTTTTTCACTCAAAATCTCTCTTTTTCTCTTTCATTTTCTTGTTGTATATTTTCTTCCTTGATTTTGAGGCAGTGACGATGAATTTATATACCATCAAACTTTGAAAGCTTTATTAAGCTTATTGATGCCATCTATACTCTCCGAGCCTTTTTATTTTGATTAAGTTGTGTTGTTTGATTTGATTATGTTTTTAGGGTTTGGATTTGTTATTGGGATAAAAGAGGCAACAATTTAGAGTCTCTGATTCGCTTAATCGATGGCGATTTCAGTGCTGTACGTTGCCGACAGTGATTTGGAATTGAGATTCTGGCATTTGCCCTTTATTTTTACTCAGGCTTATGCATTCAGATTCAGATGTTCCTACATTTTCAATTTTTCCTAAAATCAAATCCTATGTATTTATTTCATTGTTGACCTAATTTGTGTAATGAGTCTATTTTCTAATAGGCTTATATTTGTTTCAAATAACAATCACTATAACACTTTGTAGTGATTTTTTTTATTAAATTCATTGATATGATTGTGACCAAAACATTCAATTGTTATATGGAAACTCTTTTTGTTGAAAAGGCAACAAATTAGAGTCTCTGACTCACCAATTCCGTGGTGCATTCAGTGCTGTACGTTGCCGATAATAATTAGGATCTAATATTCTGGCATTAGCCCTTGTTTTTCCACAGGCTTATGCATTCAAATGTTCCTACATTTGCAATATTTAATTGCAATGTATTTTTAATTCTTCTATTATGATAGAAGAAGCCAATTTGCAGAGCAAAAACGTCGATTAATGGCGAATTTTTGCATTGAAGGTTGGCGAAATCGAGCACCAATGGCGATTCTCCGTGCCTATCAAATTTCATTAGTTTTGATTATGGCCTCGAACAAGTCGCTACATTCAACATCCATTTTTACTTCAATTTGTTTGTCCCTACATTTCACTCACAATTTGTTACGTGTTTGATATTTGGATTTCTTCAATTGTTTAAGCTATTAGGGTTAGATGGTATGAAATGAAGTGAGTTTGATATTAAAAATGTTGGTCTAATAAAGTAGAAATAAAAATAAACTACCTTTAAAAAATTTAACTAATAAACTAGGTGTTTATTTTTATATAAACTGTTTGGTTTACTTACGAAAAACTTGTTTGTTAAGTTCAGTCGTCTTTTATGTCTTTTCCATCGTCAGTCATTTGTTTCTCAATTATATATAATTAAAATTCAAATGGGATGAATCTTTTATTAAAAAATGACGTGTGACCTATATATTTTCAATTCTAGGTTGAAAACAAGTTTATGAATTATAGGTTTTTATCTTCCAAATAATTATAAAAAAATATAATTAGCTGACAATTAGTATTTGTTAACTGATTTTAAAAGGAAATTACAATATAGTTTGTAGTTATTGTAGATTCAGTTTGTAAAATACACATGAGGTTTAGAACTTATTTCATGTAATTTGTTATGAACGTCCCGTAGCTGAGTATTTTAGCACTCAAACCAACTGGCTATCATTATTCAAACAAAAATTACCCCAATTTTTTATATCCAGTTATACTAAACAATAACTAATGGCTGTTCTTATTCGTCACTTGTCTTCTACTTATACCGCAAATATTAAAACGTAAAAAATTTACAACCTAAATTTTCAACTGAAATTTGTCCACTTATACAACTCATTATCATCTTTTGACGTAGTTTTGATAGCTTCTAAAAATTGCCATTTTGGTCAAGTTTGCCATATATATTCCTCAACGAACTTTGGAATATTACACAAACTTTGGAATATGCAATGAAAGACTTCTGCAATGAAGTTCACACAAAATCACACCCAAAACCCATGAGATACCTGAAATGAATGAAAGCCATCAATGGCGATTCTCCGTGCCTATCAAATTTCATTAGTTTTGATTTTGGCCTCGAACAAGTCGCCACATGTAATACCCTGTTTTTAATTAAATGGCTTGAAACAAGATGCTTCAATTTACTCCAATCATTAAGTATGGTTTGATTCTGTCTTCAAATATTTTAAACTGTTCGGATTTGTTCGAATTGATCTAACTATATTGAATGACATGGTGTGATGTGTATGATTTTATATTTTGAATTGTGTCATTTTAATATTATGGATTATGTATTTTATACAACAAATTTTCATATTGAATTAATAGGAGGTCCGTTTAGAAAATTTCTAATTGGCAATATACCAGATAAACACAATTATTTGTTAGATTGATAGATATTCAAGGGACAATATCCCTCTTAGATAATTAAGTGGCATCACTTCCAAATTTTCAGTTAGATTTATATGAATGTCTACTTAGATTATTAAGTGACATCACTTTAATCAACTCTCAAATAATTAGAGGAAAACTACTTTTAATAAATAAATACTAAATAATATATATAGCATCTTTTGCGGTGAACCGAAATTGATTTCATACACAAAACTTATACACACATTCAGATGAATCGTAGGCCATTGCATACTTCTTAGTAATAAATTCCTCTAACTATTGACACTAATAAATTCCTTAGTAATTTACACTATGAATTCAAATTTTTTACAAATATAAATTTATATGAACCAGTCATATATATAGAAATGACAATTATTATATCAACAAAACAAACGTTGAAGATTTAATGTATTAAATATCCTCTAACATAGTATAGTAACAGATATATGGAATAAAACAATTTCAATTATAATATAATAAAATGGTTTTAACCGCAACTAACCTTAATAAATATAAAATCAAACAAAATGGTTAGGAATGGACACACATTAACCGCAATTCTAGTTATCATGTGATTGTCTTTTATGGATTTTGGAATGGACACACACTTTAGACACAGAAAAATCCTTTAAGATTGTTAGGAAATTGTTGTCCATTAGCTCTTAAAGTCATCTAAGACCTTAATCATCAACAATCACGGATGTGTATCATGAAAATAGAACTTATACATAAGATAACCATAAAACAACAATAGATTTGAGGTGTGTGAATACAAGTGTCTTTAAAGATTTATTCGTCTACGGTTAAAAAGCACCATGACTCAACAAGCTCTTTTGAAAGTATCTCTTATGAGAATACTGTCATTATTAATCCATATAAAAGAAGAAAAATTGAAAGTTTTTTATATAGAAAAACATAATAAAATTTGAAAAAATCAAAATAAATCTCTTATTCTCTCATTTGCATAGACTTAGAGAAATATATTATAACAATAATATATGTATTAATGAGAGATACGAGGTTAGACGATTCAACGGAGGCCTGTAGCCTAGCTTACGTCGGATTACTAGACATTTTTTTAAACACACAAGGCAAAAACTTCTAAAAAAACAATTTAATTAAAAAAGTTGCTTTACAGACCACATAATAAATTTTTTAAATCCCAAGACATTCTTGTTACTTAGTGGTGGTGGTGTATTGCTCGTTGTTTATAATATTAAATAGATGATTTAATATTATTATCAACATTACGGGAACCTACGGGGTCACACACTCGAAAAGATATTAATGAGGGGTTAAAAGTGTAAATAAATAAAACTTATTAATTCAATGGTGCGATCTTATGATGAAATTAAGTGAAATGCACAATACCATAAGCTATAATGTGTTGTTTAAGTAAAGTGCAAAATACCATAAGGTACGGTGTGCTAGGTCGGTATAAGGGTCTATAAATAGAACCTTATATAGAATTACAAGTATGCAATCAGAAAACAGTAAAAACCCTAGTCGTCCGAAACCTTAATTGCCTTTATCAGTCTCATTCATCAACTAGCACTGAAACTGAGGTTACTCCATTGGAGGGATGTTCGTGTGGACTACGTAGAGACGACGTTGTCAATAATGCAACGTTCATGAACGTGATCCTCATCAAAGTTCTATCACGCTACAAGAGGTAATCTTTTAAATCCTAATTTATGACCATTCATAAGGATCCATAGTGGAAAATTCTAATTTTAATCTGTTGCATTTGTCTTTTTTAATCGCAAGATGTTTCAATTGATCATCAACAAGTTGACTTTTTAACAAAGCTTGTCTCTTCTTCATTGTTTCGTATAATTAGAAGCAAACTCAAGATGATTAACAACAATCACACTTGAGTTTGCAGGGGTATTGGTATATATACAAATTTGTATTAGTATAAGCTTTATATAGTTAGCTAGTGCAGTTAGTTAGTCATCTAACTAATTGTTCGTTAACTTCTCTTAAGTGTTTTTGGTATATCAGATATCTATAAATATACCTTGCAACTTGTATTTTGACGAAGTGAATATGTCAATGTATTCATCAATATTAATAGAATGAAATCTGAAATCGAGTTTCAATTATTCTAATACAATTTCATAACTTTATTGGGCTCAAATATCTTTCTCAATTGCCACACTACATTTTTTTTTTCAGTTTTATTTTTTAATCTTTATTTTGTATTGTATCATTTGTCAAATAAATTTCTTCATTTTGTATTCAATTTTTGTGACCATGTTGTAGAAGTGGGCATCGCATAACATGGATTGGTCCATTTTCTATTGGATCTTTTGTTGGGGGTATGTTGCAAACAAGAAGAAGATGAAACTAATGATGATGAAGGTTGCACAAATAAATTTCAAAGTGTGTGTATCACACTAAGCTTTAGATTCGATTCGCCTCCACCAATCTATGTATATTGGATGCAAACGGGTTAACGGTGAATCCCCTCCAAGATAAAGTTCATTCATTTACTCTCGTGCACTAGAGAAAAGAAGTTCACATCAAGCCTATCGATCAATGATAGTTTACAGAATAAAGTTCCTTCATTTACTCTCGTGCACTAGATAAAAGAATAAATGACTCAGAAATATTTTTGACAGAAATTTGACTCATGTAAGATGAATTTTGTCTTCTCCTTTTTGCCTTTGAAGTATCTTTATTTATAGAGAAACTAGGCATGGCAACGTGGCGGGGCAGGGGCGGATTTTAGGGGTGTGCATGGTCCAAAAACCAAACTGAATTGCACCACATTAATAGTGCAATTCAGTTTTTAAAAACCACTTTAAAAAAAAAACAGTTATTTTTTGAACCAGTTACAGTTTAATTCCAAAGCGGTTTAAAACCGGTTTATAATTATAAACCAGTTTAATATATTTGAACCAGTTTGAAACCGGTTTTTATTAAAACCAATTCGAACCAGTTTTTAATGAATTGTTTAAAATCGGTTTTTCAATGAATTTTTTAAAAGATTGATTTTAAAATCAGTTTTAAGTGATTTTTTAATTATTATAATAATTAATTTTAGAATTTCTTTAAAACTACAATTCTGCTATTTAACTTGATATATGAAGTTCTTATACAAGTAAACACTATTCTTTGGTCTAAACAAGTAAAAGATTATTGGTTTATAAACAGAGTTTGTAAAAGATCACACTTTGCAGGACAATAATTGGGTCAGAGACCACTATCATCAATGATAAATTGACAATTTTCCCACTCATGTTTAGCCTAATTAATTTCTATTCATTTTAATCATTTTTACAACAAGCTTTCAGCTCATAAGAGATTTAATTGTTTATGAACCAAATTTTGATTGGTAAGCTATCAACTAACTAGCATGAATTAAACATTGATTGGTTGGGTCAGGTATAATGTCAAAACTGTACATATAAATTAGTAGTTTTGTATTGTACATGTTTGTTGGAGGATATAGAGAGACATATTTTTGGTTATGCATAACATCGAACAAGAAACAATTCTATTCAATCCCAGATTCTAATTATATGAAACTTTCACAGAGAAACAAATGATGCAAAACCCACCCTCTTATTGTTTCTGTAATGGTTGGCAAAACCCACATATCACTGATACATCCTCTACACTTTCACTTACTATTCCCACTTGAAATTAACACAGAATGGAAGGAAATCAGTGAACTAATATTTCATAATCCATATTAAGTGATAATTCAAAAAAACACCAAATTCAATAAACAAAAGTTAAAAAAAGGGTTCAAAATTCAAACCAAGTAAAAGAAACTCGTTCGTCAGGAACGCACAAATGAAAGGCTGCATATTAGAACAATAGCATAGATAATACAATCCTTGAAAACAACATCAACAACACTCTTCACCACCATTACTGTTTGTAACTTCAAGTCAAACATCAATTTGGAAGCAATATCATGTTTGACCCAATGGTACACAGAGAATCAAAATGGCTTCAAATGAACAAAAAGGGTCACTAAAAAATGAAATAAGACAATCAAAGGCAACTATCAATTCATAACTTTAAAAATACAGAGAAAAATTCAGCAAGCATGAATACAAAGTTTAAGCAATTATCAATTCATAACTTTAAAAATACAGGGATAAATAAAGTCACATCTCCAAAATACACAGATGCAGAACTATTATACACAAAATCTGAAAACGAAAAAAGCAAAATGCAAAAACATCTAAAAACGAAAATGAAAATGCAGCAAACCTGAAAACGAAAACGAAAATGAAAATGCAGCAAAATACACAGATGCAGAAAAACTGAAAACGAAAATGAACCTGAAAACGAAAGTGAAAACCTGAATTTGAAAGCAAAAACGAAAGGTTGTATACCTAAAAACCTAAATATTGCTAGTGGTAATGCAGAAAGGAATGGAAGACAGAAACGGAGGATCGCACAAAGAAAGAAGGGCGAAAAGAGAAGTGTCGCAGGAAGAGAAGAAAGTATACAAATTGAATAAAATTGATTTGGGGCTAGGGTTTAATCATTTTGAATGTGTTCAGTGAAAAAAATAATTTTATGATATTGAATACAAAAAGGTTTGAAAGTGGTTAAAACTATTTTTTTTTTTTAAAGTTTAGTTAACTGGACTTTTTAAATTTATGGTGTAGTTCATAAACCATTTAATTGGTTTGGGCTTTTCTGGTGCAGTGCAATTTAGTTTATGAATGCAGTCCAATTAACTACATTTTGTGCACACCCCTAGCGGATTTTGCCTCCTCCACCCCCGCACCCGACTAATTGCGGAAAACTCGCACCTGCACCCGTTTCATAGCGGGTGTAGAATTTAGGCCCCATCCCCGCCCGCAATGGAGTTCGGATTTCCTCGCCCACACCCGCACCCATCATATATATATAAAATTATAAATTTAAAAATTATATCAATTATAATTTATATAATAAAATAATTGTTATTAGACAATTATAAAATAAAAAAATATTTTCTATAGAGATAAGATTATAATTTTTAATATTTTAAAAAATATTAAGTATATTCAATGTGTATATGTATATAAAATTTAAAAATTACATTAATATTACTTGCGAGGCAGGTTCGGGTGCGGGGTGGATATCACCACCTCAAACCCGTCACCGCCCACGAATTTTAATTTTGGGGAAAATCCGCACCCGCACCCACACCCAATCAAAGCGGGTTTTCTCCGCCCAAATCAAGCGGGTTAGGGTGGGTACCCGCGGGTGCGGGTTATATTGCCATCCCTAAGAGAAACTCATACCAATTGGTGAAAGAAAACAACTCTTGAAAAAGATTGTAACCTTTGGTAACTTAACATATGCATTGGTTCGATGGCTAATTGATGCATTAAACCCAAGCATTGCAACCACTTGACCAAGTGATACATTAAGTTATTTAATTTTGCTACATTAACATAGCTATTAGAGAATTCCAAATATATTTTGGAAATTCCCCTCACAATCCCCCACCATTTTCAAAATATATCTAAATCCGTTATTCTAGAAATCTCATGGTTTCAGATAAAGTATCTTACGATTTGACCCATTACTTAGTAAATTATGTTTTCATTCATCCCCGAATAAATTGGTAGACAAGCTTTGAACCAACCATTTATTAGAACAAGTGTGCATAACTCACACATGAAATCTCGGTACCATTGATCAAATTATAAAGATGACACATTTGATAAGGTCTTGTGTCTCATATCCTTTTCCTGAGAATTTAAGAGTCAAACTTTTGAATTTTATAAAGCGACCCACTTCATTCTCATATAGGTGGACTATATCAGAAATGCAGCCATAATTATGCATTACAGCAAATATATGCTACATGTCCTTAATAATTCTATTAGTTATCAAGATACAGAATAAACCTTGAAAGTTTTTTATAATAGAAAAACATAATAAAATTTGAGAAAATCAAAATAAATCTCTTATTCTCTCATTTGCATAGACTTAGAGAAATATATTATAACAATAATATATGTATTAATGAGAGATACGAGGTTAGACGATTCAACGGAGGCCTGTAGCCTAGCTTACGTCGGACCAAGTGATACATTAAGTTATTTAATTTTGCTACATTAACATAGCTATTAGAGAATTCCAAATATATTTTGGAAATTCCCCTCACAATCCCCCACCATTTTCAAAATATATCTAAATCCGTTATTCAGGAAATCTCATGGTTTTAGATAAAGTATCTTACGATTTGACCCATTACTTAGTAAATTATGTTTTCATTCATCCCCGAATAAATTGGTAGACAAGCTTTGAACCAACCATTTATTAGAACAAGTGTGCATAACTCACACATGAAATCTCGGTACCATTGATCAAATTATAAAGATGACACATTTGATAAGGTCTTGTGTCTCGTATCCTTTTCCTGAGAATTTAAGAGTCAAACTTTTGAACTCTATGAAGCGACCCACTTCATTCTCATATAGGTGGACTATATCAGAAATGCAGCCATAATTATGCATTACAGCAAATATATGCTACATGTCCATTAAGAAGAGACCTCATCCTACCACTTTTATTTTATGGTCCAAGTATTTTTTATCCTTCGAGATGTATCTATTGTTAAGTACTTCAATCACTCTAATAATGTACTTTCATCATTGAACTTGAGACTTGAGATTACTCAAGTGTGAGTTGACCGTTTCCACCATTGGTGATTATTTAGATATGAGCTTGTATCACATCCCTAATGATGTCTTCAACACCATGTCATTTGTTAGACATTTTATCAAAGGATCTGCAAGATTTTTTTCAGTTCTTACAAACACTATGGATATCACTCCATTAAATCCTTTACGTAGCTATGTCTTAAACCAATGTGTCTAAATTTTTTATTATATACTTGGTTATATGTTTTTGATAGTGTGGATTGGCTATCAAAATGTATGGATACTGGTGCCATTGGTTTTTTCCAAATTGATATCTCATACAACAAATCTGTTATCCATTCAACATTTTTACTATATTCAGCTAGAGCAATAAATTCTGTAGCCATGGTGGTGTCGACAATGCAAGTTTGTTTCTTTAAACCCCAAGAAACTACACTTTCACCAAGATTGAAGATCCATCCACTTGTGGAAGCATGATCCTCAACATAAGTTACCCAACTAGCATATGTATATCCTTCCAAAACTGAAGGATATCCACTATAGTTAATTGTTCCTTTTAAATATTTTAATAAGTTATTAATAAACGCCAATGTTCTTTACTTGGATTGCTTGTATACCGACTTAATCTTCCAACAACATATGCTATATCAGGTATGATACAAGTCATGACTTACATCAAACATCTGATTACGAATAATCTAGTTGTGCCATATGACATCTTTTATGTGGTTGTAAACTAACATTTTGATCAAATGGTATAGAAACATATTTACAATTAAAACAATCAAATTTCTTTATCATTTTTTCAATATAGAGAGATTGGGATAAATTAATATTTACACCATCTCTTATGATTTTAATTCCTAAAATCACATGTTTCACCTAAATCTTTCATATCAATTTTTGATAAGAAAGTTTTAGTCTTTTCTACCTCATTTAAATTGGTGCCAAAGATTAACATATCATCCACATATAAACAAATCATAACACCATTTATATATTCTTGATAGTGTTGACCAACTATCACCAAACCATGACACTTTTGTCATTTAATCTCTTTACATTGTGTCACATCCAATTAATAAGTATCTCAATTATCACATACATAAACTTTTATGTCATTCTACCTTTTACTATATTTAATAAGCATCTAAATTTAAAATTCTAATTCCCTTTTCAATATATTCAAGTCTAAGATATAATACATTGAATGCATTAAATATATATTAGCACAAGCTAACAAAGCATGATCATAAAAATTTCTCATAATCAAATATTGGAAGGTGAGTCCAAACATGTAAATCATCTACTTCTTAACAAATAAGAATTCATTTAAAATAGATCCAAATCACTTTCAATATCAAGGCAAGCAAGAAACAATTACTTACATACTATCATGCACATATACTATGAGATCATCCATTCTAAATAAAAATAAAACTTTTTGCATGAACCAATTAAAACCCCACTTGATATTTATGAAAGTTACTTACACTACTTTTATAAGAAACTAGTACACAAACATGCATCATAAGTCAAACATATGAATGCTAATAAAATCACATACTTGTTAGTATCAAAACATGAACTTGTTGTAGCATTATAATTATGAGTATTTCATAAAAACATAGAAATTTAGAACTATATAATTTTATGATCTACGACCATGGTAATTAACATCTATGTCAATTTCAATATAATTTTTACAACATATTGTCATTTCAATTTTTGTCTTTCTTTTTATCAATCATTTCAAAATATAAGATTTGAAACCAAAATATCAGCCAAGAGTCAAATCGTACAATGCCACTAATAAAAATCAATACAAACTGATTTTCAAACTCCAAACAAACAAAATTCATGCATATATAAACCAGAATAAAATTATCATCAATTAGATATGCTAGCAAGTCGGCAACAAGACATGCAATCCTGACGAATATGTTATCTTTAACTTAATATATGAATATCAAACATATCATATATTAATATAAATTGATTATGTATCTTTGATCGTAGTCATAAATGTGTGATTGTTCATCTTCTTTAAAGAAGCAGCCATTGTTCAAAAATAAATTAAAACCAAAATCAAACCTAAAGATTGTTGGTTTTTTTTGTTGGGGGTATGCTGCAAATCTTGAATAAGAAGAAGATGAAACTAATGATGATGAAGGTTGCACAATAAATCCCAAAACGTGTGTATCACACTAAGCTTTAGGTTCGATTTGCCCCCACCAATCTATGTATATTGCTTGCAAACGAGTTAACCGGCGAATCCCTTCCATGATACTTTGGAATCCTTGAAGTGAATTGGACATTCACATCAAGCCTATCGATCAATGATAGTTTACAGATCATAAAGTTCCTTCATTTACTCTCGTGCACTAGAGAAAAGAAGAAATAACTCAAAAATATTTTTGACAAAAATTTGACTCATGTAACATGAATTTTGTCCTCTCCTTTCTGCCTCTAAAGTATCTCTATTTATAGAGAAACTCATACTAATTGGTGAAAGAAAACAACTTTTGAAAAATATTGTATCCTTTGGTAACTTAACAGATGCATTGGTTTAATGGCTAACATATACATTAAACTCAATCATTGCAACCATTTGACCACATGATACATTAAGTTATTTAATTTTGTTACATTAATATATCTATTAGAGAATTTCAAATATATTTTGAAAATTACCCTCACATTTTCAACACATTCTTTACTTTTCAACCCAAATCTACATTTGTACAAATATCAAGTAAGAAAAACAAATATTTCTTATTAAAATCTATCATAAGCTCCAAAAACAAAAGGAGTTACTGGTACAAAACTTCAGAGTTCCACACAAAAAATAATCCCTTCAAAAATACTAAAATAAATTATTTTAAAAAGAAATTTATTTCACAAAGAGATTGATTTTTATTTTTCTATGCTAAACTATATGATTTTTATTTATTTTATTTTATTATTATTTTTTGACAATTTTAATTTTAAGATATCCAATATTTTTGTTTTGGTATCCTAGGCCAAAACATGGCTACCTTAAATGCAATTGTTATTTTGCATCATTCGAGATTCAAAGAAAAAGAGCTTTGGGTCTTGTTTTAGAGACTATACAAGTGCTTTTTATTTGTGGTCAAACATCATGGACTTATGTTCATATCTCACGAGTGAAAGGAGAAATTCTTGTTATTTTAATCTCGTTCTAGTTGGCCTATAACTTTGGCTTTAATAATGTTTGGTTTGAGTGTGATCGTAAAATTGTGGTTGATGCACTCTTATATCCTAGACACATATCCTCTAAATTAGGATCCACTCTAAATAGGTGTTTTGATATCCTCCATTCTCATCCCAACTACAAGATAGTTTTTGTTTGTAGGCAAGCTAATAGGGTTGTTCATAGTCTTGCTAAGCATCCATATTATATACTAGCCCATATATTTTTTACATGGCCCCCAATATTTTTTTTTTTTTTTTGTAACTTTTGGTTTTCATGATTGTTCAGGGCAAAATCCTATACAGTGTGAAGCGACAATGTTAAAAAATTTAATTTTAAGTTTATTGAGTTAGATGATCTTAGATATTTTTTTTACTTTTTTAGATTTTTTTTTTCTTTTATTGAGGTTTATAATGTCACTTCCATGTATAATATTGTTTTCTCCCCAAAAAAGAAAACAGTTACATTTTTAAAAAATTAACAGATTGTTGTGGTCTCTTTGATAGCAAATTTAATCTGATTTAATACTTTCAATCTTTATGAGTATTGGTTAATTATTCTTATGTTTTGGTTCAATGGTCTCTTATGCATGTCCACTTTTTATGTAAAGAGTTCTAACATGACTTTTTCACTAAAGAAGATAATATAAAAGAAAAATGGTAGATTAAAAATGGATCATCACACTGACTTTTTCAAAAAAAGTCAAAAAGGAATTGCTTTTTTACGTTCCTGTTACATAATAGAAAGCTTTAGGATAACAAATGGTAGACTCATACAAGGACATACTATTCCTATTTAGATAGTGATTTCAAAACAAATTGTTATAGTTAGTGTTATGTGAATTAAAAAAAAATTGTAGCATTTTCGCATAGGAGGAATATGACACGCTAAAAGTATTTATAAAGTGAAGGTATTACTATTGGAGTGTACTCCAAGGAGTACCAAATTTTGTGAAGGGAAAGAACGCACTCCAATAGACCATCACGCGCGTGTTGCCACTATCTGTCTAGCTCGGCCTGAGTTAAGTGATGTATTATTGTTTAGTACCCAAAAAAAAATTTAGCGTGCGTTTTCTTTCTCCGATCCGTGTTTGATTCCTCTCGATTATGCTTTTGACCCGGTGAAACTGGGCCATGGTCGCATAATTCTTCTATAAATAGAGAATTTCACTCAGTTTGCAAATCGTGCCAAAACTTTGAACTTTACCTAGTTTTCTCTCTTCTCACCTTTCACCTTCATCTCATATTTATTTGTCCCTTTACCGAAATTCACATTTTTGAGTGGTCATAGTACCATATTTTTCGAGTGGCCTTAACCGTCATATTTTGAGGGTGTAATTCTAGAACGGTTTTCTACAGTGGAGTACTAAAACCGATATAGTGTATATGAGTTGTGTCTTGCATAATTTTGGGCAGTTTCACAACATGTCTTAAAGAGAGTGACCTAGTTCGTGACTCATCTCTATAATATCTTCGGTAGTTGAAAATATTTGTTTTCAAAATAGATTTTCGAAACTCAAAAACAATCGAATCGCATTGCACTCTAACAAGAATATACTTCCGTGCGAATGCATAGATACTTTACTAGTTGATTTCTAAAAACAAATCCAAACACACACATTAACACATTCAAGAAAATTAAATCACATCTACATTTCTACCGCACGTCGAGGGAGTTGCAACGTGCAACCATACATAGACTAAATATATTTGATTTTAGTATCTACTTCTAAAACCATGTATATAAATTATTGTGATTAAGTGACAATGTAAATTTTTTACACCGAAAGCGTATTAAAATTAAACTCTAGAGATCTTTTTTGTGGTGAACTACTTAGAACACAAACAAGGACTGAGCTAGAATGGAGGCCAACAGAGGCCATAGTCCCCAGACGTTTATAATTTTTTTAAATATTAGTATGCTATTATAATTTTCTGTCTCTATATTTTTCTTTGTAAACTTTATGATATTTTATAATGGGTCTTTTTTTACTTAATATATTGGACTTTAAACAATTTTTTTAAGAAATTTTACCCTTCTGATCTTTCTATTTAAGAAAAAACTCAATTAGAATGAGTTACAACACTATGAGTTTGATGTACTTAAATATGTCAATTTTCAGATGTTGTCCACTATTGGTGAATTATGTCAAAAGTTAATTGAGATCGGTAAATCAAATTCTTATCCATTGAATGACAAAATGCTACGACCTGTGTTAACTCTTCTAGTGTCAAGAGCAACCACATAATATGTATTTTTAGCAATGAAAATTATAAAACAAAGTTACACAACAAGATAGAAGATGATTTTTTTTTTTCTAGATATTACATGATTGTTTATATTGAAGATGAGATTGCTTAAAATTTTACTTTAGATGTGATAATTGATGATTTTAATTTTATAAAACAATGGCGAACACAACTTCCAAAGTAAATTTTAGTTCTTTTTATATTTGTTTGGCAATATTAACTTCGAACATATCTTATAATATCTTAAATTTCTTGTATATATTATTCATTTGAAAATTTATTTATTTTTTACTAAATTATTTTTTAAATTTAGTCTTCCATACACGCAACATTGAACAAAAGGATTTCTTGGCTTGCACACATGCAATTAGTTTTGGATGATAACATTATTTTTGTCTCAATGAAAGCTTATTTATATGACATCACATACATTAAAAGACAAAAACCAATAATTAAAAGTCAAAATAAACGATGAACTATACCACAACCAAAACTATGTTATCCATCTTAAAAAAAAAACAAGAAAATCAATAAAGGTCAATAAAACTCCCTTCCACCATGGTCTTATAGCACCATTATACTGAAGTCTTATGCTCAGGTCTATGAGTGAACTCAAAATCTATGTGCACAAAAGCCCTTTCAACTTCTGCAAGTTGTTCAAGCTTCTCTTGAAGTGTTTCACCAATGTTGTGTGCTTGGTTAAGAAACATGTCTTCTGGCAAAACAATGTCAACTTCCACAAAGTAATGTGCACCAAAAGTGTATGCTCTAACAGTATCTATGTGTTTGATTAGTTCATGATGGTTCCATATAAGGTAAGTTAGCTTTGCTAAAAAATCAGGTGGTGCTGTTCTTCCAATGAGTGACCAAACATTCTCAATCACTGTCTTTGTCCATGTATTGATTGTATACAATGCAATCTGCAATACACATTCAAGATATTATCATATCATTACATAGACAGCACTGATCTAACACTTGTTGAGATTTGAGAAAACCAAATAATTCCACCAGATAAGAAGAAAATAAGATAAAGTAATAAACTTACAATAATAGCTCCTGTTGGATCGATCCACCAGTCGAATTTGACAGCTAGAACAGCAGCAGCTAATCCAACCGAATTAGTAATGACATCGAAAAAATGATCTTGTGCGTAAGCTCTAACGATTTCATTTTTAAATCTTCGACAGTAGATCATAAGAACGAACTTCACTACAGTCACGAATACCATAATTCCAATCATCCAATCCACCTTTATTGGATCCACTTCCGGCTTTGCCTGTAAGAAACGATTAAATCATTCAAATAAGAACAACAGAAGTTGATATGTGATTGATTACCTTTGAAATAATTTGCCGGCCAGACTCGATCAAAATCTGCAATCCCAAGGTTGCCATCACTGATGCAAAAACTATGATACCCTGCATAGAAACCAATAAGCATGTTGAGAACTATTGCATTTACTAAAACTTTAAAGGACTCATCAATCGCCTTGCAGCTTACCACTGGTTGCATGCGTTTCTTTCCAATCGGATAGTGATATCGGTTTGGCTTTCTCATGGCATTGGAAGTAAACCACAGTATGAAACCTGACAAGAGGTCCAAAAGAGAATCTAGTGTTGAAGCAATGACTGCTAATGATCTGCTCTCAATTGACGCAAAAACCTTCGCTGCAAACAGAACCAAGTTACACGCGTTCGACACATGAACTGCCATCCTCTCACTCTTCGCCAGTTGCTTCATTTCATCCTGAGGAACATAATGCAATCTTATTTAGTCGAATTTTCTCATATTGACCAATGTTGTCAAATAGCAGCTTAGGTGACGCTGTAGCATTATTACATAGCAGAATTTCAACAAATCGTTATTGTTCAGTGATACACTATTTAGTACAAGGTGTAATCAAAAGTGTTGTCAAATAGCAGCTATAGTACCGCTATAGAATCATAGCATAGTAGAATTTGAACAAACTATATTTTTTGCAATCTGTGATTAACAACACTGACATAAACTAAATTCAACAATTCATCTACTCATGCTTGAGTCGATCAAATTCAATTGGAAATCACAAATTTACACTGACATTACAGTTATCAAAATTAGTAAGATGCATCTCTATTCATGACAAATTATATGTAAATCATAGTGATATGAAGAAGAATCAACCTCAGTGAGACCTCCTGGGAAAAAACCAGTTTCATGCATTGCCTCCATTTCATTAAATCCTTCAACAAGTCTCTCTTGTTTCTTGTAATACTCCGCCACCTTGCGTTGCTTCCCTGAAACACATGTATATATATATATATATATACACACACAGTAAGTATGCAAAGCCACAAGCAGAACATAACCAAAAACTTTCTAAGTAAAAAAAACCAAACCACTTTGTAAATTAGAATAAGAAAGCTATGCCTGATGCTTGTAATTAGCAATCTTATTTCCAAGGTAATTAGCTCAGAAGCTAGAGGCATACACTATCACATGTGATTAATTAGATTTTTTAAGGTAAATCCATGTATTCTCTGGACGCATATGTGGAGACTAATCCCTCAATGTAATTGATATCCATTTAAGAGATTGGCCTCTCATGACATATATTTTTTTTGTACACATTGTGTGGGGATCGAACATCTAACCAAACGGTTACGGGACCCAAACAACTACCACTCAATGTTTTAAAGACAAATTTTCTAATATTTGACCACTTTCTCAAGTAATTGAAAACCACAAATGTAAAAAAAAATTCAAACCAACAACCTATTAAAAAATAATTTTTCTAAAATGTAATGTAAAGTAAAGTACTTAACAAGAATATCTATTTAATCCTTTAAAGAGTACAAAAGAATATCTGTAAAGGAATTAATGGAAGGAAGATTCATGCCTGATTAAGCTTTAATGGCAAATAAAGGACTAATATGATACGAGTAATGGGGTATATTCAGAAACAGTAACAACAACAACATTAAATGAAAAACAAAAAGTCATGATCATTATCAATATCAATATCAATATAAATCATTATCTACTTTTGATAACATATAATTAAATAATAGCACTAACTAAGTTGTTGCATATTCACTATAAAAAGGCTCTTCATTTAAGTAAAGATTCCCACAATGATTACAATAAAAAAACACAAAAAGATTAACAGTATCACACTACTCTTACTTTAAAGTTTGCACAATCCACTAATCACCGCCACAAAAAACTAAACATACCCATCACAAAAAATAAAAACAGATTTTAAAAAATTTAACATCCAAGGTTTTAGTTTTTAGAAGAAAAAAAGTGAAAAGGATGAAGAAAGAACAGCTCAATGGGTTGGGAAAATTCCTCACATACATAACATAATCATAGAAAACCGAACATACCCAGTACAAAAAAATACAAACTTTAAGCATAAAAAGAAATCAAAGGTGAAAAAGGATGAAGAATGGCTCGTTGCTGAATTCAACGGCAACACATATATAACATAATCAAATAAAACAGAACAAACCCATTAAGAAAAATAGAAATTTTAAACATAAAAGGAAAGAAAAAAAGGTGATAAAGGATGATGAACAATGGCCCATTGCAGAATTCAACAGCATAACCATAAAAAACTGAACATACCCATCAAACAAAATGGAAACTTTTTTCATTCAAAGGAAGAAAACCATGAAAAAGATGAAGAATAAAATACTGGGTCAGTTCACACAATTCAACACATCAAAAAAATATAAACTTTTTTTTTTTGAAACAAAAGAGAAACATAAATTTAAGAATGTTTAAGAGAAGAATGACTCACTAGGCTTACGAAGAAGGCCATTGAAAGAGAAGCAACGATGGTTTTGTTGATTATCAACATTTTGTGTTGGTATATGAAACTCCTTTACATTGAGTCTCCAAGAAGGGTTTGAAGCTTCTTCATCAAGAAGAGGTTCACTTCTTCCGTGCACACCAACACTCTCAGCCATGTTTGTTTTTCTGAAATTTCGAGGTTTGTCTGTGTTTGTTAGTTTTCTTTTTATTTGGTTTTTCTTAGATGCAACTGTGTTACGATTTTTCCAGATATAGGGAGAAGTCACGGAAGTGTTGGTATGTGTCAAACGTATGGTAGTGAAATATGGTGCACACGTGGCAATATAGTTGGACTATGGTCTTTGAATAGTAGATAAGAGTTTGTTTTCTGTCATGTGAAAATCACTAGCTAGATGATTTGTGGACACTGTAATTTCATGTATTCTTTTTTTCTTTTTTCTTTTTTTTTTTATTTTTCTTTTTTGCTAGGCTAGGAAAAACATATAATAATAATAATAATAATAATAATATTTTTTTATTCGTTCTCTTTATAATTATATTTAAAGTGTGTCAGTCATTAAATATAATTTTTTTTAAGTAGAGATTTAAATCTGTTTAACTTTTTCACTTGACTCAACTCCTTTAATTTATTAATATTTGATTGTAAAAAATAATAATTAAAAAAAAGTATTATAATTTTATTTTTGGTTAGTTGTTTATGAGTTAATTTTTTCATTTACTATTATTTTTATTTTGAATGAAATTTTTATTAGTATTATTAGTATATAAAATTAATATTACTCATTTCAGGTTAAAATATAAAAAGAATGAAAAAACTAACCTATAGGATCTAAAATCTTATATTATATTTATTAATTTTTTAAATACACTTTTATTTATATTTAACTATAAAAGAGTATAATTTTGTCAAAAAAACTACAAGGAGTATACTATATTTATACAAAAAAAGTGTAAAAATATTATAGAACAATGAATTTTTACTTAATTTTGTGAAAAAAAACTAATAGTAATTTTTTATTTAATACATAATATTTTATGGATAAAACTTAGGTCAAGTTGTTTAAATTAAGTTAGTCATATACTCCTCACTAAAATATGCTAAAAAAATCACCAACTACATATAGTTTTAGAGGATTTGTATAATTTTAAATAACTTTTTGAGCATTTTGCATCTTTCTAGTAAGGAACATGACCTAACTTTTTCTTTTCTCTTCCAATCACCTAAACCTATATTTTATCCTTAATTAAATTATCGCTGGGATATAATATAATTGAATATCAACATGGTTATTTTGTATATATAAATAAAAAACTCAAAATGGTTATTTATATAAAAAAAATATATATATATCAACTGGGTTATTGTAACCAAAATAAAAACTGGGTTAAAGTTATAAATTAGGTCCGGTCTTGAAATTTACAGTAAGATTCTTTTGTATATATATAACATAATATAATATAATAAAGGAAGGTTTTTATGTCATGTGTGGCTTATTTATTAATTCTCAATTTTTATTTATTAATTATTTAGAAAATTATATTTTTTTTAATCTACCAAAACTTTCTCAACAAACTACCTTATCTACTTTAATTTTTATTAAAACTATACATATTTACTTTGATTATATCCATCAAACGTCTCATTCATATGCTTTTT
>JBBPBQ010000003.1:40255470-40268384 GCA_037974755.1 Cicer yamashitae
ACTAATCTTTCAATTTGAAATTGGAAGAAAATGTTGTAGTAAGTAGTTCAAATTTTATCAAAAAAATAGAAATTATAAGTATGAAAATAAAAACACTAATGGCAACTTCATTTAAGAAATGAAGATTGTTTAAACTTTTTATATAAATTTTTGTTATCCAACCATGGTGTCAATATAATAGTATAACTTTTTTGTTAAAAAAAAACATAATTATAATTATAATACTACTAAAAATATTTATAAGAAAATGAAGACTTTTTTATTTTTGGTACAAAAATGAGGTCTTCTTTTAACTATTTTAATTTTATCATTTTTTTATGTGTAATTTTTTTGGTAAAATTTCCTATGTGTATTTTATAATGCATATTTAGTGATATAATTTTATTTTATTTATTCAAAGTTTTCTATAAAAAAAATTTACCCGTGCAAAGCACGGTTCTCACACTATTAATTTTAAAATGAGAAGTCAGATCCATAGATTATTATAAAGAGTCAGATCCGTAGATTATTATCCGGTAGGTATGCAAGTATGTATGTAATTCCCATGCCTTTAAGAAGTGTCGTATTTCTTTAGAATTAGAATTCATGGATGAATCTTCCTTAAATCCAAGTTCAACTCACAAATACCGATATTGTTAGGTTGAACGTCATGTCCCTGATTCGAACCTGAGATTGATATTTATCATGTTCGCTCATTTTAGTTTTTTAAATTGTAAACATGAAATACTTTGGTCCCTCAAGTTATTTTTGTTCCATTTTAATATCTTAAGTTACAAACATTAAACATTTTGATCCTTGTAAGTTACAAATATTATACACTTTGTACTTTCTAATAGGTCTCATATTATATGACTTAAGAGATCAAAATATCTAATTTTTGTAACTTAGAAGACCAAAATGTTTAATGTTTATGAAGTGAAATATAAGCATGATAGTTGAAAGGTTGATGATGTATTTGGTCAAAAATTTAATTTATATACATCCACTTTTCAATTACAATTTTACTTATATTTTATTCATGAGAAAGGATAACTTAAGAGACTAAAATAGAACAACAACAATGTAAAAAACTAAAATGTCAAATATTTATAACTTTAAAAATAAAAAAGAAATTAAAAAACTAAAATAAAACATAAAATTAACTTAAGGATTTAAAATATAATTTAGTCACTTGCAATTTATTGGTATCTTTTTATGTTGGATGTCACTATCTCAAATCCATCCTCGACCTTAATGCCAACCACACTTTAAAATTATCAACCTTTCGGTACATAGGAACAGAAGCCCCGAAAGTAAGATAGATAACCTTTTTGAATGACTTTTTAATTTTAATAAAGGATGCAAGATTCCTTACGTTATTTGATATCTTGTGCATTATATAATAATATCATATTTTCAAAATTATGTTTCTCTTTTTACACGTTAAAATTGTATCTTGTTGTTTCTCTTTATCTTTTGTTTATAAGCGGTATCACTTTTAATTTAATTCTTATAAAAATTATTTTTTTAAAATTACCACAAATTATTGGTTAAAGAATAGGCCCAAAAGAGCCCAACTAAGAATTGAACAAAACGGCCGAATATGGCACTTCTTCTATCGACACCTCTTCAAGATATCTTTATTAGATATAAATATTAGTTATAGTTAAATTAAAAAATAGTTGGAGGTAGTTTTCAAGTCGTTAATTTTCTAAGTGTATGCTAGTTTTATATATAAAATATGTCATATATTTATTTTTCATCTTTTGCATCTATTATCATTTTTTCAATATAGAATTTATTTTTAATTTAAATATTTTCTCTCTTTTATGGTTTCTATCAAGATTCTAACATAGTATTAAATCATATTTATTAATTTATCATTGTGAAGCTTTCAAAAGATGGTTCAACCACGTGTAGATAAAAAGAAGAAGAGAAACATGAAGAATGTGGAGAAATACAAAATCTACATCTTCAAGAGGGTGTTGAAGATTTCTTTAAAGTTTCAATATTCAAATAAACAACAACAAAATAAACAAAATTGTTTTCAAGACAAAAAAAAGGAAGAAGATGGTTCTACATATAAAAGGAGTTTTGATTCTTCATGTTATATAATGCTATTGTTTGTAAATAAACTATAGATATTCATGACAATTCAAAAACAAAAAAACAAAATTTATCATTAAGAAGTTGTAGTTTACCAGTTTCAAAAATTGTTTTGTATGAGACTTCCTAAGAAGAACAAGAAATATCAAAGATAGATCCTTAAAAAATCAAGACTGCATAAAAATATTTCTTGTCTCAAGCAAAGAAAAATTGTTTCATAAACAAATCGGTGATATTCTTCTTTGTGAAAAAACCCCACGGCCATTTTAGCTTCAATCCATAAAAATAATGGATGGTTAGGTGAAAAGTTCATATTCTTTATGCTAATGAATTTTTGGCATTACAAATTATTTTTAGCCGATGAATTTTGACATTTATTTTCTTTTTAGCTGATATCTTTTTCGACATTTCTTTTCTTTACATTTTCCAAGCTAGAAGTGTAATAAACACATTCTAGTTTGCGATAGGATATTAGATATAAATATTAGTTAGAGTTAAATATTAGAGTTAATTTTTAGGTGATTAGTTTGTTAAGTCTCTACTAGCTCTCTTTATAGAGCATATCATGTATTCATTTTGTTATCTTTTATCATTCTATCAATATAGAATTTATTTTCAATTTAAATATTTTCTCTTTTCATGGGCTCTATCTAACAATATTAATACACTTTTAGCTAAATTGTGGGCTAAACAATTCCCATTTCTAAAACCACGACTAATATTCAACAAACTAAATTTCATCTTTGTTAACCTTAACACAATATCCTTGCAATCCATATCCAATATAATCTTACGACAACATTGCATATATAGCTTCCAAATATATATAAAATTCAATAGTTCGACTTCAGAGTTCAACCAGAAAGTTAACATGAAAGTTGTTATGTAAAGGTGCAAAGATCTAAGAATCAAATTTGAACAAGCGACTTGAAGATCAAAACAACAGAGGTTCAAGCGAAATATGAGGTACCAAGACTTAAGAGGCAAATGGAAACATGAGTTTTCGAAGACTGTTACTTAGAAAGTTTTTGGTATTAAAAACTTGATGAAGAAACTATAAAGCAGTTAAGGAAGTTGAAAGAAAAACACACGATGCGTGCCCAACAAGGACAAGCCGTTACAACATTTTTTTTCTATAAATAAGAGTTTTATTTTAGTTTTAGAGGAAGGACAATTCATTTAGGAAATTGTCTAAAAGATGTAAACACCTACTCTGCTCGGATTCTCAGTATGCTTGGTGTAGGTTGAAAATACACAACAAATGAGGGGTTTGAATTGTGTATTCGGTTTTTAATAAATTTTTGGGCTAACAAATAGTGAAAATAGAACGAGTAAAAACAGAGGCAGTAACTAGAGGGAAGATGGATAACACAATTTTTCATGATTCACTACCAACTCGGTAGCTACGTCCAGTCCATTCACCCAAAAGGATTTAATTAAGTAATTCAAAACAGATTACAACCACTTAACTTTCACCTGTTAAGTCTTCTTAACATCCAACTTGAAAACCACAAGTCGTCGAGGATTTACAACCACTATCGGGCCAGGTTACACAATTGTTTAGTTTCTACTTTTGAGTTTAGTCTCACTGGAGGTTGTTAAAAGTATTACTCACAGACTTAGCACAACTAGAATGATATTACAATTGAGTGCTTAATAAGAACTAAGTGTTTAATGATTGATGATTGATTGATATTCTGCTCGTATATTTTTTGTTCTTGTTGCTTCGTATATAGTTGTGTAGGGTTCCTCAAGTGGTGAGAACCATTTATAGATGCCAACTATTTGAGCTTTTCAAATTGCTTCCTCTTCTTCCAACATTCTGATTCCAATATTTAGATTATTTAATTCCGGTTACTTCAATTTTCTAATCTTCCCGTTGCATTAAAGTTCTAATGATCATTGATTTGATTGGTGTCTAGATGCTTAGTTGACCGTTACTTTGACTTTTTTCTTTGTTCTTAAGCTTTGAATTTTCTGATCGTTGTTTGACGGTTTCTGAAATTCATTTCCTGACAATTACTGAAATTCAATTCTTGATCGTTGTTTTCCGATTACTGAAATTCAATTCTTGATCATTGCTTTGATTCTAGGATGTTATATCCTTGATTGCATATATCCGTTGTCATGAATTTGAATTGGACCATTTCTATTTGATGAGATATTCAATTCGGTGCAATTAAAAATGTAAATGACTAGACACTTTAATCCATTCAAGTGTGGGCAAAAATAACCACTTGGTCATTTGAATCTTCAATATCAAAGTTAGAGGTAGTGAGCCTTCATCAGATTCTATTTTCGAGTCATATGTAGAACATTTTAGAGCCAACTTCTAGAGTCATGACTTTTATCAGAGTTATAGTCATTGACTTTTTCATGTTGTGTTGACTTTTTCATGTTCATTGACTTTTTCATCAAAGGCATTGACTTTCCTAAAAGTCAAACACTTGCTTTTGTTAAAGGTAGAGTCTAAAATTAGAGTCAGAAGTAGCGTGAAGTTTAGAGTCATACCCAATCATCTTTTGGTGTTGAATTACTGGCCAGAGGCAATTTAATGGAGACAGAGTCAGCATTGTAAAACAGAGTCAAATGATTGCCTCTAAGTTGCTTTGTTGGAGGCAGCTTATTGGAGCATGTTGCACTTGACTTTAGAATCTTATCTTTAGAGGTAGAATCTTGGAGGCATATTATTAGAGTTAGATCCTTAAACTCAAATACTTAGAGGTAGAGGAAGATCCTTAGAAGCATCTCCTTTAGAGACAATGAAGAGAACATGTTGATCATTTCCTCTAATATGTCCTTTTATTTCATTTCCTCTTAATCTGCTAGCTTCCTCTTATGTACAATTCAACACAACGAATGGAGCGTGTTGTTCCTTTCCTCTAATCCGTCCTTTTATTGCGTTTCCTCTTAATCCTCTTGCTTCCTCTGATGTATAGTTCAACACAACAAAGGGAGTGTGTTGTTCCTTTTCTCTGATCCGTCCTTTTATTTTGTTTTCTCTTATGTACAGTTCTACACAGTGAAGGGCATGTGTTGTGGAGCCTGTTTAATACCATACATAGATTTCTTTAATTTGAAAACATGGTTTGGAAATTCATTATCCTCAAATCCACGAGGTTTTTTAACAAATAATTCTTTATTTATATAATCCAAATTCATCTATTGTTGTAGGCTAGATTACAAAAAAGAAGTTTGAACATTGATGTTTCTTTAAAAGCATAACTGGTCTTCATAGGATCATTAAATTTCCAATGATTAGAGAGTCTAGATGTGATGATTTGTATTTCCATCCAAGTTTAGATTCCTAATGACTTTGACTTGTAGACGGTTCGGCATAACTTGCCTTTTTCTTTTTCCACTTGTTTGTAGAAAGTAGGGAAAACTTTATGAGACTCATCCTTGTGTTTAAAGAACTTTAACTATGCCACCTGAAACAGTGATCAACAATAACAAGTCCATACTTTTTACCACTTATAAATGCAATCCTTACTGGAGCAAATAAATCGAGGGGTAAAAGTTCAAGTGGTCTAGAAGTGGAAACAACATTCTTTGTAGCAAAGGATGATTTGATCAGTTTTCCTTTCTAACTTGCCTCACAAAGAGCATATGATTCATATATTAGATTTGACAAACCTTTGACTAGGTTAAGTCTTTTTAACTTTAAGATTAATCTCAAGTTGACATGTCCCAACCTTTTGTGTCAAATTAGTTGTTCTTCATAAATTGACATGAGACACTTTACTTCTTGTTTTTCTAAATTTGATCAATTTATTTTGTAAATATTTTTTTTCCTCTGACTAGTAAACTGTATAGATCCATTTGTATGACTAGTTGCCTTACATGACTTCTAATTGAAGACAACATCATAACCACTGTCACTTAATTGAAATATTCTCAGCAGGTTATGCATTAATCCTTTTACAAATAGAACATTTTTAATAGAGGGAAGAGAACCGTTATCTACTATGCCACACCATGTGATCTTACCCTTGTGATTTCCTCCAAATCCTACAAATCCTCATTCCTTAAGAGTCAGGTTTTGGAAGATATACTTGTCTCCTTTCATGTGTCGTGAGCAT
Source organism: Cicer yamashitae (assembly GCA_037974755.1). Lineage (NCBI taxonomy): Eukaryota > Viridiplantae > Streptophyta > Magnoliopsida > Fabales > Fabaceae > Cicer > Cicer yamashitae. Next base: position 40,261,638 of record JBBPBQ010000003.1, read on the forward strand.
CCATTGTCTAGGTACCATTACCGATGTTTCAACTTTGTTGCTAAGAATATCTGCAAGATATATTATTTTGTTCTTAGGTATCCACATTTTATTGGGTCCTAGTTTGTTTGTTCTGAAAGATGACTTGTCTTTCCATGTTTTTAACATAGGAAAAGTTCTCTTATCATGACCTCTATTTAAGCAATATAAGCAAGTAGTGTCAAGTAAGTTAAACTTTGGAGTTTTCTCTAGTTCTTCAAAACCAATATTCTTTTGTTGTTCTTGCTAATACCATAGATCATAGAAGCTTGTTTGCTTTTGTCTATGAAATTCACAAGAAATTGTGGAAAGGCTTTTCCTACTAAACATAATTATAGACACTTACCTATGAGGTTTTTGAAATATTATCCTTCAGAGCTAAATTATCCCTTTATATGTTTTCAAAGGGTTTTTCAAGGGAATTGTACTTATCTATTAAGATGGAATGAGTTTTATGAGATTTTTTAGTTTTGAGAAGACAGTATGATTTTTGTTTAGAAACTCATTTAACATAATTATAAGTTCATTGTGAGATAGGTAAGATAGTACCTCAATTTCCTCATCAACAAATTCATCGTCAAAATTAGAGTTAGAGCGAACATTTGCCATCAAAGTCCTGTTTGCATGCTCTTCACCTTAATTAGACGATTCATCAAAGTCTTCTCAAGTAGCCATTAGACGTTTCTTCTTTACATTGAAGTATTTTGTGACACCCTAAACCCAAAAAAATAATAATAATAATTTTCTTATTTTTAAAACAATGAAATCCTTCAAATAAATAAATATATAAAATTCCAAGCATTTTTTTTTTAGGCAAAGAGCATCACGTAATCGTAGCAGTAATTAATAAAATCCCTTGGAAACACACATACACATGTTTAATGATAATTATAAATGTAGTCCCAACCCGATGTCACTATCAGAGCGGGAATTCCCAAAATAAACTATGTTGAAAAATGACGTTAACAACAAGGTAGAAAATAGAAGTCTTCGAGATAATACGGCTTCCTACACTTCAAAAGCATTAATCTTCACCTGCAGCTTGCGGCTCGTCTGCGTCCATCTCATACGCCCAACACAAACATCGAGGGGTGAGTTTCGAAATTATGTAACAATATAAAATACACGAGAAGAACGCGCAATCAGTCAAAACGGTACAAATAAGCAGAACATTCAATAATATAATATCTAAGGTTAATCTAATTCAATCACAATAAAACAGTTACAAGGATAAAATGCTATGCATGTCCTATACTCTATACTTCATCATTTGGTACCATTCTACTCTGAAGTACTTGTTTAGGAGGCCTGATACTATGCCACTACAAGAGTGGACGGACAATTCATGAATGGCCAAGTCCTCATAGATCTCCTCAACTCAACCCGAGACACATATACGCGACAATCAGGGTACTCTTGTGTTGCACGGTAGTTCCTCGCCTTAGGGAATAACCCACTAATCCACTTAGGAATTCCCCACTAGATGTACCCCCAAGGTCTATCAGTCTTACCTTACAGTTCGACCGTAGCCCTCCTCGATCACGCTCATTCAGTTGTACTTCCCCGAATCACTAGGTTTGTCAGACCCTCCCTATATGATGACAAAATAATCCTAACTCCAAAATCTACAACACATGTCTCATACTTACTCAATCATCACAACTCAATAAATTTCAGTTTGACTTCACAATATTCATCATTATATATGTATATCAGTCAATCACGATACAATCCCAATATTTGGTTTACACTACTCACAATGCACAATCCAATCTTATCAATCGCAATAAAAAAATCATCAGGTAGCACATTCAAATAATTTCACGATTTCAATCAAATAGCAAGAACACTCCAAAATATATTATTCATACAGTAACAATCAGCATCACATTTCATAAAATCATTCAACGTGCAATCTTGCTATAAATAAATTCACAACAATTCTATAGGTTGCTAAATTATATTTTATTCCTCACTATTACCATTCATATATTATTAATTAATTATTATTGTTCAATAGGGCTCGACCGTAGGTAGTGAGCCCCGGATGAATATCTGGGAATTTCGGTATTCCCGTTCATCTCACGTTATTTTATATTCATAAAATCGAACCTCATCTCACCCCTTACCTTAGCTGAAGATTCCTCCCAACGAAGCCGATCCGCTGATTTAATATGTCGCGTCTTCGCCAACCACCGTCTCTAATAACCCGTGAGAGAATTATAACAACACAACAACCTAATACAAATAAATTACTTACTGAAAATAAATAAATAAATTATCTGCTATTTGTAATATAACCCATAAATATATTTAATATAGTCAAAACATACATATTAATATAATCAGATTTTATTTCACATATCGGTTAACGAAGTCACAGTTTTTGTTTTTAAGAACCCTTCAAACAACCAATAAAAGCCATTTAAAATTTTCAGCCCTTCTAGTGTGTTTCAAATATATATAAAAATAAAAATAAAAACTTATGTAAAAACAATGCATTAGGCAACCACCATCACAAGGAAGTCGACAGCAAATTGAGAGTAATTCATATTAATTTCAGTCTAATGTAGCAAGTTTGCTACTTTAAAAACAAGTCTGCTACTTTAAAAAAAAATGCAGAGAACAATACTTGCTAAAAACATGCTTATAAATATAATAACATAAAATATTATATACTTTTAATTAAAATACGGCAGAATCACATGATATATATATATATATATATATATATAATAATATTGATGGTATTTATTTAATTGGATGCGTACGGCAATTCACTTTTAATCATAGATAAAATAAAATGAATTCTTTAGATGCAGATTAATTTCAAAATATATGTCTAATAATATAATTCAATCATATGCCTAAGCCTACTATTACTAAAAATTGAAATAAAATAATATACAATTCAATCATATGCCTAAGTCTACTATTACTAAAAATTGAAATAAAATAATATACAATTCAATCATCAATTGCAGAATAAAAAAAAACTATAAAACAAACCATCAACATTTCAATCATAAATTGCAAAATAAAAAAAACTATCAAATAAACTATTAGCATAACAAGCAATCACATAAAAGGAAGAAATATTAACAGCCTAATTTGTTTAATTTGATTTTTTTATTTAAAATTGAGTTGTTGGTTTTCATTTCATCGTAAGTTTGAGGAATTGTCACCGGATTTTGATTCACCGCAACAGCATCATCTTCAATTCACTGTGTTTTATATAAATATATATATTACTTATGCTATCCTACTATCATGTATGTGTTATTATCAAAATCCAATTGATGGGATTAATGAAATCATACCTGATTCTGGTTTGTAATTGAAATTGAAATTTAAAATGGAAATTGGAGTTGGAATTGGAATTTGCGGCTCCTAGCAGCTATTGGAATTGGAATGCGCTAATCCTATTTTTTTTTTCTTCTGCCAGCTTCTAATAGCATAATTGGGAAAATGCCTTCCTCACGATTAGGAAGCAGGTATATATATATTTATCTAGTATACTAGTTGTTATTATATTATTATTATTATTATTATTATTATTATTATTATTATTATTATTATTATTATTATTATTATTATTATTATTATTATTATTATTATTATTATTATTATTATTATTATTATTAACTCATTCTATTAGTGCTAAAGGTAACAATTAGTGTAGCAACACAAATTCACAAATTCACTCCTTGTATTAATTTATTTAAATATATATATATATATATATATATATATATATATACATATTTTGTTTTATTTTAATTTTTGTTAGTTAATAATAGTTAATATTAATGATTTAAATCAACTACTAAGGCAAACATACAAGACACACATAAAGAAATTAGAACACATAATAACACTCATATAAAAATAGTAGTGTATCATCATACTATTAAAATAAGATAATGAGAAATTGGGGTATTACATTTCTCCCCCTGTTGAAGAAATTTCGTCCTCGAAATTTACCTGACGGAAACAGCTCTGGATAAGAATCACGCATTTGACTTTCGACTTCCCACGTAGCACTTTCACCAGTAGCACCTCCCCAGACAACCTTAACCAATGAAATCGTCTTACCCCCAATTCTTTGATTTTTTGATCCTCAATCCGTAGCAGTAAGGTCTCAAAAGTTAGATTCTCTTTTATTTGGACGTTGTCTAACTCAATCACATGTGAATGATCGAAAATGTACTTGCGAAGTTGAGACACGTGAAAGACACTATGAAGGTTAGAAATGGATGGGGGTAACGCGATCTGATATGCTACGTTACCGACGCGTTTAAGGATTTGGTAAGGTCCTATAAACCGGGGAGTAAGCTTTCGCATCTTTAATGCCCGACCAACCCTAGTCGTTGGAGTAACTCTCAGAAATACATGATCACCTTCTTGAAATTCAAGATTTTTCCTTCTTTTATCATGGTAACTCTTTTGCCTACTCTGAGATGCTCTCATCTTTTCCTGAATCATTTTTACTTTATCAGTAGTCTGTTGAACAATCTCAGGTCCTAACACAAGGTTATCGCCCGTCTCAAACCAACACAGAGGGGTCCTACACTTTCTCCCATACAACGCCTCGAAAGGGGCCATCCCAATGCTAGAGTGGAAGCTATTGTTATAGGTAAACTCTATAAGTGGCAAAAAGCTATCCCAACTTCCATTTTGTTCCAACACACAAGCTCTCAACAAGTCTTCTAGGGATTGATTGGTCCGTTCAGTCTGACCATCTGTTTGTGGGTGGTAGGCTGAACTCATCCTAAGGTTCATACCTAAAGCGCTATGTAAACCTTGCCAAAACTTAGAGGTAAACCTAGGGTCTCTATCTGACACTATACTTGATGGGATTCCATGCAACTTCACAATTTCCTTTATGTATATTTCAGCTAACCTTTCCATGGAATAAGTTATATTTATCGGAATAAAGTGAGCAGATTTAGTTAATCTATCCACAATAACCCAAATACTATCATACCTTTTTGGAGTTCGAGGTAAGCCTACAACAAAGTCCATAGAGATGCTATCCCACTTCCATTCAGGAATACTCAAGGGTTGCATCAAGCCTGAAGGTTTCTGGTGTTCTACCTTAGACTTTTGACATGTCAAACAAGCGTACACAAACTCTGCAACATCCTTTTTCATTCTAGGCCACCAAAATATCTTCTTGAGGTCTTTATACATCTTTGTGGCTCCAGGGTGAATACTTAGACAGCTCATATGTCCTTCCTCCAAGATCAAATTCTTTAACTCATCTACATCTAGTACACAAATTCTATCCTTAAATCTCAAAATTTCATCCACACCAATTTTAAAATCAGGTTCCCTCCCTTGGTCAATCAACTCGAACTTATCTAAAAGGTGTAAATCCAACTTCTGACTCTTTTTGATCTCTTCTAATAGTCCACTAGTTACCTTTAACATTCCCAATTTAATACTTTCTAGTGTCACTTCACAAACTAAACTAAGGTCTCTAAACTGTTCCAACAACTCACCATGCTTAACCATTAAAGCGGACACACTCAAAGTCTTCCTACTCAAGCCATCGGCCACTACATTGGCCTTTCCAGGGTGATAGTTAAGCTCAAAATTAAAATCCTTAAGAAATTCCATCCACCTACGTTGTCTCATATTCAACTCCTTCTGGCCAAAAAGGTACTTAAGGCTCTTATGGTCACTGAAAACCTCAAATCTAGATCCATATAAATAATGTCTCCACATCTTAAGTACAAAAACAACTGCTGCTAGTTCTAAGTCGTGGGTAGGGTAGTTCCTCTCATGAATCTTCAATTGCCTAGAAGCATACGCTACAACTTCCCATCCTGCATAAGTACTCCACCTAATCCTGAACCACACGCATCACAATACACTACAAAAGGTTCACTCTGGTTAGGTAACACTAAGATCGGTGCAGAGGTCAATCGTTTCTTAAGCTCTTGGAAACTATTCCCACAATGGTTGTCCCACACGAACAATTCCCCCTTTCGGGTCAACTTAGTTAAAGGTAAGGCCAACTTGGAGAATCCTTCTATGAATCTACGATAATAACCTGCCAATCCTAGGAAACTCCTAATCTCAGTCACTGACTTAGGTGTTTTCCATTCTAAGACACTCTCTACCTTAGTAGGGTCAATAGCTATTCCACCTTTTGAAATTACATGTCCTAGGAAACTCACTTCCTCTAACCAAAATTCACACATAGACAACTTGGGAAATAATTGTTTCTCCTTAAGGGTTTGCAAGACTATCCTTAAATTTTCACCATGCTCCTCCTTAATCTTAGAGTACACTAAGATATCATCTATAAACACAACCACAAATGAGTCTAGATAAGGATGAAAGATCCGATTCATGTAATCCATAAACATTGTTGGAGCATTAGTCACACCAAAAGGCATAACCAAATACTCATAATGGCCATAACGGGTCCTAAAGGCGGTTTTAGGGATATCAGAAGACTTCACTCGGATCTGATGGTAACCTGATCTCAAATCAATTTTACTAAACACGCAGGATCCTCTCAATTGGTCCATAAGGTCATCTATCCTAGGTAGTGGATACTTATTCTTGATTGTCACTTTATTAAGCTGGCGGTAATCCACACACAACCTCATAGAGCCATCCTTCTTCTTAACCAACAACACAGGTGCACCCCATGGTGACACACTAGGCCTTATAAATTGTTTATCTAAAAGCTCTTCCAATTGCTTCTTAAGCTCA
>JBBPBQ010000003.1:40269035-40333839 GCA_037974755.1 Cicer yamashitae
TTACTAAACACGCAGGATCCTCTCAATTGGTCCATAAGGTCATCTATCCTAGGTAGTGGATACTTATTCTTGATTGTCACTTTATTAAGCTGGCGGTAATCCACACACAACCTCATAGAGCCATCCTTCTTCTTAACCAACAACACAGGTGCACCCCATGGTGACACACTAGGCCTTATAAATTGTTTATCTAAAAGCTCTTCCAATTGCTTCTTAAGCTCAAAAAATTCTAAAGGAGACATCCTATACGGTGCCATGGATATGGGTCCAGTACCTGGTACAAGGTCAATGCTAAACTCAATCTCACGCTCTGATGGTAAACTATTGACATCTTCAGGGAATACTTCAGGGAATTCACACACAATAGGAACATCTCGTATTACCACTTTTTCTTCAAATTCCAATGAGGCTAGGATCATGTATAACTAGGCATTTTCTTTCAAAAGTGCCTTCACTTGGTTGGCGGATATATTGCTAGGCTTCTCCCTCTCTTCTGACTCCATGAATTCAATGGTTTTACTAAAAAAAATCTACGCGGACACGATTGGCAAATAGCCAATCCATACCAAGAATCACAACAACCAGATGCAAAGGTAAACACACTAAGTCAACTCGGAAGTCCCTTCCACACACATGGATAGAAATGTCAAGACAAACACTAGAGGTATCAACGAAATTACTAGCTGGGGTATTCACAATCAAATCATACTGCAAACGAGAAACAGGTAATCCTAAACGTCTAACACAATCAAGAGACATAAAGGAATGAGTGGCACCACAATCTAATAGCACAAATAAAGGAGTATAACTTATGAGACACGTACCTTGGATCAAGTTGTCTTTCTCAGACGCTCTTGCACCACTGAGGGCAAAGACTCTCCCATTGGATTTAGGTCGGCTGGCTTGGGAACTCTGGTTTCCAGGCTGTGGAGTCTTCCTTGGATAGGGGCATGCGGGGCTGATGTGGCCCGGTTGTTGGATATTAAAACAAGTAACTGCAGCATCCTTACACTCAAATGCCATATGACCCTGCTTACCACACTTGTGACATCGGATAGGAGTAGTCGGATCGCCATTATTACCACTGTTGTTGCTAGAGACTTGACTCCTGTTGTTGCCATTCCCGTTACTAACTCCTCGCCCATTGGGGTTTCCTCTACCACCTCCATAACTGTAACTGTTTCCATTTCCTCTTTCGTTACCACTACTATTTCCCTTTCCAGCTGAAAAACTGTATTGTTGATAATTCAGACGACTTCCAGATTTCCTAGGAGGAAAAGAGTAAGGTTTTCCTCTATTATGATGCATAGGCCTCTTGTCCTTCATGGTTCCAGTGTTTCGGTAATGTGCCTTTTAATCCCGACTATCCTCATCATAAATCCTACTCTTATTCACTAGAATAGGAAAGTCACGGATCTCTACACCACTAACACAATAATGATCATAACAACAACACACAAATAACAAAGCACACAAGGAAACATAGCAAACACATAACACAGTTACGGTCTGATTGGATAGACCAGCTCTGATACCACTAATGTGAGACCCTAAACCCCAAATAAAAAAAATTTTAATTTTCTTATTTTTAAAATAATGAAATCCTTCAAATAAATAAATATATAAAATTCCAAGCATTTTTTTTAGGCAAAGAGCATCACGTAATCGTAGCAGTAATTAACAAAATCCCTTGGAAACACACATACACAGGTTTAATGATAATTATAAATGTAGTCCCAACCCGATGTCACTATCAGAGCGGGAATTCCCAAAATAAACTATGTTGAAAAATGACGTTAACAACAAGGTAGAAAATAGAAGTCTTCGAGATAATACGGCTTCCTACACTTCAAGAGCATTAATCTTCACCTGCAGCTTGCGACTCGTCTGCGTCCATCTCATACGCCAAACACAAACATCGAGGGGTGAATTTCGAAATTATGTAACAATATAAAATACACGAGAAGAACACGCAATCAGTCAAAACGGTACAAATAAGCAGAACATTCAATAATATAATATCTAAGGTTAATCTAATTCAATCACAATAAAACAGTTACAAGGATAAAATGCTACGCATGTCCTATACTCTATACTTCATCATTTGGCACCATTCTACTCTGAAGTACTTGGTTAGGAGGCCTGATACTATGCCACTACAAGAGTGGACAGACAATTCATGAATGGCCAAGTCCTCATAGATCCCCTCAACTCAACCCGAGACACATATACGCGACAATCGGGGTACTCTTGTGTTGCACGGTAGTTCCTGGCCTTAGGGAATAACCCACTAATCCACTTAGGAATTCCCCACTAGATGTACCCCCAAGGTCTATCAGTCTTACCTTACAGTTCGACTGTAGCCCTTCACGATCACGCTCATTCAGTTGTACTTCCCCGAATCACTAGGTTTGTCAGACCCTCCCTATATGATGACAAAATAATCCTAACTCCAAAATCTACAACACATGTCTCATACTTACTCAATCATCACAACTCAATAAATTTCAGTTTGACTTCACAATATTCATCATTATATATGTATATCAGTCAATCACGATACAATCCCAATATTTGGTTTACACTACTCACAATGCACAATCCAATCTTATCAATCGCAATAAAAAAATCATCATGTAGCACATTCAAATAATTTCACGATTTCAATCAAATAGCAAGAACACTCCAAAATATATTATTCATACAGTAACAATCAGCATCACATTTCATAAAATCATTCAACGTGCAATCTTGCTATAAATAAATTCACAACAATTCTATAGGTTGCTAAATTATATTTTAGTCCTCACTATTACCATTCATATATTATTAATTAATTATTATTGTTCAATAGGGCTCGACCGTAGGTAGTGAGCCCCGGATGAATATCTGGGAATTTCGGTATTCCCGTTCATCTCACGTTATTTTATATTCATAAAATCGAACCTCATCTCACCCCTTACCTTAGCTGAAGATTCCTCCCAACGAAGCCGATCCGCTGATTTAATATGTCGCGTCTTCGCCAACCACCGTCTCTAATAACCCGTGAGAGAATTATAACAACACAACAACCTAATACAAATAAATTACTTACTGAAAATAAATAAATAAATTATCTGCTATTTGTAATATAACCCATAAATATATTTAATATAGTCAAAACATACATATTAATATAATCAGATTTTATTTCACATATCGGTTAACGAAGTCACAGTTTTTGTTTTTAAGAACCCTTCAAACAACCAATAAAAGCCATTTAAAATTTTCAGCCCTTCTAGTGTGTTTCAAATATATATAAAAATAAAAATAAAAACTTATGTAAAAACAATGCATTAGGCAACCACCATCACAAGGAAGTCGACAGCAAATTGAGAGTAATTCATATTAATTTCAGTCTAATGTAGCAAGTTTGCTACTTTAAAAACAAGTCTACTACTTTAAAAAAAAATGCAGAGAACAATACTTGCTAAAAACATGCTTATAAATATAATAACATAAAATATTGTATACTTTTAATTAAAATACGGCAGAATCGCATGACATATATATATATATATATATATAATAAAATTGATGGTATTTATTTAATTGGATGCGTACGACAATTCACTTTTAATCATAGATAAAATAAAATGATTTCCTTAGATGCAGATTAATTTCAAAATAGATGTCTAATAATATAATTCAATCATATGCCTAAGCCTACTATTACTAAAAATTGAAATAAAATAATATACAATTCAATCATATGCCTAAGTCTACTATTACTAAAAATTGAAATAAAATAATATACAATTCAATCATCAATTGCAGAATAAATAAAAAACTATAAAACAAACTATCAACATTTCAATCATAAATTGCAAAATAAAAAAAACTATCAAATAAACCATTAGCATAACAAGATAAAAGGAAGAAATATTAACAGCCTAATTTGTTTAATTTGATTTTTTTATTTGAAATTGATTTGTTGGTTTTCATTTCATTATAAGTTTGAGGAATCGTCACCGGATTTTGATTCACCGCAACAGCATCATCTTCAATTCACAGTGTTTTATATAAATATATATATTACTTATGCTATCCTACTATCATGTATGTGTTATTATCAAAATCCAATTGATGGGATTAATGAAATCATACCTGATTCTGGTTTGTAATTGAAATTGAAATTTGAAATGGAAATTGGAATTGGAATCTGCGGCTCCCAACAGCTATTGAAATTGGAATGCGCTAATCCTATTTTTTTTTCTTCTGCCGGCTTCTAATAGCATAATTGGGGAAATGTCTTGTTGTTGTTGTTATTATTATTAATATTATTATTATTAACTCATTCTATTAGTGCTAAAGGTAAAAATTAGTGTAGCAACACAAATTCACTCCTTGTATTAATTTATTTAAATATATATTTTGTTTTATTTTAATTTTTGTAAATTAATAATAGTTAATATTAATGATTTAAATCAACTATTAAGGCAAACATACAAGACACACATAAAGAAATTAGAACACATAATAACACTCATATAAAAATAGTAGTGTATCATCATACTATTAAAATAAAATAATGAGAAATTGGGGTGTTACATATTTTATTTGAGAGTGTCCCTTCTCAAGCTTAGAACACTTTGATTTGAAATATCCTTGTTCTTTGCATACAAAGCATATGAGTTTCTTCTTTTATGATTTTTCTTTTCTTTCTTTAGTATTCGTGGATCGTCTAAAATCCTTTTTGGGAAATGATTTCTTCACGTTGTTCCACATGCGTTGGATTTTCTTGTAAATGAATGATAACTCTTAATCATCTAAATCTTTACACTGATTTCTGATTCACTTTCCTCTGCATCCTTCTTAGCTTGTAGAGCCTTGGAGTTTGCTTTGTTTTCTTTAGATTTGAGAGCTAAATAATTTGACTTCGTTTTTAGTTCATCTTAACCTAGTTCAATATCATGGGATATAAGTGAACTCATGAACACTTCCAGAGGCAATTTGTTAAGGTCTTTAACCTTTTTAATTGCTTTTAATTTTGTTCTCCGCTTGCTAGACAGACTTCTGATAATCTTCTTGACATGATCAGTTGTAGCATAACTCTTTTAGATAACCTTTAATCCAAATACTAGAGTTTATAATCTACAGAACAATTTTTCAATGTCTTAATCCTCTTTAATATAGAAAAGTTCGTACTTCCTGACAAGCAGATTTGTCTTAGCTTCTGGTACTTCTTTATTTCCTTCATAATTGAGGACTAGGGCATCAGAGATGAGTTTTGCTATTTCTATATTGTTGCATTTTTTCAAATTCTTTGAAAGTGATAACATTAATCATAAAGGTTCTGGCTTTATGATGGATTCTTGTATTGTTTCTTTTGATCAGCGTTGAGATACTTTATGAATATTTCAACACCAACAATATCTTTTGGATCATGTGATATGTAGAAACTTCTCAATATGTCCTTCTAGTATTCAAATCACTCCCCATTGAACAAAGGAGGCTTGTTAACATTTCCACATGTAGCTTCATAACCGGAGTTAGCCATAATAAACAATAAGATCTTTACTCAAACATGGTTATGTGCTCAGCCTAGAGATCGAGCTTTGATGCCAATTGTAGAGAGAAAAACACAAGAAAATGGAGTTTGAATTGTCTTTTAATTTTAAAAACTTAATTATAAAAACAAATTATAAACTAACGATGTTAAAAGCAAGAACAAAGAAATAGAGGAACACAAGCCAATTTATCCTGGTTCACCACCAACACAGTAGCTACGTTCAGTCGCTTCACTCTAAAGGATTTAATCCACTAGTCATCAACAATATTACACATCCATTGAATACATACTAGTCAATTTGACTGTGTTTAAGTCTTCTCAACCTTCTAGTTTAGTACAGTTGAGTTATGGAGGATAGCAACCACTACGGGGCTTAGTTACAAAAGTGTTTAAGATTTTTTTTCTGAATAACTCTTACAAGAGAATGTTTACAAGGTATGCTCTCATAATGTATTTGACATTTTTAAGCCCTAAAAAAATAATACAAGGTTTTTCACGGGTTGTTGTATATGACGGAAGTAGGTTTCTCGTATACACCTTTTTGCAGTGACGATCACAAGCCGTTTTATAAATAAACTTGAAGGCCATTAGGGTTTCTGATCGTTTTTGTGATTGCATGAAATCAACATGTTTAATAACTCATATCAAATCTTCAAAGATCTTGAATCCACATTCAAAACTTGTCCAACTTCGTCTTCATAATTGATTCAACATATCTTAATAGAAATGGAAGGAAGACTATTAGATGACATATTTAGAGGATGTCATTTACTTCTCTAGATAGATGAAAAGTCTAAGTTAGCGAATAGACGATGTTGACAGCTTCAAAGTGGACTTTTTATCATAGCGTTGAATTTCCCATAGTGTTGACTTGATGTTTTCACCAGACAGTCAATTGTTTTCTAGATTCAGTAGACGCAAAATTATCAGAGCGAACTTGTATTAATGAATTCATCAGAGGCGCGTTGAGATCATGTTTAACAGAGTCAGTCACAACTTTAACATATCTTGTAGAGCATTGTCTTGTTTTCCTAATTTATCTTTTCCAATCATAAGACGATGCAACATAAGGTCTTTAAGATTCATAACCTGGGAACTTCACACTTAATAAAATTCATTAATGGTATAAATTGTTCCCACAAAATAAATTTTGTTATCATCAAAACAATTAAGGGTCATTGTTCTTTCAACCCAACTTAGTTTTAATAGGTTTGTCGCGATATTTAATCTCCATAAAGTTGTCGTTGTCATGAACCTAGATGAATCACAAATTATACAACTTAAACCTTATTGTTGGGAAAAAGGCTTAGCCGAGGAAACGACTAACTATTCTCAAATTTTTTATTCCCTTTAGTTGAACTCAACTAATTATGTAGGTAATGAGTGATAAATTCCAACCAAGGAAGTTCTTGGCACCCCACGATTGACTTAATTTTCCCGTTTCTTCAGCCTATCACGTTGGCACTATCTGTGCGTGCATTCTTCCTGTTATCGTGCCTCTGTGTTGGTCGTTAGTGGCGCTAAAAACGTGGAGGATAAGTGTAATTGTCGAATTATCAGGTTGTACTGGGCTTTGATCCAGTCTTGGACTTTGGTGACCCTTATGGACTATTGTCAACTAGAGAAAGATTCGACTAACTCAAATTTGGCATGAATTGCTTAGATTAAACAATGATTCAATAGTTAAGGTATTAACTCAACCTTTTCAAGGTGATGAGGAAGACTTATAACATCTTGAAATATTTGTACATATGCTTCAACGGGTGCAAAGAAAGTTTCTTAAGGTGTAGGTCTATTATTGGATCAGATAGGTGTTTTCTTAAAAGATATTATGGTGGTCAAATCCTATCTACTATTGAAAGAGACCTTAATGATCAATTGCTACCAATTGCATTTGTTGTGGACCTGTGGTAGAAAGGGAAACAAAAGATTCTCAGAGTTGGTTCTTGGAGTTGCTAACAAATGACTTAGGCGACACTTGAGTATGTAAGACATACACTTTCATAAGTGATCAACATCAGGTAATTTGTGGTAATTAAATTCCATTTAATTTATTTTGTTACATTGCAAATGCTTTACTTTATTTTTATTACATTTCAAGGTCTATCTCCAACATTTGAGGAATTACTTCTAAGTGTGGATCAAATATTTTGTGTTAAACATCTTTAAAATAATTTCAGAAAGAGGTTCCCTCGAAATAAATTGAAGGAATTAATGTGGAGGGTAACAAAGTCAACTTATAGAAATGCATGAGAAAGAGAGATGAAGGAGGTAAGGACAATAAATGAAGTCGTGTTCAATTGCTTTATCCAAATACCACCTAGATTTTGGAGCAAGTCCACATTCACTCCCAAACCAAAATGTGACACTTTGGTTAATAATATGTCTAAAGATTTCAACTTGATCATTGTTAGTTCTAGAGCCAAGCCCATAGTGACCTTGCTTGAGGAGATAATAGTCTATTTGATGGAGAGAAGTGGGAACAAAATTGCCAAATATGAAGGCAATATACTGCCAAACATAAAAAAAGACTTGAGATAGAGTCATCATACACTAGCAAATGGATTTTGAGGTATTCAATTTGGTCCCATAAATATGTTTATTGGTTTCATTTTGTCCCCTTAATATGTTAAGTGATTTTAATTTGATCCCCTAAATCTGTTTATTGCTTATAATTTGGTCCTCCATGTTTGTTAATTGAATTCAGTGTGGTCCTCTAAATTATGTTATGTTATTGACCTGTTAGGCGTGTTGGTGAAGATTTCTATGAAGTCAAGCATATTTTTCTCTTAGTGTGCGATAAGTATTTAGTCATCCTTGGTACAAAGGAATGCTCGTATGGAAAATGGATGTTGACAAGCCTACTATGTTGTCATGCTATTTCTGCATGACGGTGATAAACATTAATCCTGATTAGTATGTACCTGCTTACTATTGAAGGGAAACTTATGAAGCAGGCTACCATCAAATGATATATCCTTCTAATGGTCAATTAGCTAAAGAGACAAAAAAAAGATGAGAAACAAGGAGTCTGATTTATTGAAGAAATATGATATACAACTTAAGAGAACTATTTTGGGGATTAAATGTAGTAGGTGCCACCAAGCAGGAAACAATACGTCTACTTGCAAACTTCCACTTAGCTCCACCACACCTGCTGCATCTCAAGTGGGAAGAACACAATATGAACCTTCTACAACCAATGTAGATAATGCACTTGCGGCTGCAAGAAATTGTGCCCCACAACCACCAACAACCAACGCAAGACAAAAACTACTAATTATAAGACCAGATGAAGCTGCAACACAAGCACAAAATGAATGATTGTATTTTGGTCTCTGTGTTATTATTATTATTATTATTATTATTATTATTATTATTATTATTATTATTATTTTTTATGTGTTTAGGTCCCTGTTATGCAGTATTTAGGTCTCATTTCTGCTATATTTTGTGAACATTTTATGACTTGTTTTGTTTGTAATTTAGAAATCTTTATTTTGTTCCCTTAATTGTCCCAATTCTACAGTTCTGCATCACAACATGCTTATTTGGAAACCCTATTTTGATTCTTTGTGAACATATTATGACATAGAGGCATAGAGCAATTCAGTCCCTATTTTGATTCTATTTTGTGAACATCTTATAATTCTATTTTAATTATATTTTGTGAATATTTTATGACATGGAGCAATTCATGAACATCATTATAAATTATTGTGGACTTGTTAACAACTTCTAATACCTAAAGGCAATAATTCAAAAGCAACACTATAAAAAATTGGATTCATAAACAACATCATAATGACGTTGGATTCATAAACATTACATATAATTGTTCCAACTTAACATGTTAACAACTTCAAATACATATATCAATTATGAACATCTGAACAACTTCAAATACATAGAACAAGACATACCATCTAAGACAATTGCAAATACATAAATTCCAACATAACTACTTCAAATACATTGAAGGATTTCCATATTCTTCGCCATTAGGCAACATCATTGTCAACAACACCAAATGGATTCCAAAAAATACACCCCACATACAACTGATATCTTAAGCCATTTTGTTCTACAACATATATCCTATTTTAGCATGCATACATCAACCTCCATCTTTGCCTTTTTCTTCTTCTGCCTTGCAATTTTCAAATCATGTTCATCAATAATGTCATCATCAATTCACTTAAAGAAATTGCAACCTGTATAAGTGTCAGTTATGTAGTTTCTACATCCCCATAACTTCCTCCCATAATTGTAACACTTTCAATGTTAGAAAAAGTGCGCAAAATAGGAACCTCATTGCAGATGCATACACAAAGACATCTTCTTATAGTTGACCCAACAGATCCTTGGTCATTGATTCTAGATGAAAAATGGTTTCGAACACTTGTGGACATTTTCAGATCAGAAACATAAACGCGAAAATGAAGAATAAAAGAAATATGAAGAATCCTAAAATGAAGAAAAATAAGAGGGAAAAGTGTCTAAAAACCCTAATTTGGACCTTTATATGGTGAGTCAGACATCTTAATCACAAGACCAATTTGACACGTAGACTTCATTTAACGGTTTTAGCTGAAAACCAACGGAAAAGACAAAATTGGCAAATAGAACTATAGTTAAATGACCAAAACATAACAAAAATTAATTTAGGGACCAAAATGAAACTTGAAAATATGCACACAAAACTATAATAATGGAAGAATTAAAAGAGTGATAAATGAAGAGGATTCTAACATGTATATTTTCGATTTAGAAATGAGATGTTATAATTACCACTAGAAAGTCATACACAATTTGAGATCCTAGATTCGAAATTAGGACATGATGTCCAACTTAATAATATCGACATTTGCTAATTGAACTATGACTTAATGACATCCTAAGACTATTTTAGTTACATCTATATATAAAATAAACACATTAATTACACTACAAACTCTTTTTTTTTTTGACAAACACTATCATTTTTTATAATTAAAGTGAAATATGTAATAGATACTTATATTATTAAGACCAAATAGTTTAGTAATCAGTTTAGAAAATTAATTAATTGATTAATTTGGTTTGATAGTTGTTTCAAATTTAAAATTTGCTCTATTAATAAAACTATTATACTTATTCTAAAAATTCTAAAATTATCAATATAAAATATTCTAAAAATTTTGTTTTACTATTAAACTTATTTTTAAAATAGGATGAATCTTGACTCTTTCCTTCTCGTGATTTAAATATATTTAGGGAGGAAGAGAGCAATAATCATTACACATGCATGCTCGAAATTCCCAAATCCACTGCATTATTTATTGCTTATCGAAAAATATACGTTTTTCGGATTCGTTCTCTCTTTACTCCCAAAGAGATAGTAGGGTCCACTCTTCACTGTTCCAAAACTATTAACCTCTATTTCTCAATCCCTTTTTACTTCCTAATTCCATTCACAACCAAATTTCAATTAAACAAAAAACCCTAATTTTCTTTCGACCTTGCTCCTTCCAATCGTAGATCTTCATCCTCCACAGGTTTTAGGGTTTCCTGCATCTTTCAACTATGGTTAGTGCTTTATATTCCACTTCGATTCAGCGTTTTGTTTCTTTTTGTAGCTCGATTTTTATACTACTGTGTTTCACTCCCAATTTTCAATTTTTTTTCAATTGTTCGTCACTTAATTTCTTGAAATTCTTAATCTTACGTATTTCTTGTTATTTTATTAGTTAAATATGTGTAAAATATGTAAATTTGGTTGCTTGCTGTTGCCTCTTGTAACAATTGATGATGATTCTCAAAGATAGCTTGTCTTGGATTTTCTTTTTGAAAAAGAGAGCTGTCTTCGATTGAATTATTCTTTTAGTGATTTATTTATGTAATTATTGTGCGTTGTGTTGTGTTAATTAATTAAAACACTTTTTTGCCATCTTTTGAAACAACTCATGAAGGCTAGTAGTTGGAAATTGTGTCAGTAATCATATTAGTAGGATAAATGATTTTTTGACACAAATATTGACACATTATTTTTTTTCTCTCTCCTCGGGTGCTTTTTTTCTCGCCTCGTTGTGACGTCCACACTTATTAGTATACGGTGTCGTCGTTTATGATGTGTTCAAATAACACAACCATATTAGTAGTTTTTCAATTTAGTGTCAGAAATAATTTCATGGATAAGATTGAACAATTTCAATCTTCCCAAAATATCATCTTCAAATTATCGTTGTGAAGTAGTTCACAAAACAGGTGTAATGATGAGATTGCCAATCAAGAGATATGCTATTTTTTGGCACTTGTTCAACTCTTTGAAAGAGCTTTTTAGGAAGAAAATCATTATAGTTTCTCATACTTTAGTAAGGGCACTATATTTATTATTATCTTGCAAGTTTATAATGTTGCTAGTATTTGTATTGCGATTTTGACTATTAATAATATGGACAAGTTTTTTTTTTCTGTTTGTTTATTTTTTTAAGTATCAACTTGGTGCGACACATTTGACAGAGACCTAGATCCCTTAAGCATGTAGTTAGGGGTTCGATACCTAGTCAGTGTTAGGATATGTCATTTATACTTTGAGGGGTTAGCCTCTGATTTTTGTAAGAAACTAGAAAGATTGCGTAGGCAAAAAAAAACATTAAAAGTATATTTCTATAGAAAAAAACTACAAAATATATTATCTATTTTTTTAAAAATTAACTGTATTAAATTGATTTTTTTGACAATGGATCAAATTGATTCTTAGAAATCGATATTTGATAAGATTTTTACGGCTTTTAAACAAATTTAACAAATTCAGTACTGATTGTCATGCAATATAAGATAGGCCTACTCAAAGGGATCAAATCTACTGCATTATTTATTGCGTTTCTGAAATTAGACAACTTTTGGATTTGTTCTCTCTTTACTCCCAAAGGTAAGTAGGGTTTACTTTACACCGTTCCAAAATTATATCCCCTCCCGTCCTCTCAGTTCATAATTCTATTGGGGACCAAATTTGGATTTGACCGCAAAATCAAATTTTCTTTTGACCTTGCTCCTTCCAATCATAGATCTTCAACACCAACCAATTTTAGGGTTTCCTGCACCTCTCAACCATGCACCTTCCAACCGTGGTTAGTGCTTTATCTTCCACTCTGATTCCGCTTTTTTGTTCCTTTTTTCAGCTCATTTTCTTACTACTCTTACTCCAAATTTTTTTTTTAATTGTTCTTCGCTTAATATCTTCAGATTCTTTTTGTTCTTTTATTGTTTGTATATGCAAAATATATAAAAGCCATTCTTTAAAAAAAATGTAAAAGTGGTTGCTTGCTGTTGTAACTTTTGTGAATCAGTTTGAGTGAAGTTTTGTTTTTTTGGAATTGAACGAGTTGCCTCTTGTAAAAATTGATGATGATAGTCAAAGTGAACTGTGTTGAATTTAATGATTTGTTAGTGATATATTTATGTTTTTTTTTCTGTTAATTAATTATTGTGATTTATTATGCAGCATAAATTGGGGAGAGGTCATCGGGATAAACTCCAGCAGTTCATAACAATAACCGGAGCAAGGTAATCTCATAATTGCTAGCTTTTTTAGTTTTGCGTTTTTCTAGGAGGAATTGTTGATATGTCACTTGCTTGTGAAACTTCTGGAATTTACTTCTGTTATATATTTGTTTATTACATTTAACAATAGAATTAGATACCCTTGTTATTGTATATGTGGTTATTTATTTATTTATGGCGGAGAGGGGAGAGAGGGATATTTTTGTTCAATTTCTCTGCATATCTTTCTGATCATTGTAACTTTGTCTAGTGTTTTCTATATCAATCATGCTTCACTTTTACAATTTATAAAAAGGCTTTCAACTACATCCTTAACTTCTGCTGTCAATATGATAGTCTAATTTTGTATTTTCAGTGAGAAAGTAGCACTACAGGCTCTGAAGGCTAGTGATTGGCATCTTGAAGGGGCATTTGATTTTTTTTACAGTCAGCCTCAACTTAGAAACTTAACTGATTCTAGACACTTGGAGGAGCTATACAATAGATATAAAGGTTAGCAATGAAGGTGAAAATATTGAGACACTTATAGCTATTAAAATACTTGCAAGAAATTATAACCTCCAATAAGCATAACAATCAGTGGCTCTGGAATGGAAAAATGACAAAAGGATTGAAATCACAATATTAATGTTACATGTATAGAGTGGTTAACAGCTAGAGTAAATTTTCTTTCCCTTGAGATTGTGACCCTGTTTGGAAAGCTAGTAAATTTGACTACTTAATATGTTTATTGTTATTTTGAGAGAATGGATTATCCCTATCTCAAATTATTTATGGTTCTCAACCAAACTCTGAAAGCATTCTAAGATAAAGTATCATGGAATCAGAACAGATTCTCCAATGTGGCTAGATGAAGCCATTCTTGAAAACTGTAGGAAACAATGGTTACGGCTGTTTGTAGCCTAATCTTAATGAAAAAGTCTCTATTTGTATAAGGTAATAGTTTTTCTAAATAGTAATAGTTTTTCTACATCGATTATCCTCTCTCATTGCAGTTTTACTTATATGAAAATGTAACTGATTCGAAATTCTGAAGTTATAAGGTTTGAGATGACGATGGAGGAAAAATAAAGGATAAAAGATTTTGAATTGTGATTATTATTTTTATACACAAGACTGAGAACCAGCCCTTACTTATATTAGACTCCTAATCTAATTAAATTAAATTTAAATTAAATATGAAAGCAAATCAAGGAATATTTTTCTTTCATTTCATTTATCAAAAGAAACAGATAAAGGATATATTTAAAAGAGAATAGAAGATTGTCATTAATCCTAAAATTCTAAATTATGCTAGTATGAAACATTTTTCATATATTATAACACCGCTGAAGCTAAATATTACTGTGCTTTTAAGCTTGTCACAAATGAACTCTTAAAATAAAATATAATATGAACACACAATGTAGCTGCAAAAGGCAACTTAGGATATTGGATACATTGGAGGCAGGGATGAGCATTGTTGTTATGGCAGCTCAGTAAGATTGCTAGAATGATCATCAACCTGCAGAGATGGTTGGAGTGTTGCATCACCAATTAAGAGATGCATTGGAATGTTCATTAGCATAAAACTTCTCCAAATCTATGTAGATCAATATTCAAAGCTTGGTTGATTCTAATTGAAACTAAGGTTGGTGTGCATCGAAGCCATGGTTAATTCATCACAATATGACTTATCAGTTATTAAATAGGAAAAAAAAAATCACCATTTGCATGACTCAAAATGGGAGACTGGTATGCATCACAATTAACTCATCACCAATACATCATTGTATGACTCATTGGTAGGAAAAAGTTGCCAAAGATCATCACTGAAAAGATAATTTGAATAACAATTGAGTGTTTCAGGTAGAGTATAGGACAAGCCACTGGACATAACAAGGGTCAAATTGCATCTGGGATAATTAAAGGCCAAACTTCATATTGGATAGCTAGGGCCAAATTGCATCTGAAACAACCAAGGAGAAACTGCATATGTGAGAGGTTGGCCAAAGGAGGACACAATAGTGGAAGCAACAAACATATAACCTACAAACAAAATTATTTGTGAACGATTGACAAGAAGAAAAGAATCATAGGGAAAATACTACAAAGTATAAGATCCTAGGGATCTTGGCAACAAAACAATGACTAGACAGGTCATGAAGAATGGTATTGCTCTGATACCATGTTGAAGTTGTGATTATGATCTTTATACCAAAATTTAAAACCTTTGAAATGTGATAACTGATAAGTAAGGAAGGATGAGGAAGAATACAAATTTACAATAGTGATTATGGATTTTATACAAAAGTCTAAGCACTAACCCTTTTTTATACTGGTACTAGACTATTAACCCTATTTAAAAAATGAAACTAATAAGAAATATGGAAACCAATCCCAAGAGATAGATAATATATGATATTTTTAATTACTATAAGACAACCCATATATGCGATATGTAGTTGATATGGTCTAATACTAAATTTTTCTTTATTGAGCATTAGAGATGTGAAAGTATCATGGATTCAAGATCTTGTAACTTTTGCATGTGAACTTACATTAGAGAAGTTGATGAAGGTCCTCGACACTTATATGAACTTTATATCTTTGCTGCTGCCAATTGCTTATTTTAAATTATTCCTTACCCATTAATAAGTCACTACAATTTATTAGAATAAGTTACATAGTGACTGTTTGCTAATCCTTCACTCCCCTAATTTTCATACAGATAAATATGTTGATATGATTAATGCAGACGGCATCACTCTCCTTTGCAACGATATCCAGGTACTGTTTCTTAATGCAATTAATTATATTCTTGATTCTTTGATTCAGTATCTTTATAATTATTCACATATAATTATCACAGAAGCTGTTATGTGAAAGTATTTGTAAGCAGTAAGCCTGGAGTTTTTATTTTTTTATTATTGAAAATGGAAAAGAATTTCTGTCAAATACTTCTGCAGTTTTCGAAGGCATCTGATTTTGGGATTGATCTGATTAAGAGTTTGTCAGAATAAATCAGTGTGCTGGAGATAAGAAAGAACAAAGCATTGGCTTTATACCTGGGTTTCTCTGTGATAACACTTAAGAGATGCTTGATGTGTCTTGACAACTTGAGTTTTTGTCCTAATAATGAGTTCTTTTTATGTTCTCGGATAATTTCTTACCCCTAGAATTAGTTGAAACTAGGTGATCAAGAAGTCGAAAACTTAATTTTGGTAATAATGAGATCAAATGAATACAATGTAATTTGTTAAAGGGATCTGCATATTCCAAGAAAGTGGGTTTTAACGTTGTTTCTTTTATGCTACAGAATCTTTTAATTGGAAAAACATAATAAAATGAATAATGCTAACAACACACTCTTTAACACACATTTTTCAACACACTCTATTTGATTGGTTGAAATCTACATGGGTCCCACCAAATTCATATGAGACCCAAATAATTTGGTAGTACCTATGTAAATTTTAACCAATTAAAGAGTGTGTTCCTAACATTCCTGTTGACATATAGCAATCAGATCTGATATGATTGTGTTTATTAGTTGATTTTCTATTTAAGTTTATTTATATTTTGGGAAATAATCAACTCACTCTGATTTGATTTATTTCCTAATTTATTTTTACTTTATTCTGCATTCATTAGATAGCTGGCAGCATTGTATATATATATATTTTGTACTGTTTCTGTTTCAATAATAATAAAAAGAAATTTTTCTTCCCTCCTGTTTTAACCTAGCTGCACCTTAAAACACATGGTATCAGAGCTTCGGCTCTGATCCTGTGGCAGCTCACCATGTCCTTACAAACTGAAAAAAATTGTTCCTCCACTACTACAATACCAGAAAAAAATTCTGGTGACCCTAAAATCGTGTCAACCCCTACCACAAATGATCCACTATCCATAAACTCTGGTTTACAGCTTCTAATCCAAAAGCTGAATGGCAGAAACTATGTTGAATGGGCCCAGACTGTGAAGTTAGCTCTTGATGGCAAGGGAAAGTTAGGCTACTTGACTGGAGATACTCCTCAACCAGAGAAGACCGATCCAGCCTACCAAAAATGGAAGTCAGAGAACTCCCTAATCATTGGGTGGCTGATTCACTCAATGGAATCTTCCATTGGGAAGCCCTACCTATTCATTTCCACTGCAAAAGAGGTGTGGGAAGCTGTACGCGATTGCTATTCCGACTTGGAGAACTCCTCACAGATTTATGAACTTAAAACTCGTTTGTGGCAGTCCAAACAAGGAGATAAAGATGTCACAACATTCTTTAATCTCATGGTTGTCCTTTGGCAGGAGCTTGACCAATGTTATGAGGATGATTGGGAGAATTCCAAAGATGCAAACAGATTTAAGAAAAGAGAAGAGAATGATAGGGTTTATATGTTTCTAGCAGGACTCAATCCAGAACTTGATGAAGTCCGTGGTCGAATTTTGGGCAGAAAACCGTTGCCTTCATTGAGGGAAGTATTTTCTGAAGTAAGGAGGGAGGAATCCAGAAGGAAAGTTATGCTGCAAAACTCTGATAGTACAAGGGTGCAAGAAACTGAGAGTTCGGCTATGGCTGCAAAGGGATACGAAGCAGATGGAGAAAGAAAAAAACGACCTTGGTGTGATCATTGTAGACGACCATGGCACACTAAGGAAACTTGTTGGAAACATAATGGAAAACCACCCAACTGGAAGAAGAAGCCAAATGGAGAGGGTAAGGCCTTCCAAGCTGCAAATGGAGAAAATGTGGAGAATAAAGTTAACTCTGAGACATCTCCTTTCTCTAAGGAACAACTAGAGCACCTGTATAAGCTCTTTACCTCTATGTCAGTTACTTCTTCATCCTCTCTTGCTCAAAAAGGTATCTCTTTCTCTTCTGCTCTTTTGAGTTCCAAACCAAATTCAAAAACTCCATGGATCATCGATTCTGGAGCCACTGATCATATGACAGATTGCTCAAAATTGTTTTCCACTTATAGTACTTGTGCAGGTCATAAAAAGGTAAAGATAGCTGATGGTACTTTTTCCACCATAGCTGGAGTTGGTTCTATTCCTATTTCTAAAACTCTAACTCTTCACAATGTCCTTCATGTTCCAAATTTGTCATGTAACTTGCTGTCCATAAGCAAATTAACACAAGATCTTAACTGTTTGGCTATTTTTAACCCAGTTAATTGTCAATTTCAGGAGTTGAAATCGGGGAGGATGATTGGCAGTGCTAAAGAGGTCAATGGTCTCTATCTCTTCGATGATGAGGCTGATCTTAAAGAGGAATTTCATAGTAATTGTCTCAACTCAGTTTTGGTTCATAATAATGAGGAAATAATGTTATGGCATTATAGGCTATGACACCCAAATTTTTTGTATTTGAAGCACTTATTTCCCGAGTATTTTAAGAATAAAAATCCAGATCAGTTTTTTTGTGAAGTTTGCCAATTTGCAAAGCATCATCGTTCTTCCTATTCTCCTCAGGTGCATAAACCATCTAGTCCATTCACATTAATTCATAGTGATGTTTGGGGACCTTGTAGGGACCCTACTCCTAATGGAAGAAGATGGTTTATTACCTTCATAGATGATCACACTCGATTAACTTGGGTTTACTTAATGACAACAAAATCTGAAGTTGAAAGTATCTTCAAAAGTTTTTTTCAAATGATTTTGACCCAATTTCAAGTAAAAATCAAAATTCTCCGTAGTGATAATGGAAGGGAATATTTTAATAAACACTTAAATGAGTTTTTCCTACAACAAGGTATCATTCATCAAAGTTCATGTGTGGATACTCCACAACAAAATGGAGTGACTGAACGAAAAAATAAACATCTCCTTAAAGTTGCTAGGGCATTGTTTCAAAATAAGGTTCCAAAGTATCTTTGGGGAAAAGCAATTCTCATTGGAACATATTTAATAAATAGGATGCCTACCAAAATTTTAAATTACAAAACTCCTTTTGATGTTTTCACATGCCTATTTCCTAATAATAAACTTTCATACACTCTACCCCTAAAGATATTTGGATGTACTGTTTTTGTTCATATTCATGATCTGAATCAAGGAAAACTTGAGCCTAGAGCAAGAAAATGTGTTTTTATTGGCTATGCATCCAATCAAAAAGGATACAAATGTTTTGAACCTATTTCCAAAAAGATTTTTGTGACTATGGATGCCACTTTCTTTGAAAAAACTCCTTTTTTTGGTAATCATCTTCAAGGGGGGATAATTAAAGAAGATGATGTTCAATATTTAAAAATTGCAAATTTGGATTTTCTAAACAATTTGGAAAAAACAGATTGTGAGAAAAGTAACATAACAGAATCCTATTTGAAAATACTAGAAATTGAGGAAAATAACAAAACAAAATCTTTGGGTGAATCTAGTCAAGAAAGCCATGAACATAATATTCAAGAAAATGTTTTGACAGAACCAGAAGTTGAGAAAGAGACAGTTGAGATTGGTAACGAAGGTATCCAACCATTTGACCACGTATACTTAAGAAAAAAAGTGCCTCAGAGAAGAGAACCTCAACACTGCCAAACATCCAAGGATCCAACAGGTACGAGTCTTTCTAATTCTGTTGTACCCTTTCAAAATTCTGAAAATTTTGATCATAATAATCTTGTCTTTGCTGAACCTGTTCCCAATGATTTTGTTCCTTTAGAACCTACCTTTGATGATTCTAGTCTACCCATTGCTGTTAGAAAAGGGATAAGAGCATGTACAAAACATCCTATCAGTAACTTTATATCTTATGACAAATTGTCCCCCACATTTAGAGCTTTTACTTGTGAACTGACAAAAACAGAGATCCCAAGAGATATACAACAAGCTCTAAGGGTTCCTAAGTGGAAAGAAGTTGTCTTGGAGGAGATGAGTGCTCTTATAAAAAATCAAACTTGGAAAGAGGTGGATCTACCTAGGGGAAAGAGAACTGTGGGGTGCAAATGGGTGTTTACCATAAAACACAAGGCTGATGGATCAGTAGAGAGGTATAAGGCCAGGCTAGTTGCCAAAGGCTTTACACAAACTTATGGTATTGATTACTCAGAAACTTTTGCTCCTGTTGCAAAACTTAACACCATTAGAGTTCTTTTATCTTTAGCGGTTAACTTGGATTGGCCATTACAGCAGCTAGACGTAAAAAATGTGTTTTTAAATGGAGATTTAGAGGAGGAAGTCTATATGGATTCACCCCCGGGGTTTGAATTTAAATTCAACCAAAAGGTCTGCAAGCTTCAGAAGTCTCTTTATGGCTTGAAACAGTCACCTCGAGCGTGGGTTGAAAGATTCACCCAATTTGTTAAGAAGCAGGGATATTCTCAATGTCAAAGCGATCACACCATGTTTGTGAAACATTCTTCTGAAGGTAAAATGGCTATATTGATCGTTTATGTAGATGATATTGTTATCACTGGGGATGATTCTAATGAAATAAAAAATTTGAAGGCATCTCTTGCTGCTGAGTTTGAAATTAAAGATCTTGGGTCTTTAAAATATTTTTTGGGAATGGAAGTTGCAAGATCAAAGAAAGGGATTGTTGTATCACAACAGAAATATATTTTAGACCTTCTAAAAGAAACCGGGATGATGGGTTGTAGGCCAGCTGATACTCCAATAGATCCTAATCAGAAAATTGGTAGTGATGGTAGTGGTGATCCAGTGGATACATCTCGGTATCAAAGATTAGTAGGAAGACTAATTTATCTATCTCATACTCGTCCAGATATAGCCTTTGCTGTTAGCTTAGTGAGTCAGTTTATGCATTCACCTCATGAAGAACATTTAGAGGCTGTTTACCGTATTCTAAGATATCTCAAAAGTTCCCCCGGAAGGGGACTGTTTTTCCAAAAAACTGATCAACAAGGCATTGAGGTATTTACTGACGCAGATTGGGCAGGGTCCATCACGGATAGAAAGTCAACATCTGGTTACTGCACATTTGTTTGGGGAAACTTAGTTACTTGGAGGAGCAAGAAACAAAATGTAGTAGCTAGAAGCAGTGCTGAGGCAGAGTATAGGGCAATGGCCCAAGGTGTTTGTGAAATCCTATGGCTTCCAAGAATCTTAGAAGAGCTTAAACTTCCTATAAATCTTCCAATGAAGCTGTATTGCGACAACAAGGCAGCAATTAGTATTTCTCAAAATCCTGTTCAACATGACCGAACCAAACATGTTGAAATTGATAGACATTTTATAAAAGAGAAAGTAGATGCAGGTCTGATTTGCATGCCTTTTGTCCCTACTTCACAACAAGTTGCTGATATCCTTACCAAAGGACTGTTCAGACCCAGTTTTGAATTTCTTGTAAGCAAGTTGGGCATGCTAGACATATATGCACCAACTTGAGGGGGGGTGTTGACATATAGCAATCAGATCTGATATGATTGTGTTTATTAGTTGATTTTCTATTTAAGTTTATTTATATTTTGGGAAATAATCAACTCACTCTGATTTGATTTATTTCCTAATTTATTTTTACTTTATTCTGCATTCATTAGATAGCTGACAGCATTGTATATATATATATTTTGTACTGTTTCTGTTTCAATAATAATAAAAAGAAATTTTCCTTCCCTCCTGTTTTAACCTAGCTGCACCCTAAAACACAATTCCTCTAATAAAAATGAGCTTTTATCTCCAAACCAAAGCTTAATAAAAATAAAACATGGTATAAATTGATAAATCATCAAACATATTTCAATGAAAAGAAGCTGTATATAATATAATATATTTTAAAGTTTTCTATTAAATTAATAAATAACATTCAACAACATTTGAAAAAATAATAGGTACTTAGTACGTACCAGTTTGTTTGAGCTTTTTAAGTGTCTGTTAATTTGTTTATTGTTTTATTTAGCATACCCTATTGTAAATTGTAACTGAAATTTTCGTTGTTTAGAATTGCATCATATTCATGTCAGACATGATGTTGATTACATGCATTTTTCATGGTTTTTGGATCATCTTTCTTTCATAGGTCTTGTCAAATATTGTCGTATAAGTTGTTTACATCTTATGGACTTCAGATGTTTTATGCGCTTAGTTACATTTCCCATGTTTGAGTTTTTGATCAGTGTTATCAAATATTGGCCATGGCGGGACTGGGGTGGCGGATTTTTCTACCACTGCCATGGCCAATTTGTGAAGGATGGCGGCGCCATGGTGGATGCGGCGGCTCAAAATGGTGGATTTTGGCTTTCTGCCATCTACCTTCGATAACACTGGTTTTGATTCATTCAGAAGCTTAAGACCATATTCATTCAAAGTTTAAATTGACGTTTTCTTCCCATGTGCAGGTGGATCCTGAAGACATAGTAATGGTATGAATATTTACTGTTTCCTCCTGTAATATAGTCCTATGAATTGAACTTCAGAAAATGTTTGGTTGAGCAGTTATCATCAATTCATCTCCAAAGTTATAAATATGTAATAACAAAGAATTCAGTAGGTATTGTGAAACTGTGAAAGAGACAAGGGAGCTTCACATGGTTTTTCAAGGGAATATTTTCTTTTTAGTGTTAAATATATGTGGCCAGTAAGTTACAGATGACACCGGGAAGTGTTTATATATGTTTCACAATCCGTCGTTTTTCTCTAAGCAAAAACTCTAAATTTATATAAGCTCCATTAGATGTTAAACATTGCAAGATAAGATGTTAGGAGCCTTTCTGTATGCAAGAAAGAATTCCTAGAATAATGGTGTATAAAACAGATTCAAATGAATAAAGATGGTTAACAAAAGGATGATTTTTTATTCATGTAGTTAGTTTGAAAGAGAAGTACAAGAGATTAACAAAGAAAATGATAGCCTTGCACTTAAGGCTACCCCGAAGGTGCACTCTCCTTTCTCACTAGAGCACTCTCTAGTTTACAAGTTAATTATTCAAAGCTATCCTCCCCCTCTACCAATTGAGGGCTATTTAAAGACTTTCTAAGAATAGCCAAAAATAACAACTCTTATTCTATATCCAATTATCCTTATTCTATATCCTAACAATACACCACCCTACAAAACAACCTTGTCCTCAAGGTTTCAATATACTAAAAAGTTTCCGGGTTGTGTTGCAAACAGAAATGATTACCCCAGGATCCCACTGTTGAGAAGATGAAGACCCCATCATCATTTTTTAAGAGATGAGCAGTAGCTGACAGGGGACCCCATCAAACAAAAATTGAACAATACTATGGATTGGACTCATTAGTTCAAGAATTGGCTGCTGTTGGCAGCTATACAATCTCCCACTTCTTGGGCTTGTGCCCAAATACTAACAGCAGTATATGCTCGATCCAATAGGGCAACAGCGTGACCCATTATACCGAGTGCCCATTGTGTCCTTTCCTCTATCCTCGTTACTGCAACCCATTCTCGCGCAGACAGGGTTGCTGTCGTCGGTACCCTTGTTCTCGGTGGTCGCAGCAACCTATTAAACAATATCTGAAAACGATCATCCGACAGTGCTGAAGGTGGGGGCTTAGTCAGCCTGCACAAAACCAAGAACTTTTTCGCCGTTATTAACCCCTTCACCTACAAAATTGAATTCGATTGCTTATGAGGTGGTGGGTATATGTCTGGTGGATCCGGTGATGGTGGGGGCAAGACTATGCATTTATTAGTATGAACTATTACAGTTGTTGTCAGCAAATTCTGACCCAACAATATTGGGGACGGAGGTTTGATAATTTGTGAGACTTGATCTTTGACAATGGTCGTCATCTCGTTCTGTCATTGCTGTTCCTCCGCGACTCACACACATTCGACAACCTATATACTTCTTTTGCTGCCTTGGCATCAAAATCAGGAGCTGTTGGGCCATTCTTGTCTTTGTTTTCTGGTTCTCCACCTCTGCCACTGATTTCTTGTTCACATGGCCTTCTTCATCTGAATCTTGATCCGAAACGGTTTTCTCTTCGTGCTTCTTGGTTTCTGAACCATTATCAATGACCGTATGTAGTACGATTATTATTGGTCCCAAACTCCCTCCCTATACCGTGAATGTGCAATATTTGTAAATGAAGTGTCGGTAATTTTTGTTTGAGATGGTGCTACAAAGCTCCCATCATGGTAGGGTCTTTGGAATGAATGAACCCATAGGAATACTTGAGGTAATTGGTGATGTTGACATTTTTGCAGTTAGTTCTTTCATGGCACATGAAGGCTGGCACTATGTGTGAATTTTCCAAGAAGGAGTTCATTGAAGGCTTACAGTCTTTGGGGTATGAATTTTATATTAACTCTGATATAAAATTTGTTTCTGTAATGACTGCATCCCTGTTGAAGGTCTTATAAAATTGTTGCAGGATTGATTCGCTGGAGAAATTCCGTGAAAAGATACCATATATGCGCTCTGAGCTGAAAGATGAACGTATGGACAATAGTATTCAGATCATGGATTGAAATTAGTCATACTCATACAATTTTTTATTGCTTTGTCATATAAATCATCTCCAATGATTATTGAAGAAGCTCTGAAATTATATTTGCTGTTTTGATTTTCCAGAAAAATTTCGTGAGATTTATAACTTTACTTTTGGCTGGGCAAAAGAGAAGGTATGAATTGATATCTTGTTAACCCTCCGATCTTTTTGCGGCTTAACTTTTTTGCATGGAATTAAGTGATGACCTATTGGCCATAACCTAATTATACTCTTTTGGATTTTGGACTAGATTTTCAATTATGCAGTGTGTATAGTTGACCACACTCATTACGTGTTTCCATTTTTTGTTTCTTGCTTTGGAGGTTCAATATGCTGCGTCTATTCCATTGTCAACCCCCTTTTTCCCTACAGATTCTCTGCTTGAGGCAACTAATTTTTTAATAATTTGGTTACTGCTCATTGTCAATATCTGGTGATTATAATTTGGTACAATCATTCTAATTAAGCACAGAACATTCATTACCTGCGATGATTACCTATCTCATTCTTCTTGTGGTATGCTAGATTTGCTTCATATACGACATATTGAAGTATATGTTATAATTTATTTATTACTACCTCCAGTCCTGTAAACGAGAATTTTTGGAATTTTTTTCTTCTAAATATAAAAGAAGTTACAAATTTTGATGTATTAATTGTTGAAACTACTTTGATATCCTTAGAATTACATGTATTTCTCATGAGCGGGAGTGAAAACGTTTTATGCCAAGGTTATATTTAGAAAAACATTCAAAATTAAAACATGAAATGAACCTTACTAATCTTTAGTATTGATGATTTTTGTTTTTTCTTATTATATACGGATGGGACCATAGGGAGTATTATTATTTTTTTTTGTATTATTAGTTTCTAATACCAATAATTTCAACAGGTTGTATATAAATTATTTCTTATTAGTTGGTTTCAGTGCTGCATTGATTCTTTCACTTTTGCATGTGTTACTGTCAAATGTAATATGCAATTAACTTTTTGCAGGGTCAAAAATCTCTGGCTTTGGATACAGCTATTGGAATGTGGCAATTATTATTCGCCGAGAAGCAGTGGCCATTGGTTGATTATTGGTGCCAATTCCTGCAGGTAATAACGCTAATTATACACCTTTGTTTTCACTTGGTAAGTTAGAATAGAAGCTTTCTTATTAGTATGCTAATGCTTGTTTTTTTTACTTCAAATTGAAATTTTCAATGCTTCTTACTCAGGCTCGGCATAACAAAGCTATATCTAAGGATACATGGTCTCAACTTTTAGAATTTGCAAAGGTAATAAACTAATAAATTATCAACTTTTAGAATAAAGTTCAATAGGTGATGCTCTCATAATATGGATGCACCCCCCCTTGATGTGGATTTGGTGTTGCCTAAATTTAATTATGAGTTGTCATCACTTGTATACTCCTGTCAGTCCTGTGTAGGCCTATAAATAAGGAAAATAAATTTAGCTATATATTTATTCTTCCATGTTGTTTTTCTCATGATGTCTGTCTCTGTGTATGACGAAATTGCCAACAGTAGCAATTAATAGCATTTGCTCAACTTTGTTTTAAAATTTTTAAGATCTTCTTTGTGTTCTGATTGCTTTATTGGTCTGTGTTTACATATTGCCATTTGTTTTTGTTAGGAACCCAAGAATTGGATTCCTAAGAAAGAACACTTTTATTAAAAACTAGGAGAGAAACCTCTCCTCCAAGGGTTTCCCCCTTCACGATAGAGTTACTACTCTATTCAACAATTGATTACAATATTCAATGATCTCTCTCTAACTCCCTAACCTCCCTATTTATACAAGTAGGCCTTATAACAACCTCAACTAACTAACTCATTATCTAACTATTATTATTAACTAACCACTAATCTAAGTCCTAACAGTTTTACACTTTCCTGGATCTGAAACATGATTCATGTGGAACAAAGGAACTAACAATACGCTAGGACAATTCTCAATAATCTTATGACAATAGTTTAGTTGATATTTGTTCATTTATTACTCTACAAAAAATGCTATAACCCCCATAAAATAACAGAAGTGTAACATAGTCAACTGGAAAATAAACTGTAATAAGAATATTCCTTTGCAAACAGAAGATAAACTTAAATAAAAAAGGAAATCCCAGAACCCATAACTTTTCAATTGAAAGCCTTTATCAATATTATCTCATTGTACATCAGTGGTTCCTGTATTAAGTAAGTGTCATCTTAATTTCTTTTTCATAATTTATTGTAAAATGTTAATTTTTTCTTTCAGTATATTATTTTTTCTTACTCAACAGTACCTTATCAGTTGGATATATGAAATTGTGTTTTCAATAGTACTGCTTCTTTGTCTATTGTGCTTATCAATTGTGTAGGGTTACCAGCCATGTTTGTCTTCATCTTAAAGTCACTGCCTATTGACTGAGAAGAATTCCTATCCTCTTTTCAGTGTTCAGAAACGACAATGCAAGCAGTACTTTTTCTTTAGGCTGTGGCATATTGATGATAGTATGTTGTTTTATGCAGACTGTTAGCTCAAATTTATCTGATTACGATGCTGAAGGTGCTTGGCCGTATCTTATCGATGAATTTGTTGACTATCTGAACGAAAATGGTGTTACCCAACATGGTCAATGATTCTAGTCTAAAACGATGATGCATTCGGTGAAATGTCATTTAAGAAAATTTGGTCTCTGGTCTTCTTTGATGAGTTATGCTATTCTGTGATGCAAAAAGAAGGGGACATGGCTGCTAGAGAAAACTCATTCATGCTGACAAGTAGTAGCATCATTTTCTTGTGAAATTGTTTATATGCATGCTACATGAATTTCCTTGGGATGTATTGTGGAATTAGTAATGGGAGACTACTGATACCATGTGTTATAGTTTGATGTCCCTTTCAATTGAACAATTTATTCTTGTACAATGTCTGGTTAGATAAAATATTTTGTTAATTGTCTGGGGTAAATTTCTAGCATATGTAGTACTATTTTACTTGATGTGTTTTTTTTTAAACCATATATTTATTGGTTCCATATGTTTTTAGCTTTCTTGGTTTAATTTTATTTTTTAGATGTATACTCCCAGTGTGAAGATTCATTTTTTTTTTCTTCCTTTTTTTAAAGGGCGATGATCAACTTATTTTTGGTAGTTGTAGTGCTAGCAATACTCTTCAACACTCTTCCGAAACTAATTCTCTTATGAATTTAGATCCTCTAAAGGAAGTAAAGTGTAAAGTGATAAAATCAAGAGTTATTATAACAAATTCATGATTGGTTATGCTGTACTTATAATTTCTATCTTTGATTTGTTATTGATAGGTTGAGATTATCTACTTTACTTTCTAAAGTGAATTGTTCGATTTAGAGTGCCAATTCCTTCTTTTATTGAATGAAATTAATGTGAGTCTCACCACGTTATGTAAGAACACATAAGTGGTGGGATTCACATGAATTTTCTTCAATAAGAAAGTAAGTGTTGAAAAGGTGTTGTTCTACTCTTAGAAATAATAACATGTCACATTTGCTTGCTTCAATAATTTCTTTTTGAAGGTGAATTCAATTAATCGTTCAAACAATGAGAGTTGTAAAAAAAAATTTATCCTAACTGTTCACAAGAAATAGAAAATGATGATTTTTCACGTTCCTATCCAAAAACCAAACCCATCAATTAGCCCTAGAATCTCCCTCCACCACGTAGTTTCATATTCATGTTATTTAAAGAAACTCTCTCTGAGACTATTAATCCTTGCAAATGGTTTTGATGCAAGTGGTAGAGGGTGAGGTGGGGTAAGAGGCAAGTTGTAGGGGTGGATTGCTTAATTGAAAATTATTAGTGTTAGGAATTCATATGTCCCCCTAAATTTTGGCCTTTTGACCATCCTCAATAATCCACCTTCTATCCATCTCCAAACTCTCCCTAGCTCGTATGATGCTCCTCCATCAATTAGTAGGTTGGAAACTCACTATAGCCTTTATAAAAGGGCTTCTTAGATTATAAAACCACATTTTTATTCCATCAATCTTCACACTTTTTTAGCTTTGTCGAGCCTTAAGAAGGTTTGAATTATAGAGTAGTTCATCAACCTTCTATATTTTTCACTCACAAGTTTCATTGATTTAGACGTGCTTTTCTAGCGACATCCCTTTAGTAATTGTAAGTTATTTACCCCATTCTCATGGTTGCTTCCTTCTTTTGGTTCCCCACAGGAAGAAGGTAACTACTAATTTGCAAGACTCTTAATGAAAATGAAAAGAGTGATGTTGAGAAAACTACTCATCTTTTTCTTTGTTCAAGATTTTGTAGCATTTCTTAATACAAGATCTAACATGTTTTTGAGAAGTATTACTCTTTATTCTATCAAATGTTTGATTTTATTTTACGTAGGTGAAAGCAATGTCTAAAATATTAATAATGACATAGTTCATGAAAACTTGAAAATAAATCAAAATTATTATGGACTAGTTTGTGTTTCATGCATGGTTGAAAATAATGACATAGTTTATGTGGTATGGTGGTCCTCATTTATTGTATCCTTAATTTGATCCATATCTTCTATCTTTCCTTCATTAAGATGCCTATGTGTGGAAAGGATTGTGCGGCTTCAGAGGTGCTTCATTTGGGATGGCTTTAAAAAGGGTAAAAAGACCTCATGGGTTCACCTAAGAGTAGAGGAGCTAGATCTTCGTCTCGTTAACTTGGCCTTATTAGGTAAGTGGCGTTGGAAAATCATTTTAGGGAGGTTGGCCTTGTGGCGAGGTGTTATTTTTGCTAGATATGGCGCTTAGAAATCTCTGTCCCCTTTCGACGAGTGCACTTTGGGTTTATGATCGATTTCTTCTTCGTGGAAAGATAACTCATTGCTTGGGTCGAGTCCAAATTCTTCTTCTAATTGGTTCTCAGAGGTGGTGGTTAACGTGGATGGTAATGGGTTTATTACTTCTTTTTGGGATGACCCCTAGGTAGGATTTGTTCCTTTAAAGATCTAATTTTCGAGACTTCTTCAGGTTTCAAATCAGCATGGTGATATGGTTGATAATATGGGATAGTGGGTTGAGGGTTCTTGGGTTTGGGAGCTTAGTTGGTGGAGAAGTTTGTTTTTCTGGGAGTCGGACCTGATGGTCAATTTGGTTACGATTACAAACGAGATCACTATCTTTTCCGAGAAGGATCATTGATTGTGGAAGCCAAACATTGAGGGAGAGGGGGTGGATTCTAGTGGTTTCATTCTAGTTGTAGTGTCATTTTTTGTGAGTAGTGTTGTCACCATCATTTCCGAGAGCGTTTTCTTAAATTGTCGATTGTCACTACAAAGATTATGAAGAACATTCTTCATCTTGTTCGCTAAAATTTTCTTCATTGCAATTATTACCAAATTATTCATCTTCAAGATCACTATGAATTGTGGCGCAACAATATAACTCCGAAACCATATTAGAAATCACAGGATTGTAGAGATGGAGATTAATCTCATATTGAAAATTAGCTTGAGAGTTTGGTACAAAATAATATGCTTAGAACATTTAATATTAATGATTATAAAAGATATATAGAAAATGCATAAAAGGCTTTATTTATAGATCTAGTAAAAATTTAAAAAACTAACTACTATTAATTACCTCTAATTAATTTTATTATTATTCTTTGGTCTATAGATGAAATGGTAAAAAAAAACTTGCACACAACTGCGAAGTCCATGTTTGAACTTGAAATATGATATCGAGCCTAACAATATCAACAATTGCCAATTTATGGATTACTTCTAATTAACTTTATTATCTCTAATACAAATGTACTATAACTAATAGAGACTTAGCAAATTAATTATTACTAACTACCTATAACTAATCTAACACAAAAATATATAATATTAACTATAAACTCATTATAAATAAAAGAAATACACATTTGAGCTATGTTTTCAAACTAGTTCGAAATTGATTTTCATAATGAATTTCAAAATTAAAATTAGTTTATATGAAAAGTTGTGTCAATTAATCTAATTGTTGTAAATAAGTGTTGATTGAGCTAGTAGTTCCTTTGCATGAGATAGGAACAATTAACTAAAAGATTTAGATACAACTACGTTGACATGTAATATTTATTTCTTGATAAAAGAGATTTTAATATTAGTCTACAATTTGCATCATACAACTTAAGTTGACTCTCCTTCATCCTCATAGTAAACCCTTTTGCAGCAATTGTCCAAGACTGAGTAAGTTACTCTTCATGCTTGGAACATAAAGCACATCATTTATGTAGAAACTTTTTCCATCTTTGTTCAAAATATTTACACTACCAACATAGTGACACTACTGTTGTCTACAAACCTAACTTTTCTTTTCACCTCCATGTTCAAATTTTTGAACCAATCTTTATGACAAGTTATATGATTTGAGCAACCTGTATCTAAGTACCAAAATTAGATTGCTTCACTTCTGGTTTGGTGACTGCCATCAACAATACACCTTCTGAATTTGAATCTTCATCATTTACATATTGCACCTCGTCATCTTTCCTTTGAGGATTCTTGTAATTTTTGCATTCATTTGCAAAATGGCCATATTTTTGACAATTAAAGCACTGCATTCCTTTCTTGTCAAACCTTTTCTTGCATTTTGTATTTCCTCCTTTCTTGCTTCCTTCTTGAGCACCTTATACACTAGTATCCTCACTTGATCCTTTTCCTTTGTGATTTTTCATTTCCCCCTCTTGAACTTTCCTCCATCAATGAAATTCTTCTTTGACGTCTGAGCTTGTAGAGCCTGCTTAATCACTTTCACTTAGTTTCTCTGCATGATCCTCAATTCGCGAGCCTCCAAGGAACCCTGAAGTTCTTCTCACTTCATTTCTGAGAGATTCTTGGACTCTTCTATAGCCACCACAATGTGATCAAAATTATGAGTTAAAGTTCTCAGAACTTTCTCTACCTTCATCAACTTAGTTATCGCTTCTCCACATGATTTCATCTGATTTGTTAACGTAAGTAGCCTTGTAAGAAACTATGCAATGGTTTCTTGCACAGTCATCTGCCATAACTCATATTGCCTTCGAAAACTTTGTAATTTCACCTTCTTCAGCTTACCAGCACCTTCATATGCACTCTTAAGGATGTCCCATGCTTTTTTTGCAGTTTCAACATTTATGATCTTCTCAATAATGTTGAAGTCGAAAAATTGATGGGTAATGAACAAACCCTTTCCATCCTTCTTCTTTTGTTCTTTATTCAAAGCCCTCTATGTATTAGTGGCATTTGCTACCAATTCAGGAACACCATCATTAACGACTTCAAGTACATCTTGAAACTCAAAAATCACCTTCATTTGAGCACACCAATGCTCATAGTTCTTTCCATTTGAGCACACCAATGCTCATAGTTCTTTCCATTTAAAATAAGAAGATTTGCTGGAAAATGACCATTTTTTCCATCTTCTTTTTGGCCAAGAATCGAACCTTGCTCTAATATCAATTTGTTGAAACAAATTAAAAAGGAAATTGAAAACTTAAATTCACACTGTAACAATGCAAGACCAGAATGATGAGAATCAACACTTTATTTATTTCTCTTACTAAATTTGCTTACATATACATTGCCTTTTATAGCTTTTAACAAACTCAAATATCATCTAACTAATTTGACTGACCAACTGTCGAGTCAGCAATAACTAACTAATTTGAATTACATAATATTTCTCAACACCCTACTCGTGGGTACTTTGTTTTTCAACATTATTTTATTGTGATTGAAATTGATGATTTTCTTATATATTATTTGTGTATGTGAGTTAATTTGTTGTTGTAAGCGAACATAATTTGTAATTATTAAACTTTTATTGTGATTTTATATTATAAATTGAACAATTTAACTCTTTTAGTTAAATTATATAAAAAATTCATTTTTTTTTTCTATTGATGCACTGGTACCTTAATTTTTTTTTATAAACTCTCTTGTTTCATACCCGTATGAGTATCTGACATCGCATCCGTAGAGAAAAATTAATAACGACGAAGAGGAAATTTTGAATAATTAAAAATTATTAACATTTGTTATCTACTGAAGTAGGTAGGATTTGGAGTGGACGTAGGCTCATTTTTCATTACTGTTATTGACTTAAACACTTTTGAATTCCTAAACAAATGGTTTTTTTTTTTTTTTTTTTTTTTTTGTGGTGGTGAAATAAAAAGGAAAATCCTGCAAATGTAAAATGTGATTTTTTTCTGTTTTCCTTTTTTGAATGTCATAGCTAAGGAACTTTGAGAAAGATTTTTATAGTATTTAAATATTAGTTTTTGTGCATTTCAAAGCGTAAAAGAAGACGAAAAAAAAATTATTATAGATAGATATAATATTTGTAAATAACAATTTAGATATAAAAATTCTAATCGGAATGAAATTTGAGTGAGCGACATAAAATTAAATTGACATATCAAAACATCTCTTCTCCCCTCTAATTAGTGTAGTTTTTTCTTTTATATTCAAATCATGTGATAAATAAATTGAAATTAAATGTTCATTATTTATTTTTAAAAAATTGGAGAAATTAAAAATTATTATTTATTAAAATTACACTGACAATTTTACAACCGTCTATGAAGTGATTCGAACTTCGTTCTTTAAGTTTTATTTGACTATCACTAAAGAGTATTCTAGTAGTTTTTTTAGGGACATCAAATTAGTCATACGCAATAAATTCATAATCGTTGGTACTAACATTTACCAATTTTTTTATATAACTTTTTTAATGATAATATAATTAAGATCTCTTTTATTTTCTATTATTAAATTAAATTATTTATATAAAAATATTTGTTACCAATACAATTTTTTTTTTGAAAAAATAGATGACTTTTATACTGAAGACAAATTGGATTGTTTGCTTTAATGCTTTTGAAAATGGAAAAGAAATAATATATTATTATATATAAAAGAAAAGGAAAAACATATACAAAACTATTAGTTAGTATCTTCATACTATACGACAAAAGTTAGGAAGGTTCAGCAAAATAAATGATTCACGATGAACAACGTTTGACAATCTGTTACGGCTCTCTCACTCACTCTCTCGTTGTCGATTTTAAATTTCAATCAAACAGTATTTTCCTATAAGCATGATAGAATTAGTTTGTTGACAACAACTAGCCACTTACTTGTTTTCACGCTATAGGAAGCAAAGGGTGATTAAATTTCTGCGATAAGTTTACAAAACAACAAAAGAAGAAATCCAAATAAAATTATTTCCAGAATCATCCATTCAATTAATTACGTATTGGATTTATCTAATTCAATAATAGAGCTATAATATGTATCTATTTTAGCTCTAGAGAATTAATTTACTAATAATTCATGAATACAAGAGATGTTCATGTAAAAGATTATAACTATAATTTTACTTACCATAGTGCTGAAGCCAAATAAACATATAACATACATATTTTAGAATCTACAACATGTTTCATCTATTAAAGACGAAGTTTTGTGAATAATTGAATTCATATCTAATTGTTCATGGCGGCAATCCTAAATATTCTGTAAGTGAAAAGAAAGACGAATAATGAACACATGTTGGCTTGTGTTCTTCCTGATATGGAATAATATAAACTATTATCTCATTTAAAAATAGATAGCCAAAGGCTATTTATAAAAAGTATTTACAACCAACTATCATTAGCATACTAACTATAAATAGATAAAAAAACGGAAAGTAGTTGCAGTAAAAAAATAAACTAAAATGAAATTGGCTAAATATGAGTATCTTCATCAGACCCTCGCAAGAGGGAACCATATATGTCAATGAGGTGCAGCTTGGAAACAACAGAATGAAAAAAATTAGGTGGTAAGGCTTTGGTGTGAATGTCAGCGAGTTGAGCAGAGGAAGGAACAAGTAGAAGGTGAATGACGCCGTTCTGCAATTTCTCATGAACCAAATGACAGTCTAACTCGATATGTTTTGTTCGTTCATAAAAGATAGGATTTCGAGTAATCGGAATAGCCGAGCTACTGTTGCAAAAAATTGGAACCAGTGTAGAAAATGGAAGGTTAAGATCTTGAAGGAGATAAAGTAACCATTGGACTTTGCAAGTAGTGTGAGCTAAAGTGCAATATTCAACCTCTGATGAAGAAAGAGAAATAACATTCTGCTTTTTAGACTTCCAAGAAATATGGAGAACCCTGTAAATGACTTTCTGGAATTGAGACATGTAGCCTAGTCACTGTTGCTAAAAGCTGAAAGTTGAAATGTTGAAGCAGAAGAGAAGAATAAACCTTTCCCGGGGCAACCCTTAATATAATGATGAATTCGAGTAGCATCAAGATAATGTGAAGACATAGCATTGGATACATATTGGCTAAGTTTGTGAATATTGAATGAGAGATATGGCCTGATATGTGTGAGATAAAGCAAGTGACCGATGAGTTTGCGACACTGTTTCGGATTTGGATAAGGTGAGCCATCATCTTTAAACATCTTCAAATTTGGCAGCATAGGAGTAGAGGCAGGCTTGCAATGTAGAAGTCCAATGTTATCAAGCATTTCCAAGGCGTATTTGCATTGTTTCAATGAGATACCCTTGTTTGAATGAGCCACTTCAAGACCAAGAAATTTTTTGAGTGGACCCAAGTCTTTAATTTTGAAAGTAGAGACAGAGATAGAGAGAAAGAGAGAGCCAATATTGAGTACATGTAGTTCATCAGAGAGAGAGAGAGCCATTGAACACATGTAGTTCATCTTTCTTCATCAAAGAGAGTTCAGTGGATTCTTTGGTTGAAATTTCAATATTTGTTCTTCGCTTGTATTTTTGTTGTTGGTGTTTGTCTATGTAGAGAGAAATAATAGAAAACTGAGATAAATTGAAGTTCATCATAATCATCTTCTTCATCAATGAAAGTAAGGTTTCTCCAATTCTTCATCAATGTCATTCATGAAAATTATGTACTTAATAGAAGTTTTATTTTATTTTGGAAAGTACGACATATAAAAAATTTGTTATATATAATTTTTTGTTATTATATATATTTGAGGAATATTTGTTGCCTTCAACTCAAAATATTTTGAACCAAATCTAGTAGTACATTAAATAAAGATCTGATTCTTTAAATTTTTGAGAGATATGAATTCTAGAACTTGTGTTGTTTATTTATAGACATATCAAGATTTATTTCATTGATTTTGGGATATACTAATTCTAGAATTATTTGGCCATTAATTTAAAGAATCATTCAACATATATGTGAATATCTTAGCATTAATATTTTTTTTTTGGCATTTCAATAATATTATTATTTAGATTTTATACAATATTATTTTTTTATCATGTTTTTTAGTTATAATTTATGCTAATTTTGTTTACTACATTTGTGAGTAGTGTCTTGTAAATTTAAGACTTTTTCCATTTAATTTACAAACTAATTTGTGTGTAATTTTGGTAGAGTTGATTGAAACAACAAGGTGCACAAAGCAACTACTGTTGCGTATATTTGACTCGACCAAAACTATAAAAGATGTAATATGAAATTATTCATGGAGATTGTTGTCGGGCTAAGGAATACACAACTCGACCGGATAGTTACATAATTGTAATTTATTAAATTGTCTAATAATTTTTATTGAACGAGTTGAAGCAACAAGTTGCACAAAACAATCTTTGCTGCGTAGATTTGATTCAATGAGAATTACAAAAGATGTAGTATAGAATTGTTCATGCGAGCTGTTATGGTCAGTCAAAAGAAATGTATAGTTTGGCCGGATAATTATATATTTGTGATGATAAATATGTGGTGATTATTTAGTTTTTCATGTGGATAATGAAGATGTCAAAAGAAACCTAATGTTTGACATAACTCATTACCAATATTTGCAATAAGAGTACCGTTTGCAATTAATTCACGCAGTCAAAAGATTGTAGATTGATGGTGCACTTGGTATCTTGTTTTGGTCTTTTAATTTACAAATAACTATAAATAGTACACATCCTTATAATTAAGTTTTCGATGATCCTACTAATATTGTTTGTGTAATTAAATC
Source organism: Cicer yamashitae (assembly GCA_037974755.1). Taxonomy (NCBI): domain Eukaryota; kingdom Viridiplantae; phylum Streptophyta; class Magnoliopsida; order Fabales; family Fabaceae; genus Cicer; species Cicer yamashitae. The sequence goes on from JBBPBQ010000003.1 coordinate 40,305,539, forward strand.
CTTCAATTATTTGACCGATTTTAATTTACATATATGATGGTAAATATGTGACAATTATAAGGATTTATTGTTTAATAGTAATAATTGTTACTGTTTGATCATTACAACAAAACACCACCAACAATTAATGTTAGTCTAAAGACTTTATATTAATGTTGCAATAGGTATTTTGAGAGTACATTTTATTGTTTTTCTCTTTAAACTATTATAACGTATGTATTTGTTAAATTGAGTTATTTATTTATTTTTATAATTTTATATTCTTAAAAGTTCTGACTTTAAGGGTTAATGAAATATCAATATTCTTCTTGGATCTAGACCTTGTATAAAGATGCAGAAACTCTAATCCTTTCACAATTTAATATTTCTAAAGTGAGAATTAGATATGGAATGTGAATTTTCACTAAAACACATTGGTCATTTGATCATAAAGTATAATGTTACGAGATATTAGAGATTTTAATTAAGATTACGTTTTTTTCCTTCATATTTTCTTTGCTTAACTTAAATTGATTTTAAAACAATAAAGAGAAAATAAGTACTCATTGGGGAGGTAGCATTTCATTAAGATTATTATGCAAAGAAAAATAAAAGGAGCACATTAAGTGAATATTTAATCTTGCAAATACGTTCAAATTTCAGAGTAATAGGTAACTTGCTCGTAACTTTAGCATTTGGTATTCTCTTTACAAAATTTAGTTGTCACCCTTAAAATTAGAAATATTCATTTAAATAAAATTATTTCATAAGGTATGCAAGAAAAAAAATAGTGAACCAAGAGAAAATAAAATAGTGATCATTGTTGGGTATTGGGCTCCCTTCCTATGTGGAGAAAGACTCAAATATTGTAGTCCATGTGTCTCACTTATTTAAGTGGAGAGTGATCTAATTAGGGTTGTAAGAGAGAGACTATTTTGAGAGAAAAGACAACCACCAAAAGAGAAAAGAGAAGAGTAAACCCTATTCCCGATTTTGTTAAATCAGTCTGAGAAAAATATTGATTGCGCATTCGTTAACCGTTGGATCGGGATGCAATTTGGACAGTAGGTTCGCAACATTCAGGGCTTCGCTTTCAATGGTCGGATCGGCGAAACGACTTCTAGAGTGGGAGGAATCGAGCTCGCACAGTAGCAGGTTTTTTAAATGTTTTACTTCTTCTTGCTTTTCATTTGTAAGCTTTAGGGCTTTGTTATTTTGGCTGATTGTAGGCACACTTTGTGCATCTTTTTGAGACTCTCTTGTACCCTTATTTGATTATAGTAGAGCTATTTCTTTGGTCTGGACGACCCTTGGTTTTTACCCTTGCATTGAGGGGTTTTCCACGTTAAAATATCGGTGTTCCTTACGCTCTTTTATTTTGATTAATTTGCTGCCATATATTTGTTGTTGCTCTTCACGGGTTCTTGGAAGTTGGGGGAATTATATATCCGCTGTGTATTACTTGTTATTGTGTTTCTGTGTTTATTCCCCATCAGAGTGACATCAGAGCTCTTGGTTAAAGGGTTATTTGACTTGCTTGAAGGATGGAGGCAAATATGAATATAAAGATGGTATGCTTGAATGGTACTAATTACCATTTGTGGAAGGGCAAGATGAAAGATTTGTTATTTGTGAAGAAAATGCATCTTCCTATTTTTGGTTCTAAAAAGCCGGATAATAAATCTAAGGAAGACTGAGATTTTGAACATCAACAGGTATGTGGTTCTGTTAGACAATATGTAGAAGATAATGTTTATAATCATATTGCTAACGAGACAAATGCAAAAACTATGTGGGATAAGATACAGACTTTGTTTGCCTCTAAATCAGGGAATAATAAATTATTCTTGCTGAATAGTTTCATAAGTTTGAAATGTAAGGAGGGAACGTCTATTTCGGACCACTTGAGTGAATTTCAGGGGCTCCTTGATCAAATGTCTGGAATGGGTATCAAGTTTGATGATGAGCTATTGGGACTATTTTTACTGTTATCTTTACCAGAGTCTTGGGAGACATTTCGGGTTTCTATAACGAGTTCAGCTCCTAATGGTGTTGTTTCTTTGGAAACGGCTAAGGGTGGTGTTTTGAATAAGGAGATGAGAAGGAAGGCACATGGTTCTTCATCTCAATCTGAAGTTCTTGTCACTGCAAATAAGGGGAGAAGTCAGAAAAAAGAACCGAAGGGTGGTAGAGAAAATAGCAGAAGCAAGTCCAAGTCTAGATACAAAAATGTGGAGTGTCATTATTGTCATAAAATAGGGCACATACAGAAGAATTGTTTTATGTGGAAAAAGGAGAACAAAGGCAAGAAGGGTAAGCATAAACAAAGGGGTCGTGATGATGATAGTGATGATGACCGTGTTACTACTGCTACTAGTGATGATCTTGTTATTCTCCGTGACTATGAGTCAATTAATCTTGTATCTGATGAGAGCTTGTGGATAATTGATAGTGGTGCTACACTACATGTTACACCGAGGAAGGAGTTCTTCACATCTTATACTTCAGGTGATTTTGGAGTTTTGAAGATGGGTAATGATGGTGTATCTAAGGTAATTGGTGTTGGTGATGTATGTTTGCATACCAACATGGGAATGCAATTGTTGCTTAAAGGAGTCAAACATGCTCCAGATGTTCGCTTCAATTTGATCTCTGTGCATATGCTTGATAATCACTTTGCTTCTGGAAAGTGGAAACTTAGTAAAGGTAACTTGGTTGTGGGTAGAGGGGAGAAAATTAGTAAACTGTATTGGACAAAAGCTTTAGTTGCAAAAGACAGTGTGAATGCCGTGGATATGGAATCATCTTTGTGGCACCGAAGGCTTAGTCATATCAGTGAAAAGGGGTTAAATTGCTTAGCTAGAAAGGATGTGCTTCCAAGATTGAAGAATGTAGATTTGAAGAAATGTTCTCACTGCATAATTGGTAAACAAACTAGAGTATCCTTCAAAAGGCATCCTCCCTCTAGAAGGTCAGAGTTGCTTCAGTTGGTGCATTCTGACGTCTGTGGCCCTTTGAAGGTAAAATCTTTTAGTGGTGCACTTTATTTTGTTACTTTTATTGATGACTGTTCCAGGAAACTATGGGTTTATGTTCTGAAGACAAAAGACCAAGTGTTGGAGAAATTCAAACAATTTCATGCTTTGGTTGAGAGGCAGACATGCAAGAAGCTGAAACGTGTTCGTACTGACAACGGTGGTGAGTATTGCGGACCCTTTGATGTCTATTGCAAACAGCAGGGTATAGCACATGAAAAGACTCCTCCTAAGACTCCTCAGCTGAATGGTTTAGCAGAGAGGATGAATCAGACACTTGTTGAGAGAGTGAGGTGTATGCTCTCTGAAGCTAAGTTGCCTAAACATTATTGGGGTGAGGTACTGTACACGGCGGTACATGTTATTAATCTTACTCATACTGTCGCTTTGAATAGTGAGGTACCAAACAAGGTATGGTTTGGGAAGAATGTCAAGTATGATCACTTGAGAGTCTTTGGTTGCAAGGCTTTTGTGCATGTTCCGAAGGATGAAAGATCCAAGTTGGATGCAAAGTCAAAGCAATGTACCTTCATTGGTTATGGTGAGGATGAATTTGGCTAGAAGTTGTACGATCCTATAAACAAAAAGGTTATTAGAAGTCGTGATGTAGTGTTCATGGAAGACCAAACTATTGAAGACATTGATAAGGTGGAGAAGACTACACTTGAGAGAGATAACGCCTTAGCTGATGGTGATCCAGTTCGGTCACCTGTTCCTGATTTGGATACTAACGATGGTAATGTTCAGATTGATGAGCCACATGATTGTGTTGATGATCATCGACTTAGAGATGAGGTAAATATTCCAACTAGTGAAGATCATGAGTTGTCACACGATGAGAATCTTAGTGATGCTTCTGAATCATCTCTAACCCAACTCAGGAGGTCTAAGAGGCAGAGACAACCATCTACAAGGTATGTCTATGATGAGTATGTGAATTTGACTGATGAAGGGGAACCTGAGTGTTTTCAAGAGGCCATGGAGAGTGAAGAAAGTCAAAAGTGTTTGGATGCAATGCATGATGAGATGAAATCCTTGCATGATAATCACACTTATGATTTGGTAAAGTTGCCAAAAGGCAAAAGGGCTTTGGAAAACAGGTGGATCTATAGAGTGAAACTTGAGAGTAACTCAAAGTCTCCGAGGTATAAAGCCAGATTAGAGGTGAAAGGTTTCCGTCAAAGAAAGGGTGTTGATTTTAATGAGATTTTCTCACCTGTGGTAAAAATGTCATCAATTAGAACCGTGTTGAGTTTGACAGCTACTCTTGACTTAGAGGTAGAGCAAATGGATGTAAAAACGGCTTTCCTTCATGGTGATTTGGAGGAAGAGATTTACATGAAGCAACCTGATGGTTTTCATGTTGAAGGCAAGGAAGACTATGTGTGTAGACTAAGAAAGAGTCTATACGGTTTGAAGCAAGCTCCAAGGCAGTGGTACAAAAAGTTTGAGTCTGTCATGTGTGACCAAGGATACATGAAGACTACTTCTGACCATTGTGTATTTGTTAGAAAATTTTCTAACGATGATTTCATTATCCTGTTATTATATGTTGATGACATACTTATTGTTGGGAAATTTTTTTCCAAGATTGACAGGTTAAAGAAGCAGTTGGGCGAGTCATTTGCCATGAAAGACATGGGAGCAGCTAAACAGATTCTTGGCATAAGAATCATGCGTGACAGAAAGGAGAAGAAACTTTGGATGTCACAAGAACACTATATTGAGAGAGTGTTGCAAAGGTTTCAAATGGAAAACTCTAAGGCTGTAAGTACTCCTCTTGCTACTCATTTTAAGTTGAGTTCTAAACAAAGTCCTTATAGTGAAGATGAGAAAAGATACATGGAACGAGTTCCTTATGCTTCTGCTGTGGGTAGTTTGATGTATGCAATGGTGTGTACAAGACCAGATATTGCGCATGCTGTTGGTACAGTCAGTAGATTTTTGTCTAATCCAAGTAGAGAGCATTGGAATGCTGTAAAATGGATTTTGAGGTATCTTCGTGGTACTACATGTATGAGGCTTTGTTTTGGAGGTGACAAACCTCTTTTGGTGGAGTACTCCGACTCAGATATGGCTGGAGATATTGACTCAAGAAAGTCAACTTCAGGCTACATGATTAAATTTGCAGATGGAGCTGTGGCTTGGCAGTCGAGATTACAGAAATGTGTAGCATTGTCTACAACTGAGGTAGAGTTCATTGCCATTACCGAAGCATGCAAAGAGTTGATTTGGTTGAAGAAATTCTTGTAAGAGCTTGGGTTTATTCAGGACAAATATGTCCTATTTGTCGATAGTCAAAGTGCTATTCATCTTGGTAAGAACTCAACGTTTCATAGAAGGTCCAAACACATCGATGTGAGGTATCATTGGATACGTGATGTTTTGGAAGCTAAGTTGTTGGAGTTGGCTAAAGTTCATACTGATTATAATGGTTTTGATATGATGACTAAAGCATTACCAAGAGGGAAGTTTGAAACTTGTTGTGATATCGCCGGTTTGGCGATTATCTCCACATAGTTGTGAGGGGGAGATGTGTTGGGTATTGGGCTCCCTTCCTATGTGGAGAAAGGCTCAAATATTGTAGTCCGTGTGTCTCACTTATTTAAGTGGAGAGTGATCTAATTAGGGTTGTAAGAGAGAGACTATTTTGAGAGAAAAGGCAACCACCAAAAGAGAAAAGAGAAGAGTAAACCCTATTCCCGATTTTGTTAAATCAGTCTGAGAAAAACATCGATTGCGCATTCGTTAACCGTTGGATCGGGCTGAAATTTGGACAGTAGGTTCGCAACATTTAGGGCTTCGCTTTCAACGGTCGGATCGGCGAAACGACTTCTGGAGTGGGAGGAATCGAGCTCGCACAGTAGCAAGGTTTTTAGATGTTTTACTTCTTCTTGCTTTTCATTTGTAAGCTTTAGGGCTTTGTTATTTTGGTTGATTGTAGGCACACTTTGTGCATCTTTTTGAGACTCTCTTGTACCCTTATTTGATTATAGTAGAGCTATTTCTTTGGTCTGGACGACCCGTGGTTTTTACCCTTGCATTGAGGGGTTTTCCATGTTAAAATATCGGTGTTCCTTACGCTCTTTTATTTTAATTAATTTGCTGCCATATATTTGTTGTTGCTCCTCACGGGTTCTTGCAAGTTGGGGGAATTTTATATCCACTGCGTATTACTTGTTATTGTGTTTCTGTGTTTATTCCCCATCAATCATTTGGGAAATACCTAATATATGGACAAATAAAAATAGTTAAAATCAATCTGATAAATACCCAATGGTGTTGAAAGACACGTCAAATTTAGAAAGGGCAAAGTCAACAAAGATTGAGGCTTTGAGTATCTTTAGATTGTCGTTAGTCGTTTATATTTAAATTCAATTTAGTTATAACTTATGACAATCTATAATTGCCGAAAGATTTAAGAAATGTAAATTTTGTTCTTAACTTATAGAATATTTTGAGACAATAAATGCAACGTTATTTGAATGCAACGTTATTTGAGTATATTGAGTTTGGGAAAAGAGATATGATCAAAAGAACAAAATTTTGTGAGGAAAAATCGGTTATAGATCAATTCATATAGTTGCTATTAATGTAGCCAATTTAGGTCCTCCTAAGGATATTATTGTTTTTCCTCCCAATCAAGAAGAATATTGTTTTTGAAGATCAAACTCAACACTTTCAAGAACTAGAGCATCAGGTGTCAAAAATAATTCACTTTAAGGAGAAATTCTATTTGGTATTCTTGAAAGAGTCTATTGGAACTTTCATGAAATTCATTGCTCATTATAATTTTTTGAAGCTAGATAAGATGGATATCAATATGATGTTTCTTAAAGACAACATTGATGAAACCATATAGTGCAAATCAAAGGAAACTTTATGTCAACAAAGTAAATGATATGCAAACTCATGTAACCCATCTTTGAGTTAATGATCATATTAAGAATAAGACTAATTAGATTTCTGGTTAGATAATTAATAAATAATGATACGGACCAAACTATGGTGGATGTTAGATGGCCTATTTGGGAATAACGGGAACTCAATTGGCCATCACCATATATATAGACTATGATCCTCAATATATCAGACACTTAAACATTGTCTATTCTCCCCATATGAAGAATGCCTAAGGTTTAAGGAGTCCAGGATGAGGAAGAACCACAAACCAACAAATGCTCTCATTATCTGTATCTCTCTCCTTTTCAAGATCAATGATCAATGTTTAGAGGTAGGATTAGCTATGAATCCAGGTATTCTTAAAGTTTCATCTTTGATAGATCAAACATGTTATAGATCTTAAGATTATCAAGATTTTTATCCATTCTTGATGTTCATACATACATGCTTATGTGTTTGTCGCTCTCCGCACTAAAACATGATTGTAGTATCAATATGTATGATAAGTGAATAGTTTAAATTCTAACAAAACTCTCATGCAAAACTACCAACACCCACACACATAAATGTCATAACAACAAATCTTGAGACAAGTGGTAGTGAATGTTTAGTTGGTGATGAGAAATTATAATTGGCATTTAATGGAAATTTGGGCGTCAATATGTTGAAACTGAATCAAGAGGGAATTGTTATTGAAATGGGTAGTGATGAAGCTATGAATCCCAAAGGGACACCAACAAAAAAAGTTGGATTTGTTGCTCTTAGAGGTGGGAATAGGTCACACCGACAGATAGGGGTCTACCTTCTCCACATAATAAGTCTTGTAAGTCAACCTATTTAAATAAATATAAATAATAATTTTTTCTACTATAATTATTATATTAAATTTTGATCCTTTTGTTAGATATTTAACTTTGAGTAATTTACGCATATTAACATTCTTTAGTTTTTGACATATTTAAATGTACTATAATAAAATAGAATTGAAGTATGATGTGTATAAAGTCATATTCTTCAAAATGTCATGTTAAATATAAAAATAGAACTTAATTTCATTGACATATTATCTCATTAATCTATTTAAAGATATGTCTGATTACTTATTCAAAAATGTTAAAATGAAATAGGCTTTTAAGTAGACTAACATGTCATATAAGACTTCTATCAAAGCCAAATTTGGGCCTAAAAAGTAAACCTATGATAAGCCACATGTCAGATTTAGGCCTTAAATTTTTTAACAAGACAGGTTCAGGCATAGTAAAACCTAACTCGACACAATCTATTTGCACCCTTACTCTTGGTTATCTTCATTATATAATTACGTTTTCCTAAACTCAATTGAATCTTCATCTCTAATCATACAAACCCCAAAAGTCAAAACCAAAAAATTTCAACTTCAACAAAAATCATTTATCTATCATATATAATGTTTTTGTGGTAGGTAGGTTCAAAGAATTTAGAGATAACAAAGGTTTTGATTGTTTTGTTATGGTTATGAATAGAGATAGACTTAAGGTGTGATTGATTGAGAAGAAAATGAGAAGAGAGAAATACGTGACAAAGAAAGTGAAAATACAGAAATAGAATAGATTAATATATTGTTTGGTATAAAAGAAAGAGAAAAGAAATAGAGAATTTTAGTGGTTGTCGTGTGACATAAAATTTAACGTAATGTAATAGAACAATGGAAGATTTCTAGGGTTGACGAAATAGAAGATAAAAGACACACATAAATAATTTTTATTTATTTATTTTTAGTTAATTAATTGTTGAGTCGCAAATAATTAAAACTCGCTTCATTAAGTATGTCTAACATAACATTTTTCTTACACAAAATCTCAAATTTCAATAAGGATTAAAAGTGAGAGATTTATATGTTAAGGATGAAATAAAAAAAGAAAATTATACATGAACTAAAACCGTATTCGTCTTATATTACATAAGACAGAAAACAATATTAATTTAAAAATATAATTGTAGTCAATCAAAAATATATATGAGATCATTTCTTTACAAATACTCGAATATCTAATTTGGATATGTTAGGAATGTTTTTGGACTATTAAAAAGTATAATTTTTTAATTAAAAATAAACAAACAAACAAAAATAATATTTTAGAAAACCCAAATAATTTAAAAGACTAGTGTTTTGGATATCACAACATATACATTTATATATGTAAAATATATTCAAAAATAAAAACCCTTCATAAATAGAAGCATAATTCCAAACTGTGAAAACGAGAACTTATTTTTCTAAAAGTTTTATTCAAATATAAATTGCAACGTCAACTACATTTGTCTTTTAATGTAATGGCTATTCACTATAAAGATGATAAGTAGGGATGACAAGTAGATGATTGGCTCTTGGCATATTAAGACCAACTCCTCTATCATATCCAAATCAGATGGTAACATATCATTTAATAATTTCAAATCAAAGAAATGAACTATTTGGGCCACCACCAAACGCACCACAGTTAGACCCAATTTCCACCCACGACATCCTCTTTTACCCGAACCAAATGGTATAAGTTGAAAGTTAGACCCTCCAATATCTATGTTGTTTCCTTCAAATCTCTCAAGTAAAAACTTCTTAGGGTAGGGTGTAAGCAAGCTTTCTGGTCTCGCATAATTGACCATGCATTCACAATGACACTTGAATTTTAGGTATGAAAAAGTCTTCAATCACGCAATCTTCTAAGGATTGGTGTGGAATTAATAGGGGTCTTGCTGGATGGATCCTAAGGCTTTCCTTTATTACCATGTCCAAATATTTCCAAATCTGATTCATCCATTTTTCTCTTCATACCAATCACATTTTCCAACTCCTTTTGCACTTTTTCATCACTCTCGGATTCTTTAATAGCTCTGCAATTGTCCACTCAATTGTTGTTGAAGAAGGATCCGTTGAAGCTACGAAAATATCCTTTGCAAATGAAAATATAAAGAGTGAAAATTGTGACAAGACCACTTACTGTAAAAATCATTGAATAACAGACAAAATTCTTACGATATGGTCTTAGTGCATAATTCATCTACATAAAACCAACTTAAACTATAAGCATGACAAACATATTTAATCACTACTTAGGTAAATGTCTAGTCAAGACTCTAATTAAATACACCCTTTGCATCCAAGATTGGAATATGAAGTGTGTACTATCCTAGATGAAATAATAAAGATTTCAATAAAACTTGTAGCTAAATTTCTCCTATAATTATTTTTATGAAGAAAGAAATACACATGTAAAATTTTGAGATGAAATATTGCATTAAGCAGCTATTATGTTACGTAAGCATCAAACATGTAACCTTTGATGAAAAATGTTAATAACAAAGGATGATGAAAATTAAGCTTAACTATGTTTGACCATCATTATAGCTTTGATATTGGACTGTTCAATACGATATTCTTTTTCTTCAGTTCCAAGAAAACCCAACATAACATCTACAAAACCCTTGGTCTTATCATCTTTGTTGTCATATTGGATATGCTCATCAATAATTTTATCAAACAATTATTCAAAGATTTTGCGAATTGCTTTTATGCGTGTTGTCAATCCTTGTAGATTAAGTAGTCCAATATAAGGAATATAATCACCAAAATTAGGACGATAAATACTTATATAATAATTTTTTGGTTAAATAGCACCCGCGCTCTCTTAACTTAATTTCAGTTAACACTTTAGTCCTTTATTTTTTTTTTCTTTTGATTTGGTCCTTTATTTTAATTTTAAGTGACAATTTGATCTTTTATGTTTTAAAATGTCAACAATGTTATCCTTTTTTTTTTACAAAAATTCAAAAAAGTCATCAAAATTTTCTAACAAAACCCATAAAATTAATTATTATCTTTAATATAATGCAAATTTCATCAAATACATAACACAAATATTCAAATAAACTCATATTTTCATCTTCAACAACATCAAATTCATCAAATAAAGAATGAAAATATGAGTGTATTTAAAGATTTAAGTTATGAATTTGATGAAATTTGCATTATATTGAAGATGATAATTAATTTTATGGGTTTTGTTTGAAAATTTTGATGAATTTTTGTAAAAAAAAAGGATAACATTGTTGACATTTTAAAACATAAAAGATCAAATTGTCACTTAAAATTAAAATAAAGGACAAATCGAAAAAAAAAAGAAAGATAAAAGACTAAAGTGTTAACTAAAATTAAGTTAAGGGACCGCGGGTGCTATTTAGCCAAATTTTTTAGAGACTAAAAAATGTTAATTTTTTTTTTTACAAATACAAAAAATGAAATTTTAAAATTTTATAGGGTTAAAATTTTATTTAATCTTATAAAAAATTACTTTTGAAGAGTTAATTTGTGATAATGCAGGTGGGTGCATTCTTTGCTCCACAATATTTGTTGTGTAGCAAGTGTGAGTTAGAAGTCTCATATTACTTAGAAAAGTGATGATTGAACAACATATAAATGAAAGGACTCATAAATTTATTGCCATAAGGTTTTGGATTAAGATATGGTGTCCAACTCACGCAAGTTGACGCACAATATTAATTGGCCATGTCCATATAGATCCCTTCAACTCAACCGGACACACATAAACTTGTGTAGCATGGTAACTCCCGATATTTGGAGGGCGACCTCCAAGTCACCTAGAAATTCTCCACCCGAATACCTCCAAGGTCTAACAATCTTGCCTTAAGGCTCAACAGTAGACCGCTACGATCAGCCTCATTCAGTTGTATTTCCCCAACATCACTAGGCTTGTCAAGCCCTACCTATATGATGACAAGATAATCTCCACTTCAAAGAAATAACATCTAGTTTCTCCATTCGTTGGTCTATGATACTCCATTAAGACCATCATTTCAAGCACAAGTTGAAATCACCACTATTTTATCAACTATGGGGTTACTTCAATATTCTCATCACAAATTACATCACTAACATCAATCATACATCATCATCATCACATAAACTTATCACAAATTTATAACATCACTATCATATATGCACAAAATTCATTCGACACCCAATATCACAATAATATCAAATATCACACATTCAACAAAATTAAATCAATCAACACATTGTAAATGTTTTTATTCCACATTTTAATCTCACAATTTCCATATTTGTACATTAATTAATTTATCCCTCAAAGGACTATTATCGTACGTAGCAAGTCCAATATGAATCATTAAAAACTACGGCTTTCCTGTTCATCTCACAATATTATACTCATGAATTCAAACAGTATCTCACTCATTACCTTATTTTGACGCTTTCTCTAAAACATAAATCAATGGGAGTTTTGAACAACAACTACAGATCGACAATGTACAATACACAAATCCAAATAAATGGCGAGTTTAGAAAATCGTCGAGACGCGACTGAAAAATTATGCGGAGCATAAAAATAATGTTAAATAATTAATTATAATTTTAGGAGAAAAAGTGGAGTCAAAATGACTAGAAAAAAACTGTAAAAGAGTCTCGTCGGCTCGTCCGAGCGTCGTAAGGGTTTGACGTCAACTTCACCGAAAAACGCAAATGAGTAGTGCTTCTTGAAGCTTTCAACGATAGAAATCCAAAACTGATGTTAATTTTTTGAGATGACAAACTTGGTGATCATAATTGGCCAAAAATAGCTTGCCCTAGGAAAAAAACGCAGTTGTTTATGATGAAACGGAGCCACGATCGATAAATTTGATGCCAAAAATGGATTCGGTGGCCGATTTTGTACGGAATAGAGGTTGGGATCGATTCGAATGGCAAGGAATTGATGGGAGTGAATTTGAGAGAAAGAGGGTTTCTGTAGTTAGGCTGGGAGTGTTATTCAGCCAAGAAGGAGAGGAAGTCTTTAGCATTTTTTTAGATGGAATGGTGCGAATAGCAAACACTCAAAATTGAGGTGTAGAAAGCAAAAGCCCAAAGAGAAACAATAGTAGAAACAAATAAAAAAGAGGAGTATAGAAATTAGTTTATCCCAAAATTTTATTTTATATTTTTAAAGTGTCCAAATAATTTAATTACTTGTTCTATTCATCCATAATTAAAATATTATTCTCCAAAATACTCACATTAAAATACTATTCAACCCTAAAATATTCATACTCATTTATATTTAAAAATAAATAAACAAAATAATAAAATATTTAAAATTATCATTTTATAACAAACACACATAAAAAAAAATTAATACAAAATTATCAACATGTATTCTAAAATAATTTGAACATCAAATTATCTAGAATATATATATTTTTTTTTTAAATTTGAGGTGTTATAAGATAGAGACTCCTGGCCCAATTGCAAAAACAAAAGTAATTTTGACGCAGAAAACCAAGGATCCTAAGCCTACATTGAAATATGTTGACTTTTCTATTATTGGAATTGAAATCAAATATTCATTGTTCAGAAAGAATTAGACACCAAGATCCATAAGACCACAAATGTCTATGATTATCTTGTGAAGAGAAAGAAAAATCATTAGTCTTTTATAAGAGAAAATATCAAAAGCAACTTTGTACTTCAATTTATTATATGTTACTTTGTATTTATGACAAGCGTAAACACACTAATTCTTAATAAAGTTAATTTGCTAAAATTGATGGAAGTTAATGAGTGATCTGAACAAATATGATAACTCCTTATAAGACGAATAATAATAATAATAATAATAATAATAATAATAATAATAATAATAATAATAATAATAATAATAATAATAATAATAATAATAATAATAATAATAATAATAATAATAATAATAATAATAATAATAATAATAATAATAATAATAATAATAATAATAATAATAATAATAATAATAATAATAATAATAATAATAATAATAATAATAATAATAATAATAATAATAATAATAATAATAATAATAATAATAATAATAATAATTAGGCTAAATACCACCCGTGGTCCCTTAACTTAATTTCGGTTAACGATTTAGTCATTTATCTTTTTTTTTTCCCGATTTGGTCATTTATGTTTTTAAATAATTTCAGCGTTACCCTTTAAGTGGAGTTCCGTTAAGAAAAAGTTAAAAAATCTCTCATCTAGATCATTGCATATGTTCATCAAACCTCTAGGAACGATTGTCACTGATCTGAAGTGATGTATATGGAGTATAAATACCCTATAACTTCAATTGTAACGAATCAATCCTACTACCAAACTAAGAACAAACTTTGAATATTTTTCTGAAATATTTCCAAAACATATAGGGTAGCTTTTTCTAAATACGGATGAGGGATTTTTTTAACTTTTTTTAACGAAACCACACTTAAAGGGTAACGCTGAAATTATTTAAAAAGATAAAGGACTAAATCATTAACTGAAATTAAGTTAAGGGACCACGGGTGGTATTTAGCCTAATTATTATTATTATTATTATTATTATTATTATTGTTATTATTAAATAGAGAAAAAAAAAGAATACGAATTTTAATTGGACTAAGCCCATATAAAGAAAAGAGAGAATAATAAAAGATCTGATATCCTTATGTTAGAGAAAAACAACAACAGTGTCGTGCATTGAAGAACTGTGACAGCACATAAAAGGAGTATTGCGTTAATTTTGTCCGGCTATTTAAAAAAAAAATAATAAGTCATAATAATGTGTTTAATTTTATATATTTACGATCACATTTTATTGTACTAAAATTTTTTTTAAAAAAATCAAAATTAAACTCATAAATCTATTCCAATAATTGAGCTCACATTTTCATTGATGTTTTAACAAAGTGTCAAATTTAACAAACAAATAAAAATAATGTTTTTGGTAGAAATAGTACAAGCCTCCCTCCTCCACATTTTAAGCTTCCATGTTTCCCTTCTTTTGAATCTTCACCAACTTTGCACTCCATCAAAAAGTAGAAATTTCATCTTCACCAACTTTGCACTCCACCAAAAAGTAGAAGTTTCATCTTCACTTGTCACTCCATAAATTAATGCAAAACAATAGAAAAACCGGAACCGATCAATTTATCTCATGGACGCAACGATTCATCCTTGTAGCTTATAAATTGAGAACCAAAAATTCAAGTGAGAGAGTTTTATTTTTCTACAAATCATAATAGAAGAAATAGAATTCTTCTTTGTTTCTAAGATCAACAAAGAAAATTACCATCTTCTTCATCAAATCAATTGATAACCATAAATAAATCCAAACCCTTTTTAATAACATAACCAACAAAAATCAAATGAAAAACACCTGAATAAAAATGTAAAGAGTTAGAGAGAGCATGAGCCACACATCACCACCTCCATCATCCTTTGCAAATCCCTTAGGAAACCATAATCAAATCCACCTCCGCAAACCACCACCACAAGCACTACCGTCAGAACGTCCACTCAGTCACCACCGTCAACTTCGACCCTCGATGAACCACCACCGCGGGTAACTCCCTTTTTATGGCCGTTTTTGTGTGTTTGTTCTCTCTCACTCTCTCTCTCTTAACAATGAAACTCATTTTTCTCTCTATTTGTTTGTTTACTTTAAAAAAAAATTCATAATAAATAAATATTAGATTAATTAGATGTGACATCTATTTAATCATTGAGTTGTTAAAACACAAGTTGTACCACTTGGTGGCTTTAAAACTCAATTTTAAAACCGAAAATAATAAAAAATATTCTTAAACGGATTAACTAGTTGGGACATTTTTTTACTCCTTGAGTTTTTGAGACACGAGTTGTACAACATGATAGTCTTAAAACTCATTTGTTTTAAAATAATTATTCAAATCAAACAAGTTCTTTTTTTTTTTTTCGTCAAAAAACTCTTTTTTTATCAACAAAAAAACACAATTTCTTTAAAAGCAATCAACACATCCGCATTTTCTACCCAAGAACTACATAGCTTTAATTTCTCCATGGCACCGGGAGATACGTAGGAGCAAGATCACACTCTTGTCAAACACATTAATAAAAAAATCTCTTCTTTTTTCCTCTCCTTTTTAAGCACACATTTATTTCAAAAATAATTGATATTCATATTTAATAATAAGGAGAAATAAGTATAGATGTCGTAGGTTGCTAATACCTTCCGTATGCATAATCAATTCCCGAACGCAAAATTTGGTTTCAAAGACCGTTTTTTATTTTTATTATTATTTTTAAGTGTTTCCCAATATTTTTTCTATTTTAAAATAAATTTTGGTGGCGACTCCATTGAATTCGACAAACACTCGAAATTTTAGGCCGCGACAGGTGGTAATAGCAAACTTGCTCCGTTTGGTCTACAATTTTAGTATGTTATTTCTACCATTGAGTTTGTTCTTTAAATAGACAATGTTAAAAATAAAATTGAGGGAAGTTTTCCATGTTAAAAATTGTGTTTGTCTCATATGTAATTTATTGCTAATTGTTGTTGCTCTGTGGAATTGTATTTTTTGTTTAACCATTTATATGCACAAGTGTGGAAAATATTTCGTATTATTGAGATAGTTATCTCTGGTTTTTACCAACAAAGTGGTATTAGAGCTCGATTGGTTTGGTTTGTGCATTTAAATGGAGGAGGAAAATAAAGGTCCGAATATGATTAAGTTCAACTCTTCTAATTACACACTTTGGAAGACTTTTATGAAAGACATGTTATACGGTAAAGATTTGTATGAACCTTGAAGTTGAACAACTTGATGTGAAAACTGCATTCCATCATAGAGATTTGGAGGAAGAGATATATGTGGAGCAACCAAAGGGTTTCAAAGTCAAAGGTAAAAAAAAATTTGTGTGTAAATTGAAGAAAAACTTGTATGGCTCAAGCAAGCACCTTGACAATGGTACAAGAAATTTGATTCTTTCATGGAGAAACATGGGTACGGTAAAACTACTTCTGACCATTGTGTGTTTGTCTAGAAATTCTCTTATGGTGATTATATCATTCTCTTGTTATATATGGATGACATGTTGATCGTTGATCATGACACTAAGAAGATTCAATCTCTAAAGAAAGATTTGAACAAGTCTTTTGCAATGAAAGACTTAGGTCCTGCAAAGCAAATTTTAGACACGAGAATTACTCATGACAGGAAGAATGATAAATTATAGTCGTCTCAACACAATTACATTGAGAAAATGTTAGAGAGATTTAACATGAGCAATTGTGAACTTGTTAGTACTCCACTTGCTACTCATTTCAATTTAAATTTTGATCAATTTCCTACAAGTGAGAAAGACAAAGAAGAGATGAAGAAGGTTCCTTATGCATCCGTATTTGGTAGTTTGATGTATGCTATGGTATGCACAAGACCATATATTACTCATGTAGTTGGAGTTGTCAGTCGGTTTCTCTCTAATCCCGGTAAAGATCATTGGCAAACAGTGAAGAGGGTTATCAGATACCTCAAAGGCATTTCCACTATGTGTTTATGCTATGGAGGTGGTGAACCTGGGTTGGATGACTACACAAATGTAGATATGGCAGGTGATCTCAATGCTAGAAAATCTACTTCTAGTTATATGATGACGTTTGTAGGGGGAGTTGTGTCTTGGCAATCAAGATTTCACAAGTGTGTTGCTTTATGCACTACTGAAACTGAGTACATTGCAGCAATTAAAGCTTCCAAAGAACTCTTGTAGATGAAGAAATTCCTACATGAGTTAGGCTTCAAACAAGACAAATTTGTGTTATTCTGTGACAGTCAAAGACTAGGTCCTGTGGTTTTTATTCTCTCTGAGTTTTCCACATTAAAAATTGTGTTTGTCTCATATTTAATTTTCTGTGAATTGTTGTTGCTATCTGAAATTGTATTTTCTGTTTAGTCATTTATCTACACAGATGGGAGAAAAATATTCCACATTATTAAAATGATTATCTCTGATTTTTTCCACCAATAAGGGATTCAAGAACAAATCTTAGCCAATTCCAATTGCCAATAGAAAAAGAATAATTGAAGAAAATATGAGAAACTGATTCAAAAGCTTGGCCACATAAGGGTTGTCACCAGTTGGAATCCGTGGAGCAATTTCCATAGCATAAGAGATTTGACATGAGGTACAATGGGACACTAGATAAGTTTATCCCACAAAATCCTTTGGTGCAGATAGGTTTAATTCCAAGAAAATTAAGTTTCCTGTATGAAATATTCCGTACCAAAGAATCTCTAATAGGAACCACATGGATCTCCAACTTTATAATATCATAAGATAAAACAAGAAACTTAATGGTGTTTATTTTGTTTAAATATTTCTTGTTTCTATTTTTTAAAATTTGTATTCATTTAGCTTGATATGAAATTTTTGAGGATAATAATTGTTATAGAGAAAATATGAAATATTAATTAATGAAAATATATTTTTAAAAATAATGAAAATTTTATTTTGACATTTTTATTGTTTTCAGAATTACACACACGGTTCTTCATTTTAAAAATTTCTTACATTTTTATCAACAAAAGTAAAATAAATATAAATTTTTAAAAATAAAAACAAGAAATGTTTCACAAACTAAACCGCGCGCCCCTTATCAACAAGAAACTAGACAGATTCCATTTATCATGATTGATTAAATATGTAACCTTCAAACAAAGAAGTTGAGAGAATTTCCTTTGAAAAATTGATAGAATCACAAATTTTGTAATCCAACCAATTTCAAAAATGATATCAAACATTATCCACAATATAGGCCAAAGGACTTGACATAGCTAGCAACTGATTTATTGTTGTGAAATATCATTTTCAAAAAGGTCTTAGAGCAATGAGTTATTTGCATGTGGACGAACAACAAAATAATAAATACCAAGGGCACTAATTCTTGCTATTTACACTTGACTCTTGAATTCTTTCAACACAAATTAAGAGTGTAATCTCCAATACTAGTGAGCCATAATTCCTAATGTTTTCATTCAATTCTTCATTCATTCTTCAAATTTTCTAAAAATCAAAACAAAGCAAAATGGTAGTAAAGGTGAAATAAAAATACTAAATACTAAATTATTAAAGAAAACTGTAAACTCAAGCAAATTTTAACCCATCAAAATCTCCCATGCATGAATCATTGTTTGTCTTCAAGCAATTGAATTGGACAAAAGATATTAAAAACAAATAGAGACCATGAATCGGGAATCTGGGACCACAATAGTCTAAGTAGTAGCATCAGACATATCAAAATTTAATAGAGACAACCAATTTCAAATTCAATTAGAGGCTTAAGTTATCTGAAAACATATTTCTCATCAATTATGACAGTCTCCTTTCCACACTCAAAGTGTTTTAAGGGTAGTGAATATACACTCAAAATTCCATTGAAGTCAAGGGGTTCAAATTCGAAGTGAGATAAAACAAGAAAAAAGATATTCAAAAGGCTAAAAAGATTTATAAATCAAAACATTAGAGTATTTCTAGCATGATACAATAAACATTTCTCTATATTTGTTTCTTTTTTCTTTCAACTTTAATTATTTTTTTACCCCTTTCTTTTGTTTGCTTCTTTTTTTTTTCACATTTTTTCATCAAAGGCCATTAGAAACTCATTTGGGCTGCCCACTTTTGAGATTGAACACAAATCAATCATTCATTGAAGCTCATTTATTTCTTTCATTATTTAGTTTGCTCAATTGCTCCATTTATACTCTAAAAAGCACGTTAGACATATTAATCAATTTATCTTGTATCTTATGACTAAAATAATGAAAATGAATTTTATTATCGTTGATGCGATCAACATGTTTTTACATGACGAGATCCTATCCAGCAATCATTTCAACAAGAGAAAAAAAAATTTAGATGAGAGTAGGTAGGTCTGTCTAAAAGATTTTAGAGACTCTGTTTTAATCTTAAAAATTGGACAAAAAAAAAGTGCAATTTTAATAATTAAAAAATTAGTAAAATAAATTTTAGTCCATATACACATATACACATATCAATCTATATGATGTATGAATGCTCTACACATACCAATCTACATTATGCATGTCATTTGGTTAGATTAATTCATGTAACAAGAAAAGATTTACAAATAGCATGTCACCTTTACATGTTAGACTCAAATATACAATTCGGCAACGATAACACAACAACCGCAATTCTACTCATAAAACAATTCTACTCATAAAACAATTTTACTCATAAAATGCACTAATTATAGAACCCAAAATTACAACAACAGACACCACAATTTATCTATTAATTAACATATCTATTAACATCTGTCATGTCAGGTCTAGTCGAAATTCATCACAACCGATTAACATATATCAAACCACATAATAATTATCCTATAGACCTATATAAATAATTTGGTTTTCACAACCTTTTCCCAAAATCATATGATCCCAAATTTACTTTCGAGACAGCATTCTATAATATCCACACAAATATCATTCTTTTTTCGAGTATCAACATCCATAAAACAAATAATAAACATTCATCCATAAATGTAAAAATACAACACCAAGTAAATACCTCTGTAAATGGGATTCTACTTCTATGGGTCGTGGCCGTCGTACGATTCACGCGTTTCAAATAACGTCGGTGGGTGGTTGGGAACTTTATTTTGAAATAACATCGCTCAAGTTTGATCTAACAAGTGCCCATTTTTCCTCGCAACAATCTCATTTTTGTGGGGTGTTTTAACACATGAGGATTCATGAATAATACCCTCCTTTTGACATAAAGAATTGAGTATGTGATTAAAGTAATCTTTGGAATTATCAAACATAATCCTCTTAATACTCACTCGGAATTGGTTTATTTATCATGGAGAAGAATTGTACAAACACATAACTGACTTCAAATTTTTATTTGGAACAGTAGAGGGACCCTATACATCAGTATGAACTAAACATAATGGAGAAGTACTCATTTGTTTACTAACTTGAAAAGGTACACGTTTGTGTTTAGCAAACTCACACACCTCACAATGAAGACTTTCTATGTCTAATTTTTTGAAGAGGGAAGGAAACAATTGTTTTATGACTCTAAATGAAGGATGACCTAGGCAGGAGTGGTACAAAATGACCTTGTCCATGTTGGTATTGCTTAGTAGATTTGGAGGAAGATTATGATTATCAAAGTAATGTAGACCATTCCATTCTCTTGTATTACCAATTGTCCTCCATGATTGTTGTCTTGAAATACACAAGATTTATTATTAAAATTAATAACATTACACGATAGGTCTTGTGTTAGTTTTTGTATGGAAATTAAGCTAGTGGCCAATTTAGGAATATGAAAGACATTTTTTAGAGTTATGGATAAGTTTATTTGGACATCTCCTTGACCTGCTGCAGTTAGAAGGGTACCATATGCTTTGGATATTTTCGTGTTGCTAGGGCAAGGTGAATAAGTCGAGAAGTGTGTACGTAAGGGTATCATGTGGTAAGTGACTCCAGAATCTAGTATCCAATATTGATTATAGGTTGTATCTGAAGCATTAAGTCCAAAAGAAAATTTAAACTTACATAGAGGAATTGTACTTGCATACACCAGAGAACTAGTACATGTCGGTTTCTCCAACTTACTAAGAAGTGATCTAATCTTCTCTACTTCATCTTCATTGAGTCGAGCCAAAAAAATCCACAAGCTATAAGTGTGTTATAATGCCGCAAGAGAAAAGTCCGAGCAAAAACCGTGTGTGCTTCAAATGACCCACAAACCAAACTACTATGATCAGAAAGTGAACCCTCAAAACAAAACGAGAAACGACCGATCTACAATCTTGTTGAAAACGACACTAAAGTCTAGACCGCCGCTGTCACATACTCACGTGTGGAGAAGATGAGAGAAATTAGCTACGCGCAGTTCAGAGAGCCGTCGGTGGAAGCCTAACAAACTCAGAGTGATGAATGATGGGTGTGGAGAGGAGATGGGATAAATTAGGTTTAGTATGTTGAGAGAGAAGATAAGGAAAAGAAGTGTGTAGTGGAATTATGAGAGTAATGTCAGACTTTGGTATTCTGGACGTAAGTTGCAAATATAAAATTTTAGAGTGATGAGAGTGTAAAATATTATGGATATCAATGCAATTTTTTCAAGGTTAAGGGTATATTATAAAAAAAATTGGGCACCTGATGTTCTGGTTACACTCGACTCTAAGAGTAGGGACGAACAATTGATAGTAAACAAGATTGTTGTGAAAAATAATCTAAATTTTTTATTCTTCTTCACAAACTTTAGAGATCAAGAATAACTAGGAGTATAGGAGAATTGATAAATAATATTTTTTTCTTATCTAGATTTCTAATTTTAGTATAAAAATTTATGGGTATGTATTCAACCATAAAACTCAACCATTTATAAATTTAGAATTTAGACTTAAATTTAAGAAGAAAAAACATTAAACCACTAAATTTTTAACATTTTTTTTACCATATAACATTTTATACTATAAAATAAAAGCTCTTGTTTGCCGCCAATCTCTGTTCTCGTAACAAATATTGACAATTTGAATGAATAATATTCTTTCTTATAGTGTTTAATCGAGTAAAAATGAAGTAAATTATTGCCAATATATGGACGAAGAATTAGTGCCAATTCCATGGATTTTAATTAGGAATAATACTCTTGCATGTGCATGTACCCTCTAGGTACCTAAGTACCCATACCTGTACCTATTATCTGTGTTTGAATTAAAATAAATTGTAAAATCAGAAAATACTATATTATTTTAAAACAATTAAGAAAATATTCAGAGTTCTATAATATTAAGTCATAAAATAAAGTATTTTAATTATCCAAAAATATATTGAGTCATGTAAACATTTATTTAATTTAGTGATATTAATAGAAATGAAATAAAATTAATAAATAAATTACTAGACTAAACACAAATTTTTTTAATAAAAAGTTAAAAACAAAACAAAATTTAGAAACCAATTATCATCTTTTATGAAATTAATTGTTATCTTTATTTATGTCTAAGTTATGGAATATTTTATTCCGCCCAAAAAATTGAGAAGAATTTAACTAACTCTTGTTAAAATTTTATTTGTATATTTAGATTGGTAGTCTAAATATTATTAGTGATAATTAAACTTTTTTTTTTTTGACATTTCTCTTTCTGTGTATGTATAAATTAATAAATAAATATAAATACTTTTATATCATAATAATAAAATTTAAAATAATATTTATGTTATGCGAGTGCGGGGAGAGTTTGGTACTAAAGTATGTGTACCTGCATTCATATCCAATGATTTCTTAAGGTAATTATTTTTGCTTACACATGTATCCATAATACGGGTTTTTATCTTATCCGTTTGTGATATCTTTTACGAATATCCAATGAATATCAGTTTAATTGTCATCCTTATGAGTAACTAACTCTCCATTATTAGGGATGAGTTAAACTTAATTAATGAAACATCTGAATATGTTATTTGATATTTGGTTTATTGAATGAAATTATTAAATTGTTTTTCTCATCTCTGTTCTGAATTCTATTTATTGATTGATCATTGTTAAATTGATTTTTTATTAGTATTTTGAAATAGAAGTGGGCTATATGAATGCTTAGATGAGAACTCATGAATTTATATTCTAGGAATATATGCAAATGCATGAAATCAATTGAGATATTTGTAGAAGCAATGGATCAATTCTTGAATTCTTCTTCTTTTATGCTTAATTCTAATATTAAATTCACTAAAAAAGTAGGGATTATTTTAGGGTTAAAGGTCATGTAACTAAGAATTAAGACAAAAACATTAAAGTGAATTCGATAATAATTCACAAGAAAAAGTCAATAACCATAGCTAAATCAATAATTAAAAGAAAAATCTCCCTAACGCTTTTATTATTATTATTATTATTATTATTATTATTATTATTTTTATTATTATTATTATGTTTAAATATGTTTTTGGTCCCTGTAAATATAACAGTTTTTAGTTTTAGTCTTTGTAAAAAATTTTGTTTGGATTTCATCCCTGTAATATCAGAAAAACTTATTTTTAGTCCTTAACGTCAAGTGGATGTTACAAAAACGTTAATTGACAATAGGAAACGTGGACCAAACTTTTAAATATATTTTTGGTCCCTGCAAATATAACAGTTTTCAATTTTAGTCATTGAAAAACATTTGTTTCTATTTCTTCCCTGCAATATCCAAAAAATTTATTTTTGGTTCTTAACGTCAAATAGACGCTATAAAAACGTGAGCCGATAAATAGAGAAAAACGTGGACCAATCGTAGCACTCCAATAGAAATATTAATTTAAATATTAGAATAATCTGTATACTTATTTTTATTTGTTATTCAAATATTGTTTCGGTTAAATAAATTAGAATAATTATTTAAATTTGTTTAGAATACTTATTTTATTCGAAATAAGTATGCAAATGTAAATAGTTATTTTAAATAAATTTAAACGAAAAAAAAAGTGTTTTACTAATTTCTAATAAAATAAGTATACAACTCTAATGGAAATACAAATTTAAATAATTATTCTAAACAAATTTAACTGAAATAATATTTAAATAACAAATAAAAATAAATATACAAATTATTCTAATATTTAAATTAATGCAAAGTAAATTAATACTTTAAAAATGGTGTACATTAATAATGAAAAATACAACTGAAAAAATAATTAAAATTATATTAAATATTAAAAATAATATTCCAAAATCATATCTTATATAAGGCTTGTTTGGTATATAATTTTGGATATAGCAAGATCGTCTTTCGCTTTCTAGCTAATGGCTTTGCTCCAATTTATCTTTATCTCGAGTAATATGGAACTCTAATTTTCCTCGTCCAACTCGATGCAAGGCATCATATAAAGTCAAACAATTCCTCGTTGATCTTCAAAATTCCAACCTTCAATTTGAGAGTTATGATGTCCTAAAACTTTGTTTAGTATAATATTTAACATTCAATCATTTTAGGATACATTTCTTTTTTATAATTAATTAACTTTTTAATAAATTTAAATTGTGGAGCAACATCATTAACGACTAATTAGATATTTTGATGAACTTCTATGTTTGATGGGGTTGTTTTGTATGTTTAGCCACTCTACTAATGTTTTGAATATTTAAACTACTTTATTTCTTGTTTTAGTTAAGCTCAATATATGAATTGGTCTTATTACTTTTCAAAAAATTATATAAATTGAATTTAGTTACAATAGTTATATAATTCTGTATTTAAATCATGTGGATGATATTTATGAATAATTTTTTATTTTAATTAATAAAAAATAGGAAAAAAATTGTATCATAATTTTTATTTTAAATTATTAGGCTTGCGACGGTTTAAATTGTCTCAAAATGAATATACCGATGGTTTATAACTGTCGGAATTTTTAAAGAACAAATAATTTTGAGCGTGTTTAACGACGGTTCTAACTGTCGCAAAACGTTTGTCGAGGCGGTTAGAAATGTCCCAAATGTTGCCGACAGTTGGAACGACGGTTTTTCTGAATTGTCGCAACCTGACCTTGCGACGCACGAATCTACGATGGTTGGAGAACCGTCGCAATCATCCATTTACGCGGTTATAACTGTCGCAAACCAATTTTTTTTCTTGTAGTGAGAAAATGAGTTGCTGCAGGAAAAATTATGAATTGCAGGTTTGGTTTTTGGCTACTATGCACAACACACTTGCTCAATTTAATCATGACTTAGTTTTAAGGCAACATATGTGTTAGTTTAGGGATCATGATACAGTTATTCGAATGAGTTTCTTATTTTGTTTATGTTCGTTCTATGAGCACATGATTTTGATAGGGACTTTATAACCATTCGTAGAAGGTGCATAATGTCTTTTCACCACTATACTGAGTCATATACTTTATTAATGTAAAGGTTGAAGTATCTGTTGTACTCTAATTAATAAAAAAAATGCTTATAAAAAAGAAATTCATTGATGATAGTTATAACAATTTAAGTTATATAGAAACATGGAAGACAAAAAAAAAATCTACTATCACATAGTATTCATAATAGTATCATCTACTCCATTTTTTAGAAATAATTCCCAAAGATGTAATTAGATGAACCAAACATATTTTTATACAAAAAATACCAAATACAAGAGAATAATTAAAAGCTTGTTATCGGAAAATTTTAGGGCTAGTTAATTATTGAAAATGTAATATTAATCACACTAATTAATTAGTTAGGCTTAGGGAAGAAAAAAGTTAGTCTATAATTGAAGTATAGATTTTATGTAGGGATCGAAGTCTAATTATAAAAAAAATTTGATTAATTGCACCATCTGAAATAACAAAATATTGGGTGATATTTCTATCTGAAAGATAGGGTAAGACCATCAAGATTAGATCTCCAAAAATAAAAAAAAAAATAAAAAAAAATTAATTAAAAGGGTTTATAATATATTATTTTCAAAACTTAATTTTAAAAAATCTCATCTAAAATTAATATTATTTCAATAAAAATTAAATAATTGATTTTGTTATCAAATTAAACAAAATCAATTATTTAATTCAATAAATGATTTTGTATTTTAAAAGATTAGATAAAAATTTCGAGCACGATTCCTCTCTCTCAAGAAGTCATTTCGCCGATCTGAACGTTGAAAACAAAGACCTGAATATCGCGAACCTGCTGTCCTGAATAAACCCAAGCTCATGCAAGAATTTCTTCAACCAAATCAACTCTTTGCATGCTTCGGTAATGGCAATGAACTATGCCTTAATTGTAGACAATGCTACACATTTCTGTAATCTCGACTGCCAAGCCACAGCTCTCTCTGCAAATATAACCATATAGCCCGAAGTGGACTTCCTTGAGTCAATATGTCTAGCCATATTTGAGTCGGAGTACCCCACCAAAATAGGTTTGTCACCTCCAATACAAAGCCTCATACATGTAGTACCACGAAGATACCTCAAAATCCATTTTACAGCATTCCAATGCTCTCTACCTGGATTTGACAAAAATCTACTAACTGTACCAACAACATGCGCAATATCTGATCTTGTACACACCATTGCATACATCAAACTACCCACAATAGAAGCATAAGGAACTCGTTTCATGTCTCTTTTCTCATCTTCACTAGAAGGAATTTGTTTAGAACTCAACATAAAATTAGTAGCAAGAGGAGTACTTATAACCTTAGAGTTTCCCATTTGAAACCTTTGCAACACTCTCTCAATATAGTGTTCTTGTGACATCCAAAGTTTCTTCTCCTTTCTGTCACGCATGATTCTTATGCCAAGAATCTGTGTAGCTGCTCCCATGTCTTTCATGAAAAATGACTCGCGCAACTGCTTCTTTAACCTGTCAATCTTGGAAATATTTTTCCCAACAATAAGTATGTCATCAACATATAATAACAGGATAATGCAACCATTGTTAGAAAATTTTCTAACAAATACACAATGGTCAAAAGTAGTCTTCATGTATCCTTGGTCACACATAACAGACTCAAACTTTTTATACCACTTCCTAGAAGCTTGCTTCAAACCGTATAGACTCTTTCTTAGTCTACACACATAGTATTCCTTGCCTTCAATAAGAAAACCATCAGGTTGCTTCATGTAAATCTCTTCCTCCAAATCACCATGAAGGAAAGTAATTTTTCCATCCATTTGCTCTACCTCTAAGTCAAGAGTAGTTGCCAAACTCAACATGGTTCTAATTGATGACATTTTTACCACAGGTGAGAAAATCTCATTAAAATCAACACCCTTTCTTTGACGTAAACCTTTCACCACTAACAACGGTTCTAACTGTCGCAAAACGTATGTCGAGGCGGTTAGAAACGTCGCAACGCAACCTGGCTTTGCGACGCACGAATCTGCGACGGTTGGAGAACCGTCACAATCATCTACTTTCAGCGGTAAAAACTGCCGCAAACCAATTTTTTTCTTGTAGTGAGAAAATGAGTTGTTGTATGAAAAATTATGTACTGTAGTTTTGGTTTTTGGCTACTATGCACAACACACTTGCTCAATTGATCATGACATAGTTTTAAGGCAGCATATGTGTTAGTTTAGGGATCATGATACAATTATTCGAATGAGTTTCTTGTTTTGTTTATGTTCGTCATATGAGCACATGATTTTGATGGAGACTTTACAACCATTCGTAGAAGGTGGATAATGTCTTTTCACCACGATGCTGGGTCAAATATTTTTTTAATGTAAGAGTTGAAGTATCTCTTGTACTATCATTAATAAAAAAAAATGCTTATAAAAAGAAATTCAGTGATGATAGTTATGACATTGTAAATTATATAGGTATATGGAAGATCAAGAAGAAAATCCACTATCACATAGTATTCATAACACTATTCATCTACTCCAATTTTTAGAAACAATTCCCAAAGATGTAATAAGATGACCCAAACATATTTTCAAAAAAAAAATAAATAACAAATACAATAGAATAGTTAAAAGCTTGTTATCGATTCTTTTTTTGAAATAATTCCTATAGATGTAATAAGATGAGCCAAACATATTTTAAAA
>JBBPBQ010000003.1:40334086-40367449 GCA_037974755.1 Cicer yamashitae
AACCAAATACAAGAGAATAGTTAAAAGGTTGTTATGGGAAAAGTTTAATGCTAGTTAATTATTGAAAATATAATATAAATCACACTAATTAATTAGTTAGGCTTAGGGAAGAAAAAAGTTACTCTATAATTAAAATTATAGATTTTATGTGGGGATCGAAGTCTAATTATAAAAAGTATTAGATTAATTGCACCATCTAAAATAACAAAAAATTGGGTGATATTTCCAAGATAGGGTAAGACCATCATGATTAAATCTCAAAAAATATAAAATTTATTTAATTAAAATGGTTCATAATATATTATTTTCAAAACTTAATTTAAAAAAATTATCTAAAATTAATATTTTTTCAATAAAAATTAAATAATTGATTTTGTGATCAAACTAAACAAAAATCAATTATATTAATTTAATAAATTATTTTATATTTTAAAAGATTAGATAAATTAAAATTTAAGCAAAAATTTAATGATTTTCAAACAATAATATATGAGCTTTAAAAAAATCACACCTAACATTTATCATAGGTCCTAATATGTGTTGAGCAAACCTCATAGCCATTAAAGTGTTATATACAAATGACCAAAAATCACACTAATATTCAGTTTAGGTCTCTTAGGCAAACCTCATTATTGCCATTAAAGTGTTACATACAAATTAAAAGGCCATGATGGTTACATGTATACACGAAACCATGTTATACGCCACTATTATTCAATGCTCTTCGAGAGATTATAATTTGTGGCTTTACTGTTTGTGGAATAATGTGATGTATATGTGTACACGAAACTATATATGAGAAGTTTAATTAATTGGTGTTTGACAATATTTATCAAGATTAATTGATGTTAATATATATTTATTAAATATTAAAAATAATAATTATTTTGAGACAAGTTTTTCTTGCTAAAATCATATCTTATATAAGGTTTGTTTGGTAAAAAAATTTCCACATAGCAAGATCGTCTTTTGCTTTCTAGCTAATGGCTTTGCTCATATTTGCATCTTCCCAATTTACTTTTAAAAAAAAAGCTTCTTTTGGAAAAAAGATCTTTATCTCGAGTAATATGGAACTCTAATTTCCCTCGTCTAACTCGATGCAAGGCATCATATAAAGTTGAAAATCATCGTCGATCTTCAAAATTCTAACCTTCAATTTAGACCAATGATTATATTCAATCTCTAAGTAGTGAATATAAGGTATGATTATTTAATACTTAATTATATTGTTTATTATTTATATAATTATAAAAGCTCCATGCAATATTTACAAGTCCTTATAAATAATTGAAAAACCTTAAGAACTTTAGTTAATTAATTAAAGTTTAGAGTTATGATATCCTAAAATTTTGTTTAGTATAATATCTAACATTCAAATATTTGAGGATACATTACTTTTTTATATTTAATTAATTTTTATGGGTACCGAAGATTTAATGGTAGTTAAATAAATGCAGGAAGAAATGTATAGAGAGCAATGCAAAGTGCTAAGTGAAGAAGTAAGGATGATGCTTTGCAAACTGAAAAATGAGATTGATCAACTTGAGTTTATTGATGTATTGCAAAGGCTTGGAGTTGCTTACAATTTTAACAATGAAATAAAGCACATATTGGACAACATTTACAACACACAAACATCCAAGTTCAAGAAGAATTTATATGCCACATCTCTCAAATTTAGACTTTTAAGGCAACATGGTTATAATATATCTACAGGTTATTGACTCAAATTTAGACTTTTAGGCATCAATACCACATTTGATTTCTATGTGATTCTCTACAACATAAGGGATCACCACCCAACTATGATTTGAAACGTTTATTTAACAAATATTAATGTTAATTGGTTTAAATATATATTTGATTGTTGTAAATTAGCGCTATAATTATATTCGTTTTTTTTTAATTTTTTATCTTTTAAAATTTAACCCATGTAAGTTCAATTTTGTTTTAAAACCGTACTTGCTGTTAGTGACTATTAAATAAATTTGAGATGACTAATGAAAAAAAGATGAAAATAAAAAAAATGCAAACTTATATAGACTAAAGATATATTTTTTATTTATTTTCATCCCGTCTCAACTTTTTTTAACGGTAACTAGCAACATGAACAATTTTAAAACAAAATTAAACTTACAGAGTTAAATTTCAAAAAATAAATTAAAGGGACGAACATAAAAAATGTGCTAATTTATATGGACCAAATATAAGACACGTTGATTTGAACATTAATTTATTATATATGTGATTAATTTTTGCAGATGTTTTTATTCGCTTTCAAGATGAAATGTGTAACTTCAAGAAAGAGCAACCTAATTAATGTATGAAGCCTCATTTCATTCCTTTGAAAATGAAACTATATTAGATGAATTAAGAGATGTCACATCAAAATTTCTGAAAGAATATTTGAAAAATGGAGGTAACCACATATCACTTCTAATAAGTCATGCTTTGGAGCTTCCACTACATTGGAGAATTCCTCGTTGGGAGGCTTGGTGGTTCATTAATATATGCGAAAGACAACAAAATCAGAATCATGTTTTACTTCAATTTGCTAAATTGGATTTCAACATTGTTCAAAGCACGTACAAGAAGAGTTAAAGTATACATCGAGGTAATAATGTTAATTGAGTGGTTCCTTGATAAATTAAAAAATAAATTGATTTAAAAGCAGGAACAAATTTGTGCAGTTTTGTTTTGAATGGGGGTGTGATTCTATTTTGAATCAATTTTCAGACACGTATTAATTAATTTCATTTGATAGTTTTTAAAATCGGCCGGTTGTTGTTTGGTTCTTCACATGTTCTATTAGTTGTTTTAATTCTTTCTTCTTTACATTTTAGACACGTATGGAAAAATCTAGTATTAATATCTCCTTCCTTAATCCAATGTTGTCTATTTACTAATGCTTGATTTTTTAAAGATGGTGGAAAAGAACTGAACTTTAGTAGGGATAGATTGGTTGAGAACTTTGTTTGGACTATGGGAACAAATTTCAAGCCAGAGTTTGAATATTACCGAAAAGTAATAACAAATGTTAATTCATTTATTATCACAATTGATGATATTTATGATGTGTATGGCACCTTGGAAGAACTAGAGCTATTCACTCACACAATTGAGAGGTATAAATTACTATTCAATATTAATTAATTTCGCATTTCATTGAATTTTTTTCCTCGTTAGTATAATTATCAATGTTTTTTCTTATGATTTTAGATGGGATCTAAGTGCCATGAATTCTCTCCCATACTACATGAAAATATGTTTTCATCATGCACTGTATAACTTTGTGAATGAAGTTGCTTTTGAAATCTTGAAAAAGAGTGGATATTATATCACACCATACATGTAGAAAGTGGTAAGCAATTATTTGTCTCGTTATTTATCATAGCTTTAAATTGTGGTCCGCAACCGCAGCCACAATATTGCAGATTTTGAAGTCTCTGCAACGAAATCACAATTACAATTTAAGTTGCATTGATCATATTTTCTTGCATTTTTTCATAATATAAGTGTTTTCAGCGTAACTAATATTGTGTAACCGCAACCTCAATTTAAACCATATTATTTATTGCTCTTAATTATCTGATATATGATATATTTTTTCTTCATAGTGGACAGATTTATGTAAATCATATTTGATTGAAGCAAAGTGGTACCATAATGAATATACTCCAACTCTTGGAGAATACTTAGAGAATGCATGGATATCCATAAGTGCACCTGTTATACTTACACATGCTTACTTTGTAATTCCTCATTCATTCAAAATGGAAGACTTGGTTAGTTTAGAAGAAGACTCCAACATAATTTATTTTTCAGCAATGATTTTACGGCTTGCCAATGATCTTGGAACATATAAAATAAGTTGTCAACTTAACTTTTATTCTTTACAAGAATCTTTATTTATTATATTTTTTAGAAGTACAAAAAACTATAATAAAAAGCAGAGTATATGAAGTAATCCAATCCAATACATCAAAAGATAATATTAGAAGCTATCGTAATCAATTTTGAATGGAAATTTTATTTTAAGCTATTATAATCAATTTAAGCTATTATTATGTTAATTTTATTTTATGTCAACCCGTTAAATGATAAATTTTTATAAAAATATTTGAATTGTTCATTTATAGCACATGGACTAAAACTAAAATTGAACATTTAATTTTCACTACTTATTTTTCCTTTTCTTTTTTAAGCGTGAAATTGAGACGGGAGATACTCCAAAGTCAATTCAATGCTACATGAATGAAAGTGGAGTTTCTGAAATAGAGGCTTGTGATTATATAAAGTCCATGATATGTACAATGTGGAAGAAGATGAATAAAGAAGCTCATAGTTCATCTTTCTCTCAAAGTTTCATAGATACTTCTATAAACCTTGCTAGAATGGCAATGTTTATGTATGAGCATGGAGATGGTCATACCATTCAAGATCTTGAAATTCAGAATTGCATAGCGTCATTAGCTTTGCAACCCATTCCTATTATATGTACAAAAAATTAAGAGTTAAATAATGACATGTAATGTGTTTCCGAATTAATGAATGAATAAATATAAGTAAAATATATCTTGAGACTTTTTATGTTTTATAAAAATAACAGTTTGGTTAATTTTTTTTTTTCAACACTTATGTCCTTTATGTTTATTTCAGTTTCGTTTAGATCATGTAAGTTTTTATTTTTTCCATTTAGTTTTTTAAATTATTTTACGTTTGCATTTTTAGTCATTTGTCTCACTTTCAACAACAACTAGTGCAATTAAAAATATTTGATCATTAGAAACTCTATCAAATGTTTCAACAATATATTCCTCATCTTAATCCTTAAGAAAACAATCATCAAACCTTATACAAATTCTACATAATTTCTTGATTTTTTACAATCATTTACACACACGTATAGGTTCTAAATCTTGGTACTAAATGTCTATCCACATAATTAATATCATTCACTTCATTCACTTTGAAAAATCAATTTACTGCATTGTTTGAATTAGATTTTAATTAATAGTAATTTTAGAAAATAGTCAAATTTAATGAACTACTTGAATGATTTAATTTTACTTAAAGAATAGTGGTGCAAACAAAATATAACTTAAAGATTAAACGGAAACTGAAATGCATCTAGTGAGGAACATCATGAAATGGAACTCTTATTTTGCGTTAAAAACACACTTAGCAAGTGTATTCTATCACAAAAGTAGAATAAAAGATTATCGTTTCTACATGGATTAATTAACCCGTACCAAACTAATTAAGATTATTTGTTATTTAAATTAATAATAAGGGTCGAGTTGTTACGGTAACAAAATAAGAAAATAGCAAATAATTAAGAAAAATAATAAAACACAAGTTGTAAATCAATTGAGAGAAGTCTAAAGCCATGGTTTAACTTTTAACTTTGATTACTCCTGATTCTACTTCTTTTCGGATTTCTTTCTTCTGAATCAATTAACAATCCATTTACTAAAAGTATTAATTCATTTGGTCATTCATGATTAATATTATTTTTCTTAAATTGCCCCTTGTTTTGTCATGCAAAGTTTAAATTCAAGAAAAACAACTAGCATAAAAAGATTGAATGATTGGAAGCTTAAAATTAAGTTTGGTTATGCAATAATTTATAGTCACAAATATCATGTAGGCCCACCAATTAATTGTAGTACGATCGCTAACAACTAATTGATTAAAAACATGTAAAAGGTGATCAATCTTATGATTAGAGCCATAGGAAAGTTTAATTGAAAACTAGAATAGATAACTAAGACATAATAAAAGTATTTCAATTAAAGGTTCCACCAAAAACTATAGAATAAAATTTAGTTATTTATTATTATAAAGAAAATTAATACAAGGATAATAGTACTCCTCAAATTAAAGAGAAAAATAAAAATTCACGACGAGATATACTCCAACTCCAAGCAATAAGAAGACTTTTTCTATCATAATCTGCCGCTCTCACTATTCTCCTTTTTGCCGTGTTATTATGTTCTAATTGGCAAGCATTGAAAAATCGAGAAGCCTGCTCTTCTAATTCAATAGGCTCAAATTTTTTTCTAGAATTACATCCTCAATATGGCGGTGAAACCCACTCTGAATATGGCGGTTAAAGCCACTTATAATATGGTACTTTGACCACTCATAAATCTAAACTACGACATAAAAACCGCTCTAAAAAGATAGTGGTAATAGGACCACTAAAAAATCGAAGGGACTACGACACACAAACCGCTCTAAAAGGACAATGGTATTAGGACCACTAAAAAACGAAGGGACTACGACACCCAAACTGCTCTAAAAGAACAGTAGTATTGGGACTACTTAAAAATCGAATGGACTATGGCACAAAAACCAATCTAAAAGGACACTGGTATTAAGACCACTAAAAAGTCAAAGGGACAAAAAAAATGGAAGAAATTGCTCAGAAATGCAACGAGCAGAAGAGGGAGAAAAGATAAAGTTTGGAATTGTATCCAACTTTGGTGTGTTTTTCACAAGAATTTGACCCTCTTTATATAACGATGGAAGCAAACCAACATATGTTAACTATGCAATATGAAACTTTAGTATTTATATAGAATTGAAAACTACTCAATATATGAGAGCTTTCTGTTGGAACCAAGTTGATTTTATACTTAGAGTTTTGATGATAACAAAAGTATTTTATGAGAACAATATATTTGACTTCAAAGAGTATGAAATAAGATAGGGTCAAGATTTGAAGAAGATTTGATCAAGATTTATCTACAACAAAATATGAACATAATCAATTTGAAGAATTTAGAAACGCAATCTAAACAAAATACAAACAGGATCAATCTGAAGAATTTACAATCTCAATCTAAACAAAATAGGAACAAAATTAATCTGACGAATTTACAAACCCAATCTGAACAAAATACAATTTAGAATTAAACAAGGAATAAATTGAAACCCAAATTTTAATTATAAATAGATACTCAAGGCTGAAGAAGAAAGTCATCGAAAAGCAGAAAATAGTAGTCTTAGAGTTCAACGAGAGAAGCACTTATTCGAATGAGAAATATTCTCTAAGTGTTTTTTCTTAGAGTGTGAGAGTTATTATTATTATTATCGGCTTTGTTAGAAGCAAACACTTAAAGTTCTAATCTTTTGTATCCAACCCGATAGTGGTTTAGTTCCTTCTTCAATCTGGGGTTGTCAGATTGTTAGGAGAAAATTTGGCTTGTAGGGTCAAGGTCATTAGTTCCTCAAAAGTCTGGGGTTGCCAGGTTGTTTGGGAAGACTGGCTTAGAGGGTTGTAATTCAATGTATTTGAATTAGTGGATTAAAGCATTCTGAATGAGGGGACTGGGACTGGATGTAGCCAAGTTAGTGGTGAACCATCATAAATCTGTGTCAAATTATTTATGCTTTCATTGCTTGCTCCCTCTGAATCCGATTGCTTCTACTCCAAGTAAGTCACCAAAATTTAACTAGTTTTTTATTTATTTATAAATTATCACAATTCAACTTCCCCCTTCTCGTGTTTGCACCTTCAATTGGCATCAGAGCTCGGTCTCAAGGCTGAGCACTTTACAGTGTTTGAGAAAATATCTAAGGGTTTAATATGTAATGATTTAGTGAAGAAGCTGCTAGGGGAAACATCAACATACCACCTCTGTTTGATTGAGAACGTTTTGAGTACTGAAAGGACAGGCTGAGAAGTTTCTATATTTCATAAGATCCTGAACTTTGGGACTTGGTGGGAGATGGTTAAATATTTCAAAACTGTTGGTATTGAAATTCCAAGAAAAGACATGAATGATGATCAAACGAAGATGTACAAGATGCATCATAAGTCCAGAACATTCATGATAAATGCAATCACCTTCAAGGAGTTTGACAAGTGCGCCAACAAGGAGACAACAAAGAGTATTTATGGTAGTCTGATTCTGACCCATGAAGGAAGCAAGCAAGTTCAAGAAGCCAAGGAAAACCTCCTAGTCAAAAAGTATGACCTATTCAAGATGGAAGAAGATGAAGACATTGAAACAATGTTTTCCAGATTCCAAATCCTGGTCTGAAGACTAAAGGTACTTGAGAAGAGTTATACTATAGCTGATCATGTGAAGAATATCCTTAGGAGTCTGACAAGCCAGTGGAGACCTAAGATCACTCCCATTCAGGAAGCAAAGGATCTGAATACTCTTAAGCTAGAAGAATTAATCAGCTCTCTTAGATCACATGAAATTGAGCTTGAAAAAGATGAGCCCAAGAAGAAGAACAAGACACTGGCCTTGAAATCCAAGTAGAAGAAGGTTCTAAAGGCAACATCAGAATCAAAGGATAGTGATTCAGATGATCAGAATCTGAACTCAGAGGAAGAGGATATTGCCTTCATATCTAGAAGAACTCAGAGGATATGGCACAACAAGAGGAAATCTTTCCCTTAGAAAGATTCCAAGCAATCCAATAGAGGAAGGAATGAAAATTTAGACAAGAAAAGAATTTTCTGTTATGGATGCAATGAATCTGGACATATCAAGTCAGACTGTCCAAATTTGGAGAAAGGGAAACACTAGAGGAAAGATTCTAGACCCAAGAAAAAGAGTCTGATGGATACATGTGATGATTCTGATGAATCCTCTGACAATGAACAAACATATTTGGCTCTGATGGCTCATACCAACTCCACCTCTAGATCCAACTCAGATTTTGACGCTGTAGTGAATCAACAGATGAAGAAATTGAGGTATTTTATAAATTTACTCGATCTGATTTAATTACTGCTATAAATGATTTTTTAAATAAGAATCACAAATTGTCTTTAAAACTGAAAACACTTAGAAAAGAAAATGCAAACCTAACTGAAAAAGTTAACATGTTACAAAATCAAAGTGTTGAATTTAAAACAGCAAATGCAACTCTGAAAATTGTTATTGCTGAACTTAAGGCTAAAAATCTAACTCTGAAAAGTAATCATAGTTCAACATTAGTTGAAAATACCACATGTAACTCTAATAAGCATGAAGAAGTATTTCAAGATTTTCTTGCTAATGGTATGAAAAGAAGCAAATATGCTTTTATGACTTATGGAGTTAGTAGAACTGGTAAAAGAGGTATAGGATTTGAAGAAACTGTAACTAAACCTAAACCTATTACCTCTGATATCTTGTGTAGTGTTTTCTCTAAGAAAGGTCACTCTAAATTATCTTGTCCCCTGTTAAAAACAAGGAAAGACCAGAAACCTTACAAGACTAACAAACCAGGACCCAACCAAATTTGGGTACCTAAGAACAAAATTGTCTTTTTTGCAGATTTCCTCAGCAATCAAGTTAAACCACCAATCATGGTACTTGGATAGTGGATGCTCGCGACATATGACAAGAGAAAAGTCTATGTTCCAAGAAATAACACTGAACAAATGAGGCACGATGACTTTTGGAGGAAAGCAAAAAAGCCAGATCATTTGTCAAGGTACAATTGGTAATGGTACTTCCCCTACTATTAAAGATATCTGGTTTGTTAAAGGTCTTATGCATAATTTATTCAGTATTAGTCAGCTAATTGATAATAACTATGATATTATATTCAATCAAAAAACATGCAAGACAATTAGTTAGAAAGATGGATCTGTACTCTTTACAAGTCAAAGGTAAAACAACATTTATAAGATAAACTTGTTTAGTCTAGAGAAACAAGAGGTTAAGAGTCTTATGTTAGTAAATGAAGAGAAACTAATTTAGCACAACAGATTAGGTCATGCAAACCTTAGATTAATTTCAAAACTGAATAAACTTCAACTAGTCAGTGGTCTACCTAAGCTTAGTTACAAAACTAAAATTATGTGTGAAACTTGTCAAAAAGGAAAACAAACAAAGAACTCCTTTACTCCTAAGAACTCGGTCTCTACCTCAAAGCCATTTGAGCTCTTACATATAGATCTCTTTGGGCCAGTGAAAACAGCCTCTTTAAGCGGAAAGAAATATGGCTTTGTTATAGTAGATGATTACACTAGGTGGACATGGGTAAAACTCTTAAGAAGTAAGGATGAATTCCACAAAATGTTTATCACATTTTGCAAACAAATAATGAATGAAACGGGTCTTAAGATTGTAACAATTAGACGTGATCATGGAGGAGAATTTGAAAACAAGTTCTTTGAAAGTTTTTGTGATGAGAATGGAATCTCTCACAACTTCTCCTCTCTTAGAACACCCCAACGAAATGGAGTTGTGAAAGAAAGAATAGATCGCTCCAAGAAATGGCCAGAACCATGTTAAATGATATGAATGTTGCAAAAGACATTTGGGTTGAAGCAATTAATACTGCATGTTATATTCAAAATAGAGTCTTAATTAGATCTATATTGAATAAAACACCATATGAATTGTGTAAAGGTAAAAAGCCTAACATCTCTTATTTTAAACAATTTGGTTGTACTTGTTATATGTTGAACACTAAAGATAACCTTGGTAAATTTGATTCTAGATCTCAAAAGTGTACCTTCATTGGAATCTCTAGAAGACCTAAGGCTTATAGAGTGTTTAATAGGAAAACTCAGATTTTGGAAGAATCCATACATGTTAAATTTGATGACTAATAGCTTGACCTTGAAAAGTCAGAGCAAGATGATGATAGTGCAGGTTTACTGGAACTAGAGGAAGCAGATGTAGACAAACTAGAAGAACTTGAAAAATCAGAGGATACAAGCAAATCAGAAGAATATGATAAATCTTCAAAAGATGAATCTGATCAAGTCAGAAACAATCAAGATAAGTTAAAAGAAAGATATGGATGGAAGTACAAGTCATCTCATCCTGAACCTCTAATCATAGGAAGTGCAAGTGATCCTCTGAGGACCAGATCATCACTATAAGGTTCCACTTTGTTTGACTTACTCTCATCAATTGAGCCGCCTCTATTGAAGAAGCATTGGCTGATGATGGATGGCTTCTTGCAATGCAAGAAGAGTTAAATGAATTTAAGAGGAATGATGTTTGGGATCTAGTACCTAGACCAAAGAAAAACATTATCGGAACCAAGTGGGTTTTCAGAAACAAGCTAAATTAAAAAGGTGAAGTGGTCAGAAACAAGGCAAGACTTGTCACACAAGGCTACACTCATCTAGAGGGCATTGATTACACTAAGACATTTGCTCCAGTAGCTAGGTTAGAAACTATTTGTATCCTACTTTCTTTTGCAGCAAATAATAACCTCACATTATTTCAAATGGATGTTAAAAGTGTTTTTCTAAATGGTTATATAAGTGAAGAAGTCTATGTTAAACAACCCCTAGGTTTTGCAAGTTATGAATTTCCAAATCATGTTTTTAAACTTAGGAAATCTTTGTATGGTCTAAAACAAGCACCTAGGGCATGATATGATAGACTTAGTAACTTCTTGCTTAAAAATAAATTTGAAAGAGGACAAGTAGATAATACACTTTTTTAGAAAATCAATAGGAAATGACATTCTTATTATTCAAATTTATGTTGATGACATTATTTTTGGATGTACTAATGGCACTTTTTGCCAAGAATTTTCTAAATTGAAGCAGCTTGAATTTCAAATGAGTATGATGCGATAACTTAAGTTCTTCTTAGGGATACAAATTCAGCAAAGTCAAAAAGGTATATACATTCATCAAACTAAATATACAAAAGAGCTTCTTAGAAAGTTTAAGATGAATGATTGCAAACCTATGGCTACACCAATGCACCCTACTTGTTCACTTGAAAAAGATGATTCAGGCGAAAAAGTTGACCAAAAAACCTATAGAGGAATGATAGGATCCCTACTTTACCTTACCGCTTCCAGACCTGACATCATGTTTAGTGTATGTGTATGTGCAAGATTTCAAGCTGACCCTAGGGAATCACATTAAACTGTTGTTAAGAGAATCCTTAAATACCTAAAAGGCATTACCAACCTTACCTTGTTCTACAAGAAATTTCCTAAGTACAAACTGAGTGGATACTGTGATTCTGATTATGATGGAGATAAACTTGAGAGAAAGAGCACTAGTGGAAATTGCACCTTTCTAGGTGACAACTTAATATCTATGTCAAGTAAGA
Organism: Cicer yamashitae; assembly: GCA_037974755.1. Taxonomy (NCBI): domain Eukaryota; kingdom Viridiplantae; phylum Streptophyta; class Magnoliopsida; order Fabales; family Fabaceae; genus Cicer; species Cicer yamashitae. The sequence continues at coordinate 40,346,131 of JBBPBQ010000003.1, forward strand.
GACAAAACACCATCGCAATGCAATTCTCAACTACTTTGGATGAAGCATCAATTTGAAGACTACAAAATCCTAGAATCCAACATTTTCATCTATTGTGATAACACTTCTGCCATTTGTCTAACCAAAAACGAGAAAAAAATGAAAGAAAAAAAAAAGGTATCACTTTCAAGTCTTTTTGTTTGATGAAAAAAGGGGGAGAAATATATTTGATAAAGTGGGGAGAAAATGATACTTAGGCTTAGGGGGAGCCCTAAGTTATGGGGAGTCAAAGAAATACAAAGAAAAATAGTTATAAAAAATACAAGTTTTGTCATCATAAAAAAGGGGGAGATTTTTGGAACCAAGTTCATTTTATACTTAGAGTTTTAATAATAACAAAAGTATTTTATGAGATAAATATATTTGACTTCAAAAAGTATGAAAGAAGATAAGGTCAAGATTTGAAGAAGATTTGATCAAGATTTATCTTCAACAAAATATGGACATAATCAATTTGAAGAATTTACAAACGCAATCTAAATAAAATACGAACATAATCAATCTAAAGAATTTACAATCTCAATCTAAAAAAAATAGGAACATAATCAATATGATGAATTTACAGACCCAATCTGAACAAAATACAACTTAGAATTAAACAAGGACTAAATTGAAGCTCAAATTTTAACTATAAATAAATACTCAAGGCTGAAGAAGAAAATCATTGAAAAGTAGAAAAAAAAAGTAGTCTTAGAGTTCAAAGAGAGAAACACTTGTTCGAATGAGAAATTTTCTCTAAGTGTTTTTTCTTAAAGTGTGAGAGTTATGATTATTAACGGCTTTATTAGAAGCAAACACTTAAAGTTCCATTCGTTTGTATCCAACCCGATAGTGGTTTAGTTCCTTCTTCCATCTAGGGTTGTTAGGTTGTTAGGAGAAAACATGGCTTATAGGGTCAAGGTGGTTAGTTCCTCAAAAGTTTAGGGTTGTCAAGCTGTTTGGGAAGACTCGTTTGGAGGGTCAAGTGCTTTGTACTTCAAGGTAGTTGAGTTAGTGGATGTGCCTTCTGAATGAGGGGACTGGATGTAGCCAAGTTAGCGGTGAACCAAGTTAAATCTATGTGTTAAATAATTTATGCTTTCATTGCTTGCTGCCTCTGAATCCGCCTGCTTCTATTCCAAGTAAATCAGCAAAATTGAACTAGTTTTTTATTTATTTATAAATTATCAAAAAGTTATCAACTTTGGCAAACACAATTCAACCCCCCTCCCCTTTCTGGTGTTTGCACCTTCACTTTCCAATGTGGGGCTTCCATAATTTTTAAATTCACATACTAACATACTATCTATGTTCCAATAATATCCCACTTAAATTAAAAAAATATTTCTGAAGTAGTGTCAAATGCTTCACTTTCTGAACCTTTGCATAATAAGTAAGATTCATATTCAACAAGAGTGACTCGTAGTCTTGAACTCTATCTCTGACATAAAACCCACACACAACCTTTTCATAGGGTGTATTCTCAAAAGTTATTTCTTTAACCTCCCTGCATGTCTATCTGAGTATAGTGAACGCTCTAGCAGTTTTGTCTCAAATTTCCATATGAAGCGGCCCCACTTCCACATTCGGATAGGTGAGTCTATCAAGAGTACTCTTTTAGCTAGGTACTCCACTCCACATAGAGTATAGAACTCCTTAAGAGTTTCAATTACTTCATCATTTCATCTCTTCATGAATCATACTTGTTTGATTTATAACAACATGTTCATCTCATATCACTTCACAACATGGTATTATCCATTAAACCTAATTCTTGGGATCTCTAGTCTTTTAGGTCGGGTTATCATCATGAGTGACTCTATAGACAATAGTCCCATCCTTTTGGATGTATTTAGGACTTTCTCTTTAGTTAATCCTTTCATCAAAGGATCTGCTAAATTTTCATCAGTGCGTACATGATCCATTATAGCTGCTCCTTTAAAAAGTAACTCTCTAACTGTGTTGTTATGCTTACGACGTATTTTTTGTCTCTTATCGTTGTAATAACGATTATCAATCTTTGCAATAACCGCGTTACTATCACAGTGAATCAACATAGCTGACATAAGTTTTTTTCTCCATAAAGGGATCTTGACTTGCAAGCATCTCAACGAGCTCGCTTCTTCACTAGCAGTAAGCTAGTGTTATCATTTCAGACTCCATAGTGGACTGAGCCAATGTCGTCTGTTTCTTCGATTTCCAAGACACAACACCACCAGTTATACTAAAAATATAGCAATTTGTTGCTTTGAAGTCACATGATAAAGTGTTCCAATCAACATCACTATATCCTTCAAGGACGAGAATAATTTCACAATATTTACAGGATTACACTCGCTTCTCTAAGGTCTTTCATATCAAAGATGTTATACAACAATGATTTCACAATATTTACAGCATCAATGTTTGAACCAAATATGAGTAAGTCATCTACATATAGCCATATGATAATGCAAATGCCATTTTCAGATTTGAAATAAATACATTTGTCACTTTCATTCCCTTTAAACTCATTCGATATAATCAAGTTATCAAACTTTTCATGCCATTGCTTAGGACCTCGTTTAAGACCATACAAAGCTTTATCTAACATACAAACTTTGTTTCTTGTCTATGAACCACAAAACCTTCACGTTGTTCCATATAGATTTGTTCTTCCAAGTCACCATTTAAAAAAAAAAAAGTTTTGACATCCATTTGGTGATTTAGAACTCAACCCAACCCAAAGATAATCGGTCCATTCGAGTATCGGATTTTCTCAAAACCGCCTCAACCCAACCCGCGTACACCCTTAAAAGTACGACAGAAAGAAACATTTTAAAATTGTTGTTTTAAAGTTTTGAAAATTTGTTTTGCCGTGTCAATCGAAGAAATTACAAGATTTGGTTCTGTTGCTTTTGTTTTCAATAAATCGTTTTGGTTTAAGTGGTGTCACTTCCAACGATGGCAACAAAAGATGTTATTCTTCTTAACTATGAAAAATGTTGCCAACATTCTAGAAGATGACATTTTAGTTGTCATCGAAACAACTGAACAAAAAAAAAGATAAGAAAACTGTAGAATTAACCCAATGGGAGGATAAAGAAAGAATTATATTTTTAATGGATTTCTTGATGATATGTATGATTATTGCAGTTCTAGCAATAATGCTAGAGATGTTTGGGATGCTCTGAAGAAGAAATATGATACCGAGGAAGTTGTGGCTATAAAGTATGTTGTGAGCTGTTATCTCAAGCATCAGGTGACCGATGACAGATCCATGGAGGCTCAATCCCATGAAATTCACAAGATAGCTCGTGAGATCATCTCTAAAGGTATAACTTTAGATCAACAATTTTAAATTGTTGTTATTATTGACAAACTACCCCTACTTGGAAGGATTTCAAAAAAATTCTCAAACATAAAACAAAGAATTTTGTCTAGAGAGTTTGATAACCCGCCTCTAGAGATGAGAAAGAATCTTGTTTCTTGTTTTCTTTTGAATAAGGCATGGTTTACTCAGTTTATAGGGGCAAATTTTTACGTTATTTCTAAAATGATATTTTTGGTTGGAAAGGGTACGCCACTAATGGCAAGTTTAAATTAAATGTTGAAATTAAGATAAATTGTCTCATTTGGCTTATATGTTGTGTGATTTTAATATTTGACATGTTAGACTCTGTCATGTGAAAAAACGTACGATTTCAAACATAAGTAACTTTTTAATTCCAAAGTTATTTTTAAATGATTTTGAAAAATGAGATTTTTGTAATCAAGCTAAAATAACAGAGTTCAAATAAATCAGTAGTTAGAGAATCTGAGATTTTAGATTTAATACACTCTATTATAAGTGAACATGATGGTACTTTAACAAAAAATGAAAAACATTATTCTATCACTTTTATTGATGATTTTTCTGACTATACTTTTATATATCTAATGAAAAATAAAAGTGAAGCACTTGACATTTTAAGGATCTTTGTAATTGAAATTGATAATCAATTTAGTAGAAAGATTAAGAGGCTTCACATTGATAGAGGAACATAATACATTCTAGTCTGTTTAATGATTTTTATAAACCGCATGGAATTATACATGAAACAACTACACCATATTTGCTTGAAATGAATGGTAAAAATGAAAGAAAGAATGGCACACCAAAGCCTATGAATGTGTATTCATTGTGTATGCAGTAAACAAAAAAGCGTATAGGTTTTACGACCTAAATGTGAAAATGATCATAGACTCAAATGATGTTGATTTCTATGAAAATATGTTCTATTTCAAATCGAGAAATAGTGGGGGCATTGAACCAAGTCAAGTTCCTGTGATGAGGAGCACTAAAAGCAACAAACAAGGCGAAATAGAATCTCAAAGAAGTAAGAGAGTCAAAATATCTAAAGGTTACAGACCCGAATATACGGTCTATACCTTAAAAGAGAATCTTGCAAATCTTCAAGAACAGGACCTGGTATTTAGTAGATTTGCCTCGTGGTTGCAAACCATTAGTTGTAAATGGATATTGAAAAAGAAACTAAATCCGATGGAACCGTTGATAAATACAAGGCTCGCCTTGTAGTCAAAGGTTTTAGTCAAAGAGAAAATATAGATTTCTTCGACACTTTTTCACCAGTCACTAGAATTACATCCATTAGGGTACACATTTCACTTGCTGCTAATCATAACTTAGTGGTATCTGTATTTTTTTCATTTAACCCGAAATGAACCGATACGATCAAGAACGGGTTGAGTTGGCCAATTATACATAAATAGTAACCTGTTTTTTATTTTACGGGAGAAACAAAAGTAACAACAATAACAATTTAATTGAATGAAAATATATTTAATACTTGAATGTCTCAAAAATCATAAAATTTCAATCACATCATTCCTCACATTTTTAAGAAGAAGAAGAAGAAGAAGAAGAAGAAGAAAAAGAAGAAGAAGAAGAAGAAGAAGAAGGTGGAAAAAGGTGGGCGAGGTGGAAAAATGTGGGTGACAATGCAGCTGCATGAAGTCTGGAACAAAAGAAAAAGGTGTGTTACGGGGCAGATCTGGAAGAGAAGAAGAAGAAGATGGATAGCGGTTACTGAAAATCTGAATGAGAAGAAGAATAATGAAACCCTATTGGGTTGCTGGACTATTAGACTGGTAAACAATTTTTTTTTAAAAAACAAAAAACATAATTAGTCACCGGATCGGGTCGATAGTTCAAATTGTTGAACCCATTACCCCGATCGGAATATAAGCGGGTTTCAACAGGTTGAGTCGGGTCGGACCCTAAAGTAACTGGATATGGATAAATATCAGGTTGGATTGAATTGGGTAATCAGGTTGGCGGGTCGACCCGCACCAATGTCGACCCGCACAAATAGTCGAATATCTAATTTGGATATGTTAGGAATGTCTTGGGACAATTAAAAAAGTGTAATTTCTTAATTAAAAATACACAAACAAAAAATAGTATTTTAAAAAAACCAAATAATTTATAAGGCTAGTGTTTTGGATATCACAACATATACATTTATATATGTAAATATATTCAAAAATAAAAACCTTTCATATATAGAAGTATAATTCCCAACTATGAAAATGACAATTTATTTTTTTGAAATTTTTATTTAAATATAAATTGTAATATCACTTATACTTGTCTTTTAATGAAATGACTATTCACTATAAAGATGGTAAGTAGGGATTACAAGTAGATGATTGGCTCTTGGCATATTAAGTTCAAATTCCTCTGTCATATCCAAATCAGATGGTAACATATCGTTCGGTAATTTCAAATCAAAGAAATGCACTATTTGGGCCACCACCAAACGCACTACAGTTAGACCTAATTTCCATCCAAGACATCCTCTTCTGTCCGAACCAAATAGTATAAGTTGAAAGTCAGACCCTCCAACATCTATGTTGTTTCCTTCAAATCTCTCAGGCCAAAACATTCCAAGGTCTAACCAATCTTTTTGCTCTCACATAATTGACCATGCATTCACAATGACACTTGAATTTTAGGTATGAAAAAGTCTCCAGTCACGCAATCTTCTAAGGATTGGTGTGGAATTAATAGGGGTCCCACTGGATGGATCCTAAGGCTTTCTTTTATTACCATGTCCAAATATTCCAACTTGTCCAAATCTGATTCATCCACTTTTCTCTTCATACCCACCACATTTTCCAACTCCTTTTGCACTTTTTTAATCACTCTCAGATTCTTTAATAGCTTTGTAACTGTCCACTCAATTATTGCTAAAGAAGGATCCGTTGAAGCTACGAAAATATCCTTTGCAAATGAAAATATAAAGAGTGAAAATTGTAACCGGACCACTAACCTTAAAAATCATGTGAATAACCGACAAAATTCTTACGATACGGTCTTCGTGCATAATTCATCTACATAAAATCAACTTATACTATAAGCATGACAAAAATATTTAATCGCTACTTAAGTATATGTCTAGTCAAGACTCTTTTTAAATACACCCATTGTATCCAAGATTGAAATATGAGGTGTGTACTATCCTAGATGAAATAATAAAGATTTCAATAAAACTTGTAGCTTAATTTCTCCTATAATTATTTTTATGAAGAAAGAAATAGACATGTAAAATTTTGAGATGATATATTGCATTAAGCAGCTGTTATGTTATGTAAGCATCAAACATGTAACCTTTGATGCAAAATGTTACTAACAAAGGATGATGAAATTTAAGCTTAACTATGTTTTACCATCATTTTAGCTTTGATATTGGATCGTTCAATACGATATTCATTTTCTTCAGTTCCAAGACAACCCAACATAATATTTACAAAATCCTTGGTCTTATTATCTTTGTTGTCGATAATTTTATCAAAAAATTGTTCAAAGATTTTGCGAATTGCTCTCATGCGCCTTGTTAATCCTTGTAGATGAAGTAGTCCAATATAAGGAATATAATCACCAAAATTAGGAGTTCCTTATAAATTCAATGCCTCTTGCATCACAACTTTGAATCCCTTCTCATCCAATTCCTTGTCCATATACTTTTTCCCAAAAAGCATTCTATAAGTCACATATATCAACAATGAGCGTAGAAACCTTTGCACTTATATCAACCTTTGTTCCATCATTAGATGATTTTCTTAGAAGCTTGATCAATATGTCAACCTCTTATTCCCTCATGCTTCATCTAACGCATGTTGCGCCAATAAGAACCATATTCACAAAAGCCAACATCTTTTTGCTCCCAAAAGATGTGTTTTGCTGCCTCCAAAAGGTGGTCTACTTGCAAAGACATGACCATGAGTTTTGAGGAAGAGTTCAGCAGGTTGAGGGTAAAGAAACAACTATGGTGGGTACTAAACCTAAGCGCAAGTGCATGATGGGACCATATTTTTGGGATAGTTTGTAAAGATCGCGATGAGGGTTTGACCCTAACTTTAGAAGGCTACCCAAATTTGGCAACCCTTTTGAATCTGGATGTAATCTCTTTACTTTATTCTTGTTTCCCCATTGCCAAATACAGGAGCTTTAACTAAAACATTGGAGTGGTCAAATTATTAAAATTTTAATGGATAAATAAAAAGTATAAGGTTTAAATATGTTTTTAGTTCTTACAATTGTAGCTTTTTTTTATTTTGGTCTTCGTAAGTTTTTTTATTTGTTTCGCATCCCTGTAAATACAGATTAATTTAAAAATAGTCCCTCATCTCAATTTTTGTTAAAAAAACTCTGACACCGTTTAAATGACGTGACAAGTTGGTGATGTGTCAGTATTTTAAATAACTTTTAAAATTAAAAATTATAGACTAATAATTAAAAATCATGAATTAATATTATTTATTTATTAGAGATGAAAATCAGGGCATTCTCTTTTTCTCCTTCATCGGACTTCTGTAGAACGACCGCCGTCCACCCTGGCCACCGTCTCATTTTTTGTGAGTAATGTTGTCCTACATTGTATTTGTCTTTGTCTCCCATATTAAAAATCCTAAACTCTACATTCTCCTTCTTCTTCCCATCACCACCAGTACTTTTCTTAGTTGTATCCAAAGCCCCTAAACAGCCCTTCACAATATCATCAATATATGTAAAATCTCTAGCAACACTTCAACCGTTAACACCTTCAAAAACAGTAATTGTCTTCCCTTTCAAAATATCCTTAGTGAAAAATAAATAAGTCATGTTAGGTTTACCTCAAGGACCATAAACAGTGAAGAAACGCAAATTATTTATAGAAAGACCATAGATATGATTATAAGCATGTACAATTTCTCACCAACTTTTTTTGTTGCTGTGTAGAGACTAACTGTTATTGTTGAAGGAAGAGGGAGAGGGAGACTACGTGACGATGGCCAAGCTAGGCGGCAACTGTTCTGCATATTTCTTAAAAGGGAGAATCCTAATTTTTATCTCTCTAATAAATAAATAATCTAAATTCATAATTTTTAATTATAAATTTTTTATCTGTAATTTTAATTTAAAAAAATTATTTAAAATACTGACACCTCATCTAAACGGTGTTAGAGTTTTTTTTAACGGAAGTTGAGACGAGGGACTATTTTAAAAGTAATCTGTATTTGTAGGGATGTGAACCAAACAAAAAAACTTACGAGGACCAAAATCAAAAAAGTTATTATTACAATGACTAAAAACATATTTAACAAAGTATAATATTGTATAAAATTCAAAGTTACAACAACATACACCACAATATTTATATTAATTAGCATAACTATTAATATATGTCATGTCAGATCTAGTCGAAATTAATCACAACCAATTAGTATATATCAAACCACATTAACCACATTTATCCTATAGATTTATATAATTTAATTTTCACAACCATGTCATAATTAATAATAATTATTTTTTATTTTTTTTAAAATAAATATTTTTTTCTTATAAAATTTATCTATTTTCATACATTCAATCAAATTCATATGTAAAAGTTTCCTCAAAATTATATTTTAGATTATAATTTTACTTTTGAGACGATCATTCTATACTCATCCACATAAATATCATTTCAGAGAGTCAAGATGAGATAATAGATGACTCGGGGTGGGTGTGGAGAGGAGACGGGAGAAGTAAGGTTACTATGTTTAGAGATAGTCAGATAGATAAGATAAGGAGAAAATAAAGAAAAGATAGAGAGAAATGTATAGTGATATTATGAAAATAATTTCATAACTTGAGTATTCTATACATGAAGTGCAAATATAAAATTTTAGGTGGTTAGAGTGTAAAATATTAAAAATATCAATAGAATTTTTAAAAGTTAAATTATACTATAAAAAAAATTAGGATTCTCCCATTGAGTGTCTATTCGCACATGTTAAGGTCGTTCTCCATAAAATTATCAAATAGATTAATTTTTGTTGACCAAATTATAAATTGAATGTCTCTTAGAAAAATTTAAAAATAGTATTTTTAAAAGAAAATTTAGGGATTTTGAAGTGGTCGTGCTCATCTATGTCCTATAGAAATTCCGTCACTTGCCAAAGACAAGCAAGAAAAACTAGTAAAATTAATATACAAATAAAAATCATGATAGCTATTTTGGGAGAGTTCAAATTGCTTTGGCAATTAAGGAGTGTATGTATATCTACGCTGCCAAATGCTAAAAGAACCTAGCTTATAGAGAGCCAACAGGTTATATAATAATCTGAGTAACGAAAGCAACTTCATTCTTATAATAAGCATTATTATTAATAAGCATGCATAACTTGTAAATATTGATGGTGCTTAAAGAAAATGTCACTTTTTAAAATATAATGATATAAAATTATTTGTTGAATTCATTTAATAATGTTTTTACATGTTTAGTTGATGGCGACTTTTAAATATTAATATTTGAAAGTTATAAAATAAATAATGTATATACACATTAAATACGAGATTCATTTAAGTATTTAAATGTGAAAATTCCATTATTTCATGGATGTTAATTTTACCAAGAAAATGATTAAGTTTATCTTTAAATAAGCAATTAATTCTTGTAAAAAGAATTTTTTTTTATATTAGTCAATATAAAGTAAATATTTTTATTCATGTATTCGTAAAATACAAATATTTTTGTTTTATTCTCTAATATATAACATCGTTAATTGCTTAATGATCGAGTAATTAATAATTTTAAAATTAAATATACAATTAATTAATTTTAATCATGCAAAATAAAATTTTTTGTTTAACAACTTGATTTTTAGGCATTATTGGTTGTTTCAAAGAAACACCATTCCTACTTCCAAGTCTTGCATTGATTTATAGAGTGCTCTATACAAAGACAATAATAACAAAAATAGCGAAGATCTTCGTATTTTAAATCAACAACAAAAAAAAAGCTTAAGTTTATTTTTCTAATAAGATTTACTGGTACAAATGTAGTCTGAACCGAACTAGTTTTTAGTTATTAAGAACTAAATCAAATTTTGATTCAACTTGAAACAAATTGAACTAATTTTTAAACTAGTGAACCGGCTCATTGCAATGAATTGAAAACCAAATTGTTTTTGTTCAAGGTGAAGTCAGGGCCGGCCCAACACGTTATAAGGCCTAAAGCGAAACTATTAGACGAGGTTTTTTCAAATGTTCATAAATAAATTATTAATATTTTATTTAATAACTATAGAAAATTTCTGTAGCAGAATTAATGACATTTTCAAATTTATTTTCTTTATATTTTTCAAAGAATGAAATAAGATATTTCAACTGTTCTACAATAACATCAAGAACTCACTATTTGTCTCATGATTTCTCAATTTATAACTAATATTTCTCATATGAGCAATGTGCTCACTTTTTGTCTCATAATTTCTCAATTTATAACTAATATTTCTCTCATCCCTATTAGTTAAGTCAATTTACTTGTACTAAGAAGAGTATTAAATAATTTGCAACAAAAACAAAATGTTTTATTTAATTTATATAAGATTTTATAGGTTTAATTTTAAGAATATTAGAATGATGCTTTTTTATTAAATAAAAAAACTTTTTATTAAATAAAAAAAGATCTGAGGCTTAATTAAAAAATTTTGTTTTTTGAGTGACCTCTTGCTTTAGTGGCATTCCCTTTGAGTCGGCACTGGTTTAATTAAATCGAACTAATTTTGTATCAACTAGACCAAACTGTTTTTATAAATGAAGGAGAAAAAAATAATTCCTCCTCCAAAACAGCTCAACAACCAATTTTGCACATATAAAAGAGGGTTAAATAAGTTTTTATTCACTGTAAAATTTTGAAATTTTGTTTTATTCCTCAAAAAAAAATAAACTGCATTTTTTAGTTCCTACAAAGAAACATTCTAGAAAGAAACATTCTTAATTTGCCTTTGAATTTTTAAATTTTTGAATGATTAGTTTAGAACATTATAAAAAGTTTCTTCTTAAAAACTTAGAATTTTTTAACTTAATATGAATTAAATATAAATTTTTTAAATATCATAAACCCAAGAATGAAAAAAAAAGTAACTGAAATATAGACAGCGAACCCGAATTTTAAACTTTTACAATGTTGTAAATATATCTGAAAAAAATCATTCAAAATATGTGTAGATATTCCAATAGGAACGAAAATTACTTGTATAATAATTTTTTAGAGACTAAAAAATAACCGCAACGCAAAGACAACAGTTTTTAATTTTGTTGTGAGAACATTAAATTTTTAAGTTTTTAAGTTTCAACATTCAACAAAATCATTTCTTCAATTCCTTTTTTATTCTACAAAATCAACATTGAATAGCAGATATTCAACATTGATGCTTTGTATTGTGGCGGTATGTGATATGCAACTTTCTCTCGCTGTAGAAATAATTTTTCATATTATGTTGTTCTAGATCTGATACTAGTTTCTTTCACTCTGTAATTTTTTTAATTAGTTGATAAATTGATATTTTTTATTTATTTTTCTGCTGTTTAAATTGTAGGTTTTGGATTTTAGATCTTGGATATATTGTGATTTGCATTGACTATTCATATAACTTGAGATACTGATTGTTTATTTTAATCTCTCTACACTAGGTTAGTTAGTGAGAAGAACCATCATATTTAGAGTATTAGTTGCCTTAACGTGCATATAAAGTGTTTGCAAAATGTCCTAAGTAAGTATTAGTGTTTAGAATTCAGAGTTCATGAGCAATTATAACTAGTTGTGTTATTATTCAAATGTTACCTTTGCCTTTAATTGGTAATTTATTATTGAGATATATGAACTATGTTTTTGTGGTTATGAAATTGGAAATAAAGAAATCATTCTTGTTGAGTGCTCCTTGGCCATGAACCTCCTTTGGTTTTTTTTATTCACTTAACTCTTCGATTTTACAATTTCAAGCGAAGAATAAATAAGTATATAGTGACTTGTGGTTTTCCATCTATGTTATCCTCTTGGCTTGATTCTTCACTTCATCTTTCAAATATATCTATGACCTATTATTTTATCTCTTGAAGTCTACACATTGAATATTTGATAATAGAAAGGAAAGTGTTAGATATTGTTTTCAAGTTGTTGTTTTCTGTTAATATTTTGAAGTTAATTATCACACTCAATTTTTTGTTCTAGGGTACATGTTTGGCACGAAAGCTTGAGAACCAACTGAGTTTATGATATCTTTACTTTCTCAATTTTCTATGCTTATAGTTTCTTCCAGTTGATTTTTATGAATGCACAAAAATCATCTCATTAATCAGGAATGTGGAATAAGCTATGTGGAGGACATACTACCTTCAATGACTCCTGATATTTGTATTGTCAATTTTATACGATCAGAGATGGCTTGGTCTCCATCAGTCAGCTTATTTTGCTATTTGGCATCTCTTATATAAGAAATAAATAACTCCTTTAATATTAGTATATTATTTATTTAATCTGGGATATTTGAAAATAGATGAAGAGAACATGATTTGGAGAAAATAAGAAAGAAGAAATAATTTTATAATATAATTTGGATCAACTTAAGACAATAAGCATATTATGAGTAGTAGAATCTATTTTGTAGCTAGTTAATTAGGACCAACTATCTGATGACAATAAACATATTTTGCAGAAGGAATTTAGAGCTAGTTGATTGTGCTATAAACTGACTTGAAGTGTTCTATGTGAAAGATTACCTGTTGATTAAAAAATGTGTGAGATTACTAATGTCTTTGACCAGCTTGTCTCAATAGCCAAGCTTATAATTGATTTCTATGAGGTTAGAGATGCCACCAATGGTTTTGTTGCTTGTAATGTTGGTCTTTCATTTTTTAAGTTTACATTTTACCTACTTACATGCTTGACTTTACTATGATGTTGCAGTTACTATGATGTTGCAGGTAAGGAACCAATTGCAACATTAGGAGGTAACACTATAGATTGATTATGTGTGCAACTTGATTAACTGTTATTATTTCAGTTATCCTTAAATTCAATTTAAGTGTTCTTATTCAATTTGATTTTAGTTCTTCTTCACTAACAAAAAAAAAAAGTTCACCTTAAAGCTCACTAGTCACAACTCACAATACTCACAGGGAGAATAACAGACACGAGCACGCAGGAAAGGCAGCAGCGAAAATCTTGTGCAGACCAGGTAAATGACTGAACTAAACAACTTTTTTTGTTGTGGTCCCATGTAATTACAAAGTATTAAGAAATGATTTGCTTGTATAAGAGACTTTTAGTTCCAACAAGTTACTCTGATAATAACAAGTTCCAACAAGAGGTCTTGAAGTTCTTTTGATAATACTTATTTGTAATATTGTTAGAATTATATAATGATATATACAAGAAATAAAGAAAACTGATCAAGGTTCTTTTAACGTATAGCATGTTACTCTCTAGATTACCAACCCTATGCTGTAAAATTATATGAGTAGCATAAAAAGGTGAAATTAGCATACTATTTAATTAAAACAATAGCAGTAGCAAGCTTGTGTTCTTACTGGTTTTATTGGCAATGACATTTGACATATGTATGGTTCATGGTGACTGATGATAGAGTATTGAAGGTAGTGATTTGTGTGAAGTTACGCTTAATTATAAGAACTTGAATATATTTTGGTTATTTCTTCTCCATATGAACTCTTGCTCACTCCCTTTCTTGTCATTTACTTTATTGTTGCTTCTGCCAGAGAGTTCTTTGATGTCATTTACCATGTTTGAAATTTGTTTTGTAGAAGAGAATGTTTGTGCATATTACTTATTGTACATATTAATTTTATTTTGCAGAAGAATAATGATGATATGGATGAAGAATTTCAAGATTTGGAAGCACAAGTTAAAGAGATAGAGATAGATGTTGATGCTAAGTTTTATTTAATAGATACTAATCGCTATTGTGAATATGTTATTTTGATTATGATAATGATGATTGACATTATGGCTTAGGGTATACTATATAGTGATTATTGTGTATATAGTTAAGAAGGTTTATTAATAAATGAACTATGATTTAAATGTGTGTCAGTTTCTCTATTTTTTTATTTATTTAATATAATCAAAGACAACAATTTTGAAATGTTCTTTGAAGTACCAAACACAACGGTTTTGAATGGAATATTTTTTAGTGTTCTTTGAAGTACCAAACACAACGGTTTTGAATGGAATATTTTTTAACTATAGCTAAAAACTGTTGGGGTAGCTCATTCCAAAGTCATCTTAAGAGAACGATTTTTCATAGCAATGGTGTAGAACCATTCTCTAATATAGTCAACTGCAACGGTTTTTGCAAAGCAACTGCTTAAAATTGTTGCCGTATTGTAGTATCATAACCGTTCTAACAGACTATCTATAGCTACGGTTTTACATAGACGTTGTGGTTTTTGATTATTTTTAAAGATACTCGAAACGGAATTTTAAAATTTTACATGGACTAAAAACTTATTTAATCCTATAAAAAATAACTTTTCAAGAGTTTCTTTGTGATAATGTAGGTGGGTGCATTCTTTGTTCCACAATATTTGTTTTGTAACAAGTGTGAGTGAAAAGTCTCATATTGCTTAGAAAAGTGATAGTTGAACAACATATAAATGAGATAACTCATAAACCTATTACCTTAAGGTTTTTGATTAAGATATGGTATCCAACTCACCTGTGTGACAGCTCTTGGCCCAATATGAATGATCCCTAGGCTTCTCAAATGATCCAACAGTGGTATCAGAATTGATGGTTACTAAAGGGATCGACTCCTTGTATCGAAAGTCACACTTGAGAAGAGTATAACCAAATGAATGGAATGGTCTCATACTTGAGGAGAAGATTGTTATCTAGAAAGTGTGGGTTAGAAATCCAAAATTGAGTAATATATAAGTGAGATGACTCACTTGTATAGTTGATATAAGACAATCACATCAGATAAATAAAGCTTTGTAAAGTTTGGTTCAATTCAATTCTAAAATTTAGTTCTACTCTCGTAAAAAAACCAAGGATCCTTACCCTACATTGAAATTTGTTTGCTTTTTTATTATTAGAATTGAAATCAAACATCCATTGAGAAAGACACAACATGCTCAATTTTAGAGACCAAGATCCATGAGACCACAAATGTTTATGATTCTGGTGAAGAGAAAGAGAAATAATATCAATCTTTTTTAAGAAAAAAATTCAAAAGCAACTTTGTACTTCAATTTATTATATTTTACTTTATAGTTATATTTATGATAGTAGTTAAGACACTAATTCTTAATAAAGTTAATATGCTAAAATTGGTATTCTATTTCTTTTGTTTAAGTCATTTGTTAATATGAGTGAACTGGACAAATATGATAACTCCTTGTAGGACAGAGAAATGTGTATAGACAAATATGATAACTCATTATTATTGCTCCATGGTCTATCCTACCAACTCCAACAATAAAATGTGTATAGATTTTTTGTCATTATCGACCTACCACATATGGATTAAATATTTTTCGTTAATGCTCCATCTTGCCCACCAACTCCAGCCATAAATTTGTGTACTGCGTTTCTCATGTGTAAACAACTAAGAGAATGCATAAAATAATAAAAGGTTAAATGAGATATTAATTCTATAAATTTTAGAATTTTATATTTAGTTCCTATATAAAATTATGGTGTAAGCATATTTAGTCTAAGAATGACGTAAATTTAATTTTTTTTTAATTTTTAAATTTTTGAATGATTTTATATAAACTTGTTTAGAATATTATAAAAAATTTATTCATAAAATTTAGAACTTTTTAATTTAAGATGAATTATGAAATTTTTAATTGTCATTAACTCAAGATAAAAGTAATGAATATATGGATCTAAAAATGGAATTTGAACTCAATTTCTACGATGAAAATTTATATAATATTATAAATATATCTTAATAAAAAAAAATCATTCAAAAATATATGCCGACATACCATCAAAGACTAAAATTGTTATATAGTAATTTTACTTAATCGTAGTTTTGGTCTAAAACATATTTAATCCTATTACTTAATATCTCATCCGCATTTTAAATTCGCTTGCAGTCCTTTTAATTTTGACTCATTTACTGAATTCTCTATTTAAGTTTTTTTTCTTCTAAATTAGTCAATGATGTTACAATTTATTTTCACCATTAATTTTTAAGTTCTAATTCGTTGTGCACCGTTGCTTTTTCTAAGATGTTTAGTTAAAAAAAATGAGGTTAAAACGATGATAACATGTGCATAAAATTATTGAGGTGACATGTCTAATTGAAAACATTATTATTATTATTATTAATTTTTTTAATCCAAAATATCGAAATGTGATTACAATAATTTACCGCACCATAAAAAATATATTAAAAATAAAAATAAAGATAACAAAAGGCATGGGGATATAAACCAAACTCAGGTAGAAATTAATAAGATATGTCAAAATTAGGAAGATCTAAAGTACAATTTGGTATAGAATCGTACCAAATAAAACCATTGACCTAAAAGTAAGAACTCGCTAATTTATGACTACCTTATATGAGAGACATCAAAGTTAAAGCCTTTAACTATTTACTTTGAAGGCGCCAAGAAATCAAAGGGAAGTTACTAAAAGCTTGAACAATCAAAGAGAGACAAGAAGTTGAGATACTTGGGTTAACTTTAAATCCACCAAAGAAGGTTCCCCTATGATCTTTAAAAAGAGCTGTAAAAGTTTCTTTACTTAGATACCTTAGAGATACACCATTCGTGTTACAATTGATCCAATGCAAAGGAAGGATGAAACAATCAACTTGAATTATGGAAGGAGGGAAAGTGAGTGACATTTAACATAAAAATATTTAAGGAATTTAAATTCCTTAATTGAAGAATACATGTATCCCTTTTAATGTTGCACAACAAACATTACATGTATACATGGTCTTGAAGTTGAGAGCTCCAACCTCTTTTACAAACTTAGAGAAGAAAAATGGCCAAAGTGTCATCAACAGGGGATTCAACAACAAATCTTAGCCAATTCCAATTGCCAATGGAAAAAAGAACAATCGAAGAAAAGATGAGAAATTGATTCAAAATCTTGGCCGCACAAGGGTTGTCACTAGTTGGACTTTTCAAGATAATAATTGTTATAGAGAAAAGATAAAATGTTAGTTAACGAAGATGTATTTCAAAAAATAATGAAATTTTTTTTTTGACATTTTCATTATTTCTAAAATTGTACACAATTATTCATTTCAAAAATCTTTTACATTGTTATTAACAAAAGTAAAATAAATATAAATTTTAAAAAATAAAACAAAAAATATTTTCACAAAATAAACTATCCTTATAAAACAAGAAATTAGACAAGTTCCATTTATCATGATTGATTAAATATAAAACCTTCGAACAAGCAAGTTGATGAATTTCCAACCATGATATCAAACATTATCCTCCAAATGAAGGATTTGACATACCTAGCATTTAATTTATTGTAGTGAAATATCGTTTTCAAAAAGGTCTTAGAGCAATGAGTTATTTGCATGTGGATGAACAACAAATAATAAATACCAAGGACACTAATTCTTGCTATTTACACTTGACTCTTGAATTCTTTCAACACAAATTAAGAGTGTAATCTCCAATACTAGTGAGCCATAATTCCTAATGTTTTCACTCAATTCTTCATTCATTCCTCTAATTTTCTAAAATCAAAACAAAGCAAAATGGTAGTAAAATAAAAGAAAAGGTGAAATAAAAATATTAAATTATAAAATATTAAACAAAACTGTAAACTCAAGCAAGTTTTAACCCATCAAAGTCTCTCATGCATGAATTATTTTTTGTCTTCAAGCAATTGAATTGGACAAAAAATATTAGAAACAAATAGAGACAACGAAGCAGGAATCTAGGACCACGATAGTCTAAGTAGTAGCATTAGGCATATCAAAATTTAATAGAGACAACAAATTTAAAATTCGATTAGAGGTTTAAGTTCTCTGAAAACATATTTCTCGTCAATTATGACAGTCTCCTTTCCACATTCAAAGTGTTTTTAAGGGTAATGAATATACACTCAAAATTTCAATGAAAGCACACAGAACTCAAAAGCACAAGTTAAGGTTGTAACGAAGTCAACGGGTTCAAATTCGAAGTGAGATAAAAAAAAATATATATATATTCAAAATGCTAAAAATTTATAAATCCACCCGGCTAACCTTTTAGAATACAAACCAAACATAAGAGTATTTCAAACATGATACAATAAACATTTCTCTTTATTTATTTCTTTTTTCTTTCAACTTTAAATTTGTTTTACCCCTTTCTTTTGTTTGCTTCTTTTTTTTCTTCACATTTTTTCATCAAAGGCCATTAGAAACTCAATTGGGGTGCTCACTTTTGTGACACCCTAAACCCAAAATGACCTATATAGTAATTTGTACTAGATTTTTTGAGTAAAATTCGCAGCGGATAAAGAAAATTTGTTTAGAAGGAAATAAAAACTTTCGTAACTAATTTAGTATATCACGTTTCTCAAAGTACACATGAAACAATTCAAACTTTATTACTCAATTAAAATATTTTAATATAAATGAACTTGATTTGACTATAATTTATTAATTTAATTCTCAAAACTTACTAATACTTAGATTATCATATAAAGAGTCGTTGGTAATTAAAAAAGTAAAATACACAGTAAAACTCTTAATTCCCGGTATCACCTATTAGAGCGGGGTTCCTCCCAAATTTGAACTTCAAGACTCATTAACCTGTAATAACTACGATTTCGCAAACGCAGGGCCAAGCCAGTCAAACACCAACAACGAAGGAGATGAGTTTCGAAAACATGTTGATAGTATAATACAAGTAGGAAGAACACGCAAATAATCATAATAGAACCGTATCATTACACAAACATTGCTCAAGAAAAATATCACATTAAAAGTCAAAATCCCTCAAGGAAAATCAATACCTTTCACTATTACATCAAGTCGTCACAGAGAAATTATTATCACTTTTGAAATACATCAATCACAATAAAACACTCACACGAAAATGCAATGCTATGCATGAGCTTAGACTCTACTTCACAATGTGATACTATTCTAACTATGAAGTACTTGGTTAGGAGGCTTGATACTATGCCACCATCCTGGTGGACGGACAATTCAACTTGAGACACATATACGCGACAGTCGAGGTAAACGTGTGTTGCATGGTAGCTCCCGACATTTGGAGTGCCACCTCCAAGTCACCTAGGAATTCCCCACCCGAATACCTCCAAGGTCTAACAATCTTGCCTTAAGGCTCAACAGTAGACCGCCACGATCAGGCTCAATTCAGTTGTACTTCCCCGGAATCACTAGGCTTGTCAGGCCCTACCTATATGATGACAAAATAATCTCCACTTCACAAATTCTCAATATTTATTTTCTCCCCTCATTATCTTAGACTACTCCATTAAGAGCATCATCTTTATAAATCATCACTATTTCATCAATTTTGGGGTACTTCAATATTCTCATCACAATTTTATAACATCATTAATCATACATAATCATAATCATCATATAAACTCATCACAATTTTATAACATCACTATCATCGATCAAAAATCATCATTATCATCACGCATACATATATCATACCATGCATCCATATTTTATTATCACATCACATAAATTCGTCTAATCAAACATATGCACCAAATTCATTTGAAATCAAATATCACAATAATATCAAATACTACGCATTTAATGAAATTAAATCTATCAACACCTTATAAATATTTCTATTCCACATTTTAATCTCACAATTTTTTATATTTTCACATTAATTAATTTATCACTCAAAGGGCTACTGCCGTACGTAGCGAGCCCCGGATGAATCATTGGGAAATACGGTTTTCCCGTTCATCTCACAATATATTATACTCATGAATTCAAACGCTCTCTCACCCCTTACCTTATTTCGACGCTTTCACACACGAATACAATTCCACGAGCAAACTACCTTTATTCTTCGACTCTTTGTCCTTCAATCGATCTAACTCGACAATTTATGGGTAAACGTTAAAAATAAATTATGAGAAGACACTCTAAAATTAATTTCGAAATTCGGTCAAGGAATCTTACCATAAATCAGAAAACCAATTAGTGGATAATATAGCCGTTTTTCACACGATCGTTTTGGCGTTGGTTTCACTCAAATCGGACTTACGGTGAAGAAGAACGGTGCAAAATAACGAATTCTACAAACGGAGAAGTCGGGTATTTTAGGGAGAAATTTGGGTTGTTAAAAATCTGAAAAATTGTGTTTAATTGACTAACTCAATAAATTAAATAACATACTGAAATTTAAACGAAAACGGAGGAAGTTTTTCTGGACAGTTGTCGATCGTCGGAACCGATTTTCTTCTCTTTTCTCTTAGTGCGACTGCTGCCTTTTCTCAATTTGCAATGTCACGAACTCTCTTTCTAATATCTTTCTACTGTAACGCTAGGGTATATTTGATTTTTTTTTTTTTAACATATTAGTTATTGTTAACCTAACTCATTAAACTCCATTTTATTTTATTTTTTCACAAGGTCCAACTAATTACATACTTATTTTAATTTATTTATTTGCCACTAAAATAATATCTTTCAAAATATCAAATTAAAAGATTATTATATTATGAGAATAGTTAAAATGACAATTAAAAAATATAACATCAATATTTTATATAAGCCACTAAATCAATGGAATATATATAAAATAGGCACAACTTGACAAGCACACATATAAAGAAATTAAGCACAAAATTATTAATATTTCAAAACCCATATTTTATAAAATAAAATAATTAAAGTAATTAATCTTTTAAAATACATTAATAACCAAGACTCATATTCAAAATAATTACTATAATTATACTTATTTTATAAAATATTCACATTAAAATACTACCATCATTAGAGAATAGTCAAAATT
>JBBPBQ010000003.1:40367583-40424127 GCA_037974755.1 Cicer yamashitae
AATAATTAAAGTAATTAATCTTTTAAAATACATTAATAACCAAGACTCATATTCAAAATAATTACTATAATTATGCTTATTTTATAAAATATTCACATTAAAATACTACCATCATTAGAGAATAGTCAAAATTCTAAGGTAAATAAATATAAAATCAAAACTTTATATTAATTACTAAATTGTAATAAATATATATAAAATCACAATGTTATAACAATAAAAAGGGAATCAAACACAATATCACTACTATTCTGAGATAATTATTTATAAAATAAATAACTAAAAATAGAAAATAGTTATAAATAATTGAAATATGATTACGTGCATACTTAATATCAGTCAAACGCATAGAAAAATATTACATTAATTTGGTACAAGTATATACACGTAAAATCTTCTAAAATCTTATTATTTAAAATATTACACTAAAATACTATTTAGAAAAATATATAAAATATAATATTTGTTATTTAAATTACTCATGTAGTCCAATATGTATAATAGTAGCTCATCATCTAAAGCACCCATATAACGAAAACTAATCACGAAATTTATCACATGTATTCTAAAATAATTTTAACACCAAATTAATTATTTAAAATCATATTTCATTATTAAAATAGTTTATTATAAAATTTGGGGTGTTACAACTTTTGAGATTGAACATAAATCAATTATTCATCGAAGCTCATTCATTTCTTTCATTTTTTGTTTGTTGAATTGCTCCATTTATACTCTAAAAAGCATGTTAGACATATTAATCAATTCATCTTGTGTCTTATGACTAAGATAATGAAAATGAATTTTATTATGTTTGATGTGATCAACATGCTTTTACATGACGAGATCCCATCCAACAATCATTTTAACAAGAGAAAAAAAAGTTAGACAAGAGTAGGCAGGTTCGTCTTAAAGAGTTTAGAGACTCTGTTCTAATCTTAAAAATTGGGCCCTTAATAAAAAAAAGTGGAATTTTAATAATTAAAAAAATTGGTAAAATAAATTTTAGTACATATTCACATGTTAGACACAATATAATTTCGACAACGATAACACAACAACAACAATTCTACTCATAAAATAATTTTACTTATAAAATACACCAATTATAGAACCCAAAATTACAACAACATGCACCACAATATATCTATTAATTAGCATATCTATAAACATATGTCATGTCAGGTCTAGTTGGAAATCATCACAACCGAGTAGCATATATCAAACCACATAAACCATAACTATGTTATAGACATATATAATTAATTTGGTTTAAAGTAATCTTTGGCATTATATGTGATTAAAGTAATCTTTGACATTATCAAACCTAATCCTCTTAATACTCACTCCGAATTGATTGTTTATCATGGAGAAGAACTGTACAAACACATAACCGACTTTAAATTTTATTTTAGAAAGTAAACCCAAGTACAATCATCAATAAAGGTTACAAACCAACGGGCTCCTGATATATTTAGAACATTAGAGGGACCCTATACATCAGTATGAACTAAACAGAATGGAGAAGTACTCATTTGGTTACTAACTGGAAAAGGTACACGTTTGTGTTTAGCAAGCTCACACACCTCACAATGAAGACATTCTACCTCTAAATTTTTGAAGAGGGAAGAAAAGAATTGTTTTATGACTCTAAATGAAGGATAACCCAAGCGGCAATGGTACAAAATGACCTTATCCATGTTGGTCTTTATTGATTTATATATAAAAAAAAAGTTGGTATTGCAAAGTAGATTTGGATAAAGATTTTGATAATCCAAGTAATGTAGACCATTCCATTCTCTTGCACTACCAATTGTCCTCCATGAATTCTTGTCTTGAAAGGCACAAGATTTATTATAAAAAATAATATTACATGATAGGCTTTGTATTAGTTTTGGTATGGAAATTAAACTATTGGCCAATTTAGGAATATGAAAGTATTTTCTTAGAGTTATGGATGAGTTTATTTGGACATCTCCTTGACCTGCTGCTGTTAGAAGGGTACCATATGCTTTGGATATTTTCTTGTTGCTAGGGCAAGGTGAATAAGTCGAGAAGTGTGTACGTAAGGGTATCATGTGGTAAGTGGCTCCAGAATCCAGTATCCAATATTTGTTATAGGTTGTATCTGAAGCATTAAATCCAAAAGAAAATTGAAACTTACCAAGAGAAAGTTTACTTGTATACACTAGAGAACTAGTACATGTCGGTTTCTCCAACTTACTGAGAAGTGATCTAATCTTCTCTACTTCATCTTCATTTAATCGGGCCAATCCACTTTTGCTTTCACTAACTATCATATAAGTAAAAATCAATATACAAACGATATTAGAGACGAAAGATGAATCTATCAAACAAAACAAACTTCAAACGTCCAAAAAATATCCATAAACTGTAAGTATGCTATAATGTCGCAATAGAAAAGTCCGAGCAAAAAATGTATGAGCTTCAAATGACCCACAAATAAAACTGCTCTAATCAGAAAGTGAACCCTCAAAACGAAACGAGAAACGACCAATCTACTATCTGATTGAAAACGACGCTGAAATGAGGTCTAGACCGTTGTAGTCACATACTCACATGTGGAGAAGATGAGATAATTTAGGTACGCGTGGTTCAGAGAGTCGTCGGTGGCGGGTGGTGGCGGCCTAAGAAACTCACAGTGATGGGTGTGAGATGGAAAAAATTAGGTTTAGTATGTTGAGAGAGAAGATAGGGAAAATGAGTGTGTAGTGGAAGTATGAGAATAATGTTAGACTTTGATATTTTGAGCGTAAGGTGTAAATATAAAATTTTAAAGTGATAAAAGCGTAAAAATTAATGATATCAATGCAATTTTTTCAAGGTTAAGGGTATATTATAAAATAATTGGGTGCTAGATATTCTAGTTTGCACCCGGCTCTGAGAGTAAGGACGAACAATTGTTAGTAAACAAAACTTTTGTTAAAAGTAATATAAATTTTTTATTCTTCTTCACAAATTTTAAGGACCGAGAATAACAAGGAGTATAGGAGAATTGAGAAACAAAACTTTTTTCTTTTTCTAGATTTCTAATTTTAGTATAACGGTAAAAAAATCTAACAATTTTTCGATACATATTATACTATAAAACTCAACAATTTATAAATCTATAATTTAAAACTTAAATTTAAGAAGAAAAAATATTTGAGCCACTCAAATATATAAAATACAAGCTTTTTTTTCCGCCAATCTCTATTCTCGTAACAAATACTGACAATTGAATGAATAATATTCTTTCTTATAGAGTTTAATTGTGTAAAAATGAAGTAAATTATTGCCAATTCCATGGATTTTAATTAGGAATAATACTCTTGCATGTGCATGTGCAGGTGCGCAGCTGTCGTGTATTAATTATAAAGGAATCTGTTATGGTCAATTCTTACAATGTGGATTTTTTTCTTTTTTAATTGTAAAATGGCCAAATATAGAGTAGGTTGATTTTTTTTTCTTTTCTATTTTGCACCGGCCTCTAAGAGTAAGGACGAACAATTGTTAGTAAAGAAGATTTTTGTGAAAAGTAATAAATTTTTTTATTCTTCTTCACAAATTTTAAGGACCGAGAATAACAAGGAGTGTAGGAGAATTGAGAAACACAACTTCTTTTTCTTTTCTAGACTTCTAATTTTAGTATAAGGATAAAAAAATCTATCAATTTTTCGATATATATTCAACTATAAAACTCAACAATTTATAAATCTATAATTTAAAACTTAAATTTAAGAAGAAAAAACATTTGAGCCACTCAAATATATAAAATAAAAGATTTTGTTTTCCGCCAATCTCTGTTCTCGTAACAAATATTGACATTGACAATTGAATGAATAATATTTTTTTTTATAGTGTTTAATCGTGTAAAAATGAAGTAAATTATTGCTATTGGACGAAGAAACAGTGCTAATTCTATGGATTTTAATTAGGAATGATACTCTTGTATGTGGATGTGCATGTGCATGTGCATGTGCGGAGTTGTCGTGTATCAATTATAAAAGAGTAGACAACGTTACTTTCATTAGTTAAATTACTATATAATCCGGCCCCACTTTTGGTTCTCTATAAGCCAAGTATAGAGTAGGTTGATTTTTTTTTTCTCTTTTCTATTGTTATATTTGTAAGCGAGTGAAATATAACAGGAGACATGTTTTGTAATTAAAAACTTCAATTTTTTTTTTTATAATTCTTCGGTTCTTTTTTGTTTTGTTTTTTGATTTTTCATCTTTAATTATATTATTTGTTATTGGTCATTAATTAATTTTAAGAGTTATTTGATATATTTTATTTTTAGTTCTTGAATTCAATAAGGTGTGTCTGTTTTTATTTTCTTGATTAAATAGATATTTTTTTTCGTAATTTATTTTTGTTTCATTGTTTTAGTGCAGTGCTGAGATTTGGTGCGCAATCCACAATTTGACCAAATTTGAAATTAGATGTCCACATGGAGTCAAAGGAGTTGTAAATGAAAGCTAAGATCCATAGATATAACTTTTGTGAAGAAATCATAACCTATATTCGAAATCAAAAGAACAGGAAATTGTAGAAGAAGTCATAGTCATGTGCTTGGGTGCGTTTGATAAACCTATTTTTTATAGGATTTTAAGAGGGTATTTACCTTCTATTTTATCTTATTTTATAATTTTAATTTCAAATTCTTCTTATTTATTCATTTATTTATTATATTTGCAGAATTGATCGTGAGATGATAAAATAATTTAAATTGGTCAAATCTACTAAGTTTTTAGTAAAAAAAAAAATCAAGTTTAATATTCCAATTTATGAGTACAAGGAGGTTTGTTGCACAATTCAAAGATTGAATTTCATAATAACAAAATGTTGCCAAGGGGGAAGGTTGTTGCATAAAATGAGGATCTTCTTGCTATAATAAGGGGAAGAAATCATAAACAGGGAGAGTCACACTGTAACACCCCAAATTTTATAATAAATTATTTTATTAATAAAATAGAATTTTAAATAATTAATTTGGCGTTAAGGTTATTTTAGAATATATATTGATTAATTTTCTTTATATGTGTATTTTCTATGACGTGCTAATCTTGTACACATTTGACTAAATGAATGATATAAATAATAAATACTATATTTTATTATCTTATATATTTCACTAAAAAATAATAGTATTTTAGTGTACATATTTTAAAGAATAAGATTTTATGCGATTTTACGTGTATATGTACGTTCGTAATTAATGCACATATTTATATTTTAATTAATTCTAAGTATCTCATATTTTAGTTATTTATATTTGGGATAGTAATAATATTATGTTTGATTTCCTTTATTTTTATATACTTGTTGTGGCATTGCGATTTTATATATATTTATTATGATTTAGTAATTAATGTAAAGTAGCAATGTTATATTTATTTATTTTGTGATTTTGACTATTCTCTAATGATGGTAGTATTTTAATATGAGTATTTTGAAAAATAAGTATAATTATAGTGACTATTTTGAATATGAGAGTTTCAATTGTTAGTAATATGTATTTTTTTAAAAGGTTAATTATTTTAATTACTCTAATTTATCATATATTAGTTATGAAATATTAGTAATGTTTTGAAAATTAAATGATGTTTGGAGGAGTATTAAAAATGAGAAAAATGAGATTAAGTAACTATTAATTTTGTTTTAGCAAAATAAAAATAGTGATAGTAATAAAACAAAAAAAAAAAAAGTAAATAAAGAGACCAATGGGTTTGACCCATGTGTGAACCCTAATTGTTAACAAAAAAAAAATTGTGACAGACTTCCTCTTCTTCTTGAAAGAACGAACGCAATGCATCCATTCTTCCTCTTCTCTAAAATTCATTGCCACCAATTCTTTGCCTTTTGAATCGATCCCAACCTTTATCCCACACAAAATCGGCCATTGAATCCATTTTTGGCATCAGTTTTATCAATCGTTGCTCCGTTTCTTCAGAAACAGCTCCGTTTCTTTCCTTGGGCGAGCTGTTTTTGGCCGATTCCGATCACCACGTTTGTCGTTTAAAAAAACTGGCATCATTTTTGGATTCCTCTCGTCGAAACCTATAAGAAGCACTATTCATTTGCATTTTTCGGTGAAGTTGACGTTTGACCCTTCCGGCGCTCCGACGAATCGGTGAGACCTTTTCTGTAGTTTTTCTCGTCGTTTTGACTCTATTTTTGTTCCTAAAATTATTATTAATTATTTAAAATTTATTTTTATGCTCAGTATAATTTATCAGTCACGTCTCAACGATTTTGTGAACTCGCCATTATTCGGATTGGCTCGCTTTGTCGTTCTGCAGTTGCTGTTGAAAATTTCCATTGATTTCTGTATTTGAGAAAGCGTCTAAATAAGGTAAGGGGTGAGATATCGTTTGAATTCATGAGTATAATATATTGTGAGATGAACGGGAAAACCGTATTTCCCAACAATTCATCCGGGGCTTGCCACGTACGGCAGTAGCCCTTTGAGTGTTAAATTAATTAATGTGCAAATATGGAAATTGTGAGATTAAAATATAGAATAGAAATATTTATAAGGTGCTGATTGATTTAATTCCGTTAAATGTGTGGTATTTGATACTATTGTGATATTTGATTCAAATGAATTTGTTGCATATGTTTGATTAGATAAGTTTATGTGAAGATGTTTGAATGATGATAGTGATGTTGTAAATTTGTGATGAGTTTATATGATGACGATGATTATGTATGATTAATGATGTTATAAAATTGTGATGAGAATATTGAAGTAACCCCATAGTTGATGAAATAATGATGATTCTAATTTGTATTTGAGATGACAGTCTTAATGGAGTATCATAGGCCAACGAGGGGAGAAAATAAATATTGTGAATTTGTGAAATGGAGATTATTTTGTCATCATATAGGTAGGGCCTGACAAGCCTAGTGATTCCAGGGAAGTACAACTGAAATGAGCCTGATCGTGGCGGTCTATCGTTGAGCCTTAAGGCAAGATTGTTAGACCTTGGAGGTATTCGGGTGAGGAATTCCTAGGTGACTTGGAGGTAGCCCTCTAAATGTCGGGAGCTACCATGCAACACACGTTTACCTCGACTGTCGCGTATATGTGTCTCGGGTTGAGTTGAGGGGATCTATGAGGACAGGGCCAATTTGAATTGTCCGTCCACCGGGATGGTGGCATAGTATCATGGCCTCCTAACCAAGTACTTCAGAGTTAGAATGGTACCACATTGTGAAGTAGAGTCTAAGCTCATGCATAGCATTGCATTTTTGTGTGATTGTTTTTATGTAATTAATATGTATTGTGTGCGATGATAATTTCTTAGATAATTTGATGTTATTGTGAAATGTATTGATTTTCCTTGATTTTGACTATATAATGTGGTGTTTTTCCTTGAAGAATGTTTGTGTAATGATACGGGTTATTTATGATTAATTGCGTGTTCTTCTTACTTATATTATATTATCAACATGATTTCAAAACTCACCTCCTTCGTTGTTTGTGTTTGACTGGCTTGGCCCTGCGTTTGCGAAATCGCAGTTGTTACAGGTTAATGAATCTTGAAGTTCAAGTTGGGAGGAATCCCACTCTGCTAGGTGATACTGGGAATAAGGGTTGTAATTTGTATTTTATTATTTAATTTGAAACAACTTTTTGTATGAAAACCTTATAAGTACTTGTAAGTTTTTAGAATTAAATCAAGTAATTATACTTAAATCAAACTTATTGAGATTGCACTATTTTATAGAAGTAAAAAGTTTAAAATGTTAATTTTGAATTTTGAGGAATGTGATATCTCAAATTAATTATAAAAGTTTTTATTCCCTTGAAAACATATTTGTTTTATCCGCTCCTAATTAAAGTAAAAAAAAATTCTATTATAAATTATTATATATTAATTTGGGGTTTAGGGTGTCACACACACACTAGAAACAGAATCGGAGAAGTAGAAGAAATTAGAGAGTGAAAATAACAACACAAATTTTGGAGCAAAAGATCATACTCTTTGAGGGTTTTATTTATTTTTTTCCTTTAATTGATGAACACTTCTATTATTTACTTTATTTTCTATATGTCAATGAGTAACTAAGCTATCTTTTAGGGTCTTTAGTGAATCTTGTGATTAAGATACCTTTTTACTATGTCTTAGTTTTAAATTATAGTTTTATTTTAGATTTTTGTTGTTTATCTCAACTAAATTATTCTATTGTTTTATTTACATGTTTGAGATGACTAACTTTTGCATGCCTTAATCAATCAATTGACTAGTGACCAACTAAAATTAATTGGTAGATCCATAGGATAATTGAGATTAGGATTCTTGTATGATGAAACATAGATACTAATCTTTCAATCATTCAACCTCTTGGTTCTTTATGCTTTTTCTTAATAATATTTTTTGTATGATCAATCAAAGAATTAATTTAGGAAAAAGAATATTACATTGAATGATGAAACTTTATTAATAGTTTTAAAGAAGGATTGATAATTGAGAAAATGAATAAGAATTTATATAAAATTAGGACTTGAGGTATTGATATTACAAGTGAAACCATGACCCTAAGTTTACTTTCCATTAATTTAAATTTGTGTTGTTATATACTCTCATTATAACTTGTATGCTATCGTTACGTTTTTGTTATCGCGAACCAACAATAATTTTCATTAGTTTAAATAATATAAAATCTTGAGTAATTTGGTAGTTGTTAAATTAATCTCTGTGAATACGATAATCTTATATACTACAACTTAGCAAATCCGTACACTTGCGAAATTTTACACAACAACGTTCTTGTGGACTTATGGCATATTTCTGCAATTTTTTTAGTTGTCTAGTTTTTTCCAAGCACGTTTGGGTGCTTGTTATGCTGTTAAATATATAAAAGTTTTTTTTTTTTTTAATCAGTTTTTAGGGATGTTTTTGGATGTTTAAAGACCAGATACTTGTGCCCTAGTAGATGCAACATAGAGGAGACTGATTCTAACATCATTGAAAGAGTATTCTCAAGAGTCATTCATGAATAATTATTATAATTTTTTTTAATCTCTATCTTTTGCTACTTTGTCATGAGTAACTGAGGATAATAATGGGTAGGATTTAAGTAGGATACTATAGTATCCTTCCTTATACCCGCAATTTTAAAAAATATTTGTAGCTGGACTTGTACATTCGTGGGTATCAATCTTAATCCTTGTACAGGTACCCTCTAGGTACCTAAGTACCCAAATTATTTTAACACAATTAAAAAAAATATTCAAAGTTTTATAATGTTAAATCATAAAATATAGTATTTTAATTATCCAAAACTATATTGAGTTACGTAAACATTTATTTAATTTAGTGATATTAATAGAAACAAAATAAAATAAATAAATAAATTATTAGATTGAACACAAATGTATTTAATAAAAAGTTAAAAACAAAATTTAGAAACCAATTATCATCTTTTATGAAATTAATTGTTAACTTTATTTATGTCTAAGTTATGGAAAATTTTATTCCGCCCAAAAAATTAAGAAGAGTTTGACTAACTCTTGTCAAAATTTTATTTGTATATTTAGATTGGTAGCCTAAATATTATTAGTGATAATAAAACTTTTTGACATTTTTCTCTCTGTGTGTATAAATTAATAAATAAATATAAATACTTTGATATCATAATAATATAAATAAAAATAATATTAATGTTTTGCACACACCTATATCCATAATACGGATTTTTATCCTATCCGTTTGTGATATCTTTTACGAATACCCAATGGATATGAGACTAATTGTCATCCGTATGAGTAACTAACTCTCCATTGTTAGAGATGAGTTAAACTTAATGAAACATCTAAATATGTTATTTGATATTTGGTTTATTGAATGAAATTATTAAATTGTTTTTCTCATCTCTATTCTTAATTCTATTTATTGATTGATCATTGTTAAATTAATTTTTTATTAGCATTTTGAAATGGAAGTGGGCTATATGAATGCTTGAGATGAGAATTCATGAATTTATATTCTAGGAATATATGCAAACGCATGAAACCAATTGAGATATTTGTAGAGCCAATAGATCATTACTTGAATTCTTCTTCATTTATGCTTAATTCTAATATTAAATTCACTAAGAAGTAGGGATTATTTTAGGACAAAAACATTAAAGTGAATTCCACAATAATTCAAAAATTAAAAGAAAAAGTCTAATGAAACATCTCCCTACGCTTTTATTGTTGTTGTTGTTGTTGTTGTTGTGTTGACTTTTCTTTTTTAAGCGTGAAACTGAGACAAGAGATATTCCAAAATCAATTCAATGCTACATGAATGAAACTGGAGTTTCTGAAGTAGAGGCTTATGATTATATAAAGTCCATGATGTGTACAATGTGGAAGAAGATGAATAAAGAAGCTCATAGTTCATCTTTCTCTCAAAGTTTCATAGATACTTCTATAAACCTTGCTAGAATGGCAATGTTTATGTATGAGCATGGAGATGGTCATACCATTCAAGATCTTGTAATTCAGAATCGTATAATGTCATTAGCTTTGCAACCCATTCCTATTATATGTACACAAAATTAAGAGTTAAATAAAGACGTGTAATGTGTTTCCTAATTAGTGAATGAATAAATATAATTAAAATATATCTCGATGCTTTTTATGTTTTATAAAAGTAACAGTTTGGTTATTTATATTTTTTTGCAACAGTTATGCCTTTATGTTTATCTCATTTTTGTTTAGGTCATCTAAGTTTCAGATTTTTTTCGATTTAGTTCTTTAAGTTGTCTTATGTTTGCATTGTTAGTTATTTATCTCACTTTCAACAACAACTAGTGCAATTAAAAATATTTGATCGTTAGAAACTCTATCAAATGTTTCAACAATATATTCCTCATCCTAGTCTTTTAGAAAACAATCAACAATATACAAAGTCTACATAATTTTTTGATTCTTTTACAATCATTTACACACATATATAGCCTTTAAATCTTGGTACTAAATGTATATCCATATAATTAATGTTATTAACTTCATTCACATGCAAAGTAGCTTGAATTGTCTACTTACTACATTGTTTGAATTAGAATTTAATACTAATTCTAGAGAATTGTCAAATTTAATGGACTACATACATGATTTAATTTAACTTAAAGGATAGTGGTGCAAACAAAATATAACTTAAAGATTAAGCGAAAACTGAAATGCATCTAGTGAGGAACATCATGAAATGGAGCACTTATTGTGTATTAAAAACACACTTAGGAAATGTATTCTATCACATAAGTAGTATAAAAGATTATCATATCCACATGGATTAATTAACCCGTACCAAACTAATTAAGATTATTTGTTATTTGAATTAATAATAATGGTTGAATTGTTACGCTAACAAAATAAGCAAATAGTAAATAATTAAGAAAAATAATAAAAACACAAAGTTGTAAATCAATGGAGAGAAGTCTAGAGTCGTTTTTTAACTTGTAACTTTGATTACTTCTTATTTTAATTCTATTCGGATTCATTTCTTCTGATTCAATTTCCAATCCATTTACTAAAAGTATGAATTTGTTTGGTCATTTATGATTAATATTATTTTTCTTAAATTATCCCCTTGTTTGGTCATGTAAAATTTAAATTCAAAAAAACTTATGAATTATGATCAATGTTCTACAAGTGAGAAAGACAAAGAAGAGATAAAGAAAGTTCCTTATGCATCCGCAGTTGGTAGTTTGATGTATGTTATGGTGTGCACAAGGCCAAATATTGCTCATGCAGTTTGAGTTGTCAGTCGATTTGTCTCTAATCCCGGTAAAGATCATTGGCAAACCGTGATGTGGATTCTAGATATCACAGGTGATCTTGATCCTAGAAAATCTACTTCTGGTTATATGATGACATTTGTAGGGGGAGTTGTGTCTTTGCAATCAAGGTTACAAAAGTGTGTTGCTTTATCCACTACTGAAGTTGAGTACATTGCAGCAACTGAAGCTTCCAAAGAACTCTTATGGATGAAGAAATTTCTACACGAGTTAGGCCTCAAGCAAGACAAGTTTTTATTAGTCTATGACAGTCAAAGTCCAATCCATCTTAGCAAGAATCCGAATTTTCATGTAAAGTCGAAACTTATTGAGGTGTGGTATCATTGGATACGAGATATGATGAAAATGGTTCAGATATGATGATGAATGTCTTGTCTGTGTCGAAGATGATATGTTGTAGAAAGAAGGCTGACATGGTTGAGTAGTACCTTCCCACTTGAGTCTTGAGAGGGAGATTTGTTGGGTGAACTCACTCCTCAAGTGGAATCCACCAATTTTCCTAGTATTTTTTTATTATTAGTATTATTATTGTTGTTATTATTAAAGAAAGAAAAAAAAAAGGAACAAAGTGATTTATTGGGCTAGACCCATGTGAAAGGAAAAAAATGGATTTCTAAATCCCTAATAAAAAAAAGGAATAATGCCGCAAGGAACAAGAGGAAGAAAGCATTGACGGCAATAGAAAAGGAGAAGAAAATTGGAATCCAGTGGTAACAGATGTGTAGCAAACTTACTCCTTTTGATCGACAATTTTAGATGTTATTTTTACCACTGTGTATGTTCTTTTAATATATAGATTTGTAGTTATCCTTCTCTAAGACTTACTTTAGAATACCCACTATAGTGGAAGGTTGTGTGAAATATTTCCAAAATATTGGTGAATATATGTATGTATAATTGGTTCTAATTGACATGATATTGTTGGTGGCTTAGTGGTTATGTCCTTTATGGGTAACGGGAAAATCTTGAATTAAATCCCTGCATGTGCTTTCGTTTTGAATAAATTATTTTTGAAAAGGCGCAACTGTTGAATAAAACAAAAAGGCACAATTGTTTGTGACGAACCCGACTCATGCGCGAGACAGAGACACAAGGCAACCACCAGACTATTGCAACCATTTAGTCAACATGTGAACGTTATATCTATATACTCTGTCACAATCTAAATGGCAGAACTAAAAGTTGTACCTCTTTCTCAAGTGACATTATTTTTCTATAAATAGTGTCACTTTGGACCATTTAGTCAACATGTTGGACCATTTAGTCAACATGTGAACGTTATATCTATATACTCTTTCACAATCTAAATTGCAGAACCAAAAGTTGTACCTCTTTCTCAAGTGACATTATTTTTCTATAAATAGTGTCACTTTGGACAGAATGAGAACACAAAAAATTAGGAGATT
The DNA here is from genome assembly GCA_037974755.1 of Cicer yamashitae. NCBI lineage: Eukaryota > Viridiplantae > Streptophyta > Magnoliopsida > Fabales > Fabaceae > Cicer > Cicer yamashitae. The sequence continues at coordinate 40,380,786 of JBBPBQ010000003.1, forward strand.
GCCATCTACTTTTCTCATCCATTCTTATATTCTAAGTCATCTTATTCTTCTCTAATGAATGAGTGAAAGATAGGAAACATTCTTTTGTAACACACTATTGAAAGATACTCTTGGTGTGATAGTGCAAATCATATCAAGGTTTTCCAAAGTACCCTGAAGGGGATTCACTGGTTATCTCATGCATTCGATTGGTGGGAGCAAATCGAACCTAAAGGCTAGTGTAACAACACGCTTTGGAATTTGCTACTTATAATCGTCATCAACAACTTCACTATAAAAGTCTTGCAGCAATTGTCACCAACACAGATCCAACAAGTTGTTTGGTTTCTACGTTAAAAATTGTGTTTGTCTCATATTTAATTTTTTTGCCAATTGTTGTAACAGAATTGTAATTTTGTTTGACTATTTATCTGCACAGGTGGAAAAAAAAGTCACATTGTTAAGATGGTTATCTCTAGTTTTTTCCATCACTTATAAATATACCATTCGTGTTACAATTGATCTATGCAAAGGAGGGATGAAATCAATCAACTTCAAATATGGAAGGAGAGAAAGTGAGTGACATTTAACATAAAATTATTTATGGAATTTAAATTCCTTAATTGAAGAATACATGTATCTCTTTTAATGTTGCACAACAAACATTACAACACCTCTAATAGTGTTGATGGTTTTATTTATATAATATATGATTTGGTGGTTGAAAGCTCCAACCTCTTTTACAAACTAAAAGAAGAAAAATGGCCAAAGTGTCATCAATAAGGGATTCAACAACAAATCTTATCATATCCAATTGCCAATGGAAAATGTTGGAAATGATGATAAAAATTAATGGAAGATTGTTGGAAATAAAGGTGACATTAATGAGCTAGTGTGGTTGTGAATTGAAAAAATGAGAAGTCCCACATAGGAGGGATACCACACTTTAGTAGGGTATATAAGGTGGAGGTATGTACCTTGGGGTGTGCCCCTAGGGGTACCCCAATTTTGTGAAGGAGGGAGAACGCAAGCAAAGTTGACCACCACACACGCGCGCGCGCCGCCGCCGCCGTCCGTCCGGCTCGGCTCGGCCCAGCCCGGCCGGGCGCGGGTCTTGGTCTTGGCTTTGGTCTTGGTCTTGTGTTGTATTTAGTAAATATTTTATAAAAGAAAATTAAAAAATTATTATTTAATTAATTTTTAAAATTGAATGCTTGCGTTTTATCTCTGATTGTTGCGTTAATTACGTGACTGTCCTCCACCGAGTCTACCTAATGATCTGATCCGGTCTTCCTCTAGAGTCTAACAAGACCTGACATTTAGTGGACTTGCCTCCTGGTTGCAAACCTATAGGTTGTAAATGGATTTTGAAAAAGAAACTAAAACCCGATGGATCTATTGACAAGTACTAGGCACGCCTTATAGCCAAAGGTTTTAGACAAAGAGAAAATATAGATTTCTTCGACACTTTTTCACCTGCCACTAGAATAACATCCATCTGGGTGCTCATATCACTTGCGGCTATTCATAACCTGGTGATACACCAAATGGATGTAAAAACAACTTTTTTAAATGGTGACTTGGAAGAAGAAATCTATATGGAACAACCTGAAGGTTTTGTAATACATGGACAAGAGGACAAGGTCTGTAAGTTAGATAAGTCTCTGTATGGTCTTAAACAAGCTCCTAAGCAATGGCATGAAAAATTTGACAACTTAATTTTGTCGAATGAGTTTAAAGTGAATGAAAGTGACAAATGTATTTAATACAAATTTGAAAATGGCATTTGCACTATCATATGTCTCTATGTAGACGACTTACTCATATTTGGTTCAAACATTCATGCCGTCAACAATGTGAAATCACTGTTGAGTAACAACTTTGATATGAAAGACCTCGGAGAAGCGAGTGTAATCCTTGGAATAAAGATTACTAGGTCAGAAAAGGGAATTTCTTTGGATCAATCTCACTATGTTGAAAAGATCCTAAAGAAATATAGTTACTTTGACTTTAAACCTGCTTGCACACCATATGATCCAAGTGTGAAACTTTTCAAGAACACTGGTGAAAGTGTTAGACAAACTGAATCTGTGAGCATCATTGGCAGTCTCAGGTAAGCCACTGATTGTACTAGACCCGACATTGCCTATGTCGTGGGATTCTTGTGCAGGTTTACTAGTAGACCTAGTATGGAGCATTGGCACGCTATCGAAAGAGTCATGAGATACCTTAAAAGGACCATGAGTCTCGGATTACATTATCAAAGATTTCCTGCTGTCCTTGAAGGATACAGTGATTCTGATTGGAACACCTTATCAGATGATTCCAAAGCAACCAGTGGCTATATTTTCAGTATAGCCGGTGGTGCTGTATCTTGGAAATCAAAGAAACAGACGATACTGGCTCAGTCCACTATGGAGTCTGAAATGATAGCACTAGCTACTGCTAGTGAAGAAGCAAGCTGGTTGAGATGCTTGCTAGTTGAGGTCCCCTTATGGGAAAAACCTTTACCAGCTGTGTTGATCCACTGCGATAGTACCGCGGCTATTGCAAAAATTGAGAACCGTTATTAAAACGGTAAGAGACGACAAATACGTCGTAAGCACAACACAGTTAGAGAATTACTTTCTAAAGGAGTTGTTATAGTGGATCATGTACGCACTGATGATAATCTAGCAGATCCTTTGACGAAAGGATTAGCTAGAGAGAAAGTCATAAATACATCCAAAAGGATGGGACTAATGCATATAGATCAATGAGTCACTTATGATGGTAACCCGACCTAAAAGACTGGAGATCCCAAGAATTAGGTTCAATGGGTAATAATAAGTCATAGTGATATGAGATGAACATGCTATTTTATATATGAGAGAAGCATGATTCCTGAAGCGATATAAGGTTGAGATAATAGAAACTCTTAATGAGATCTATACTCTATGTGGGGTGGAGTACCTAGCTACAGGAGTACTCTTTATAGACTCACCTATGTGAATGTGGAAGTGGGGACCGCTTCCTATGAAATTTCGAGGCAGAATTCCTAGAGCGTTCACTATACTGGGATATACGTGCATGGCCTTAAATGCACGGGCTTTTGAGAATACACCCAATGAAAAGGTTGTGTGTGGGTTTGATGTCAGAGATAGAGTTCAAGACTACGAGTCACTCTTGTTTAATCTGAATCTTACTTGCTATGCAAAGGTTCAAGTCAAGAGACACCTTTGTTTATGCACAATCTTATAGATGCGTTTGACGCTATTTCTGAAACCTCTTTTTTAAATTCAAGTGGGGGATTGTTGGAAATGATGATAAAAATTAATGGAAGATTGTTGGAAATAATGGTGACATTAATGAGCAAGTGTGGTTGTGAATTGAAAAAATGAGAAGTCCCACATAGGAGGGATACCACACTTTAGTAGGGTATATATGGTGGAGGTATGTACCTTGGGGTGTGCCCCAAGGGGTACCACAATTTTGTGAAGGAGGGAGAACGCAAGCAAAGTTGACCACCACACACGCGCGCGCGCCCCCGCCGTCCTTCCGGCTCGGCTCGGCTCGGCCCGGCCGGGCTCGGGCCTAGGCCTTGGCTTTGGCCTTGGCCTTGGCTTTGGCTTTGGCTTTGGCTTTGGCTTTGGCTTTGGTCTTGGTCTTGTGGTGTATTATTATTTTTTAGTAAATGAAAATTAAAAAATTATTATTTAATTAATTTTTAAAATTGAATGCTTGCATTTTATCTCTGATTGTTGCGTTAATTACGTGACTGCCCTCCACCGAGTCTACCTAATGATCTGATCCGGTCTTCCCCTTTTTTGCCCGGTCAAAACCCTAACCCTAGGTGCCACGTAAGTGCTGTTGCCCGGTCAGTATTCAAAATCTAAACCCTAGCGCATGTTCAGGTAGTTAAAGGCGCACGTTTTGGGTGGGCAGCGGTTTCTGAGCACACGTTTTCTGAGGTCAAGGATTGGAACGGTCAACAGGAGCGCACTGATGGATCGCACCATTTTCTCTGATCCAGTTGCGGAATTCCTCTATAAATAGAAGGCTCTCCTCAGTTGAAAAATCACACCAAAAGCACTCCGCTTCTGAGGCTTTTCTCTCTTCTCCCCCCGTTCTTACTTCTTCTTCTTCTTCTTTTTTCTTGAGTGGCCTTAGTGCCATATTACGAGTGGTAGTCGTTAGACTGCCATATTGAGTGTGTAATTCGAACGGTTTTCTACGGTGCAGTAGAACTCCGATACAGTGATCTGGGCTGTTTTATCCTAGGGACTTCGTGGTTGATAGTTTGCCTTGCACCTTTTGGGCAGTGCCTCGAAACGTCTTAAAGAGAGCGACCTAGTCTGCGACTCAACCCAGTAATATTTTCGGTGGCATAAATTGTTTTTTCAAACTTTTTCAAAATTTAAAAATAACAGAAAAAGAACAATTGAAGAAAAGATGAGAAACTGATTCAAAACCCTGGCCATTTGTTAAAATTTGTATTCATTTATCTTGATATGAGATTTTCAAGATAATAATTGTTATAGAGAAGATAAAATGTCAGTTAATGAATATATATTTTAAGAAATAATAAATTTTTTTTTTGACATTTTCATTGTTTCTATAATTATATATAATTATTCATTTCAAAATTTTTTTACATCGTTATTAACAAAAGTAAAATGAATATAAATTTTACAAAATAAACAATCCCTTATAAAACAAGAAATTAAACAGCTTCCATTTATGATGATTGATTAAATATGTAACCTTCGAACGAGTAAGCTGATGAATTTCCTTTCAAAAATGGAAAGAATCACAAATTTTTGTAATCCAACCATTTCTCGGTCCAAAAACCAATTTCAAGTGGATGATATTAAACATTATCTTCCAAATGAAGGATTTGACATAGCTAGCAACTAATTTATTGTTGTGAAATATCGTTTTCTAAAAGGTCTTAGAGCAATGAGTTATTTGCATGTGGACGAACAACAAAATACAACCATAATAATAAATACCAAGGACACTAGTTCTTGCTATTTAAGAGTGTAATCTCCAATACTAGTGAGCCATAATTCCTAATGTTTTCATTCAATTCTTCATTCATTCCTCAAATTTTCTAAAAATCAAAACAAAAAAGATAGTAAAATAAAAGAAAAGGTGAAATAAATATACTAAATTATAAATTATTAAACAAAACTATAAACTCAGGCAAATTTTAACCTACGCAATTGAATTAGACAAAAAAATAATATCTAAGTAGTACCATTATGCATATCAAAATTTAATAGAGACAACTAATTTCAAATTCGATTAGAGACAACTAATTAGGTCTATCTCCTTTCCACACAAAGGTAACGAATATACATTCAAAATTCCATTGAAAGTACATACTGAAGTAACAATGTCGATTTACAAGGAAGGGGGGTTTGAATTGTAAATGTTCCTATTTAAAAATTTCTGAAAAAACTTAAGAATTTAACTCAAGATTGATCTTGGTTGTGAAAATATTAAACGAAGAACGTTCTTGGTTTTAACTAGAAAACGGAGAATGTTCACACAAGGATATATCCTGGTTCGCCCAACTCGGACTACGTCCAGTCCTCATAACTGTGAGATTTTCCACTAAGTGTTCAAAACAAAGAACCTTCTTGGTTTTACAGCACCTAGCTCAGATCAACCTTGATCTGTTACAAGGTTAAAACCTTTCCACCCAAAAAGGAGTTCAATCAGGTTACCTATTAACCTTGATAGGATTTCTTACAATCTACCCAAACTATACTAAACTCTTATAGTTTGAGTTTTACAAAAATGATGAGATTGTTTTGTTAGAATCTGAGAGGGCTCAACACTTGTTTGAGTTCTGATTCTTTGACAAAAAAATACACGAGAATGATTCTAAGAATCGAATGAAAAAAAAATCAGAACTGATTCAATGTATGCAAGTGAGAGAAATTCAAGTATGATTGAAATGAGTAATGAATTTTCTTATTACTTGAAGCTCCTTTTTTTTTTTGAGCATTAGCCTTCCTTTTATAGGTGTTTTAGAGCATTTAATAATGGTCAAAAGAGCTGTTGGTAGTGCTCTGTCAGTTTTGACCAAAACCAATAAAAGTGAATAAAAATATTCTAGCCTTTGAACAATTTTGAACTTTGTTTGACTGAGCTGTTTTATTCTTTCTTGATCAGATTGTCTGCGTGTTTAATGATCCTTTAAGCTTCAGATATATTTGTTGATGATATATCTTTGATATGGAGACTGGATTCTGCCCAAAGCAGTTTGGAGAGTAGTGATGAACTTCTGCAGAAATAACGAGATTGATTATGCAAAAACGGAGATTGATTCTGCAGAGACGGAGATTGGTTATGCAAAAATGGAGATTGATGATCAATCATGTCTGTTAGTGTTCTGAACTATCTGGAGATTGATGATCAATCTTGAGGTTCAGTCTTGAATTAACTTTCTTGACAGTTCAGGCTGGAGAAAGTTACAACTCGTTTTATTTTGCTTGATTCATGACCTTTTAACTTAGTGATTCGAATGCCTTCTTTAACTAGAATGATTCCTACTTGTTCCTTGCCAAGTACTGATAACATCAGTGTGAAATATAGAGGCAGAATTTTCTTCGAACTAACGAAGATTGATTGATTTTGGAGCTGTGATGATCATTCTTGAAACTGGTGAATATTCTCCGTTTTCCAAATTTTGTTAAGAATGTTCTCCATTCTTGTCTGTTCAGTTTCTTGCCTTTTTATGCCGATTTCTTTGCTTTGTTTAAATCCCATCTTTAAACAAATACACTCAAAAGCACAAGTTAAATTAACATAACATTTAGAATCATAATTAACATTCTTAATTAACTTTTTGTTTGTTTTCATCAAAACATTAAATTGAGATTTTGTCTCAACACATATTACTCAAAAACACATGTTAAAGTTTGTAATAGAGTCGAAGGGGTTCAAATTCAAAGTGAGATAAAACAAGAAAAAAGATATTCAAAAGGCTAATAAGATTTATAAATCAATCAAAATAACATTTTAGAATACAAACCAAACATTAGCGTATTTCAACCATGATACAATAAACATTTCTCTTTTTATTTGTTTTTTTTCTTTCAACTTTAAATTTTTTAACCCCTTTCTTTTGTTTGCTTCTTTTTTTTCTCATTTTTTCATCAAAGGCCATTAGAAACACAATTGGGGTGCCTAATTTTGAGATTAAACACAAATCAATCAATCATCGAACCTCATTTATTTCTTTCATTTTTGATTTTGCTCAATTGCTCCATTTATACTCTAAAAAGCACGTTAGAATGACCTTAACAACAAAGTATTGCACCAAGAAAGTGTGTTCATATAATAGACTCAAAAATGGACAACTAGTGGTAAACATCAAACAAGTTCTGAGGCCTGAAAAATAATTCTAGAGTGCTTTTTTTTTTTTCATACATATTCTCAAAAGAATTAAGCTTTGAAAATGTTTGAGGATCAAATCTAGAGAATAAAATCAGTGATGAATGAAAAGGGGCATAAATGTTTGATGTTGTAACACAAACCGTGTATAAAACCAAAAACTCGATTATATTAAGAAAGTATATGGATAAAAATACATAATCTGATAAATTTATGCAGGGCCATCCTTGAAAGAAAATTTTGATGCGAAGTTTGAATTTGGTGTCTATTATTTTTATATAAGTTTTTTTAATTTTTTATAAGACATATAATAATAATAAAATTCATTATATTTGATGTGATATTAATCAATTCATTATGTTTTTTATACATATTAATCAATTTATTTTGGATCTTATGACTAAGATAATGATAATAAATTTTATTATAATTGATGCGATCAACATGCTTTTGCATGACGAGATCCCATCGAGCAATCATTTCAACAAGAAATAAATTCTTTTAGATGAGAGTAGACAGGTTCGTCTTAAAGATTTTGGAGACTTTGTTCTATTCTTAAAAATTAGACCTCTAATAAATTAAAAAAGAAGTACAATTTTAATAATTAAAAAAATTGATAAAATAAATTTTAATCCCTATACACATATACACATACCAATCTATATGATGTATGAATGATCTACACATACCAATCTACATTATGCATGTCATTTGGTTAAGTTAATTCATGTAACAAGAAAAGATGTACAAATAGCATGTCATTTTCACATGTTAGACTCAAATATACATTTCAGCAATAATAACACAACAACCACAATTCTACTCATAAAATACATCGATTATAGAATCCAAAATTACAACAACATACACCACAATATATCTATTAACATATGTCATGTTAGGTCTAGTCGGAATTCATCACAACCGATTAGCATATATGAAATCAAGGAAATCATAATTATCCTATAGACCTATATAATAATTTGGGTTTCACAACCTTTCCCCAAAATCATATGATCCCAATTTTACTTTTGAGACAACATTCTATACTCATCCACACAAATATCCTTCTTTTTTCAAGTATCAACATCCATAAAACAAATAATAAACATTCATCCAAAGCGTAAAAGTACAACACAAAGTAAATACCTCCGTAAATCGGATTCTACTTCTATGGGTTGTGGCTGTCGTACGATTCGTGTTTTTCAAATATCGTCGGTGGCTGGTGGTGGGTAGTTAGGAACTTTATTTTGAAATAACATCGCTCGAGTTTGATCTAACAAGTGCCCATTTTTCCTCACACCAATCCCATTTTGTTGGGGTGTTTTAACACATGAGGACTCATGAATAATCAAACAAAACAAACTTCAAAATTCCAAAAAATATCCACAAACTGTAAGTGTGCTATAATGCCGCAATAGAAAAGTCCGAGCAAAAACCGTATGGGCTTCAAATGACCCACAAACAAAACTTCTCCGGTCAGAAAAGTGGACCCCAAAACGAAATGAGAAACGACCAATTTACAATCTGGTTGAAAATGACGCGAAATGAGGTCTAGACCGACGTACTCACATACTCACATCTGGAGAAGATGAGAGAAATTAGGTATGCGCGGTTCAAAGAGCCGTCGGTGGCAGGTGGTGGCGGCCTAACAAACTCAAAGTGATAGGTGTGAGATGGAAAAAATTGGGTTTAGTATGTTGAGAGAGAAGAAAGGGAAAATGAGTGTGTAATGAAATTATGAGAGTAATGTGACTAATGTCAGACTTTAGTATTTTGGGTGCAAATATAAAATTTTAGAGTGACAAGAGTATAAAAAATTAAGGATATCAATACAATTTTTTCAAGATTAAGGGTATATTATAAAAAAAAAATGGGGGAATGATATTCTGGTTGCACCCGGGCTCTGAGGTAGGGACGAACAATTTTTAATAAACAAGATTGTTGTGAAAAGTAATCTAAATTTTTTATTCTTCTTCACAAATTTTAGGGACCAAAAATAACAAGGAGTACAGGAGAGTTGATAAACAATTTTTTTTTTTTATTTAGACTTCTAATTTTAGTATAAGAATAAAAAAAAAATCTATCATTTTTTTGGATACATATTCAACCATAAAACTCAATCATTTATAAATTTAGAATTTAAGACTTAAATTTAAGAGAAGAAAAACATTGAGCCATTCAAATTTTAACATTTTTTTTATCATATAACTTTTTATACTATAAAATAAAAGCTTTTTGTTTGCCGCCAATCTTTGTTCTCATAACAAATATTGAAAATTGAATGAATAATATTATTTCTTATAGTGTTTAAGCGTGTAAAAATGAAGTAAATTATTGCCAATGGACGAAGAATTAGTGCCAATTTCATGGATTTTAATTAGGAATAATACTCTTGCATGTGCATGTGCATTTGCGTGCAGTTGTCGTGTATTAATTGTAAAGGAATATGTTATGGTCAATTCTTACCATGTGGATTTTTTTTTAATTGTAAAATGGCCAAATATAGAGTAGGTTAATTTTTGTAATTAAATGTCTGTGGTTGATTCTTGCTAATAATACAACGAATGTAAATTTCATTACATTTCTATAGTGATATAGACAACGTTGCTTTCATTAGTTAAATTACTATATAACCCGGTCCCACTTTTGGTTCTCTATAAGCCAAGTTGCTTTTGGCACTTGGCAGCATATATAGACACATTCCAAAATCAATATGAACTAGTCTCCCAAAATAAATATCATGACTTTATTTTGGAAAGCAATTATACTTGTTTCTCTTGTTTGTCTATGGCTATGGAGAAACATGAAGAAAGTAAAGAGATTACCCCCAGGTCCAATAGGGTTACCAATTTTGGGTAGCCTTCTAAAGTTAGGGTCAAACCCTCATCGTGATTTACATCAACTATCCCAAAAATATGGTCCCATCATGCACTTGCGTTTAGGTTTAATATCCACAATAGTTGTTTCTTCACCTCAAGCAGCTAAACATTTCCTCAAGACCCATGATCTTGTCTTTGCAAGTAGACCATATGTGGAGGCAGCAAAATACATTTTTTGGGAGCAAAAGGACGTGGCTTTTTTTGAATATGGTTCTTATTGGCGAAACATGCGTAAGATGTGCACATTAGAGTTGATGAGCCAATCAAAAATTAACTCTTTTAGACGCATGAGAGAAGAAGAGGTTGACATATTGATCAAGTTTCTAAGAGAAGCATCTAATGATGGAACAAAGGTTGATATAAGTGCAAAGGTTTCTACACTCATGGTTGATATGACTTGTAGAATGGTTGTTGGGAAGAAGTATATGGACAAGGAGTTGGATGAGAAGGGGTTCAAGGTTATGATGGAAGAGGTAATGAGTTTATTAGGAACTCCTAACATTGGTGATTACATTCCTTACATTGGACTACTTGATCTTCAAGGCTTAACAAGACGCATGAAAGCAATTTGTAAAATCTTTGATGATTTTTTTGATAAAATTATTGAAGAGCATATCCAATCTAATGACAAAGATGGTGAGGCCATGGATTTTGTAGATGTTTTGTTGGGATTTCTTGGTACGCAAGAATGTGATTACCGTATTGAACGGTCCAATATCAAAGCTATAATGATGGTAAATCATAGTTGAGTTAATTTTCACCATCCTTTATTATTAATGTTTTTCATCAAATTACATTCTTGATGCTTACATAACATTGTAGCTACTAGTGACAATGCATATCATCTCAAAATTGTACATGTCTAATTCTTTCTTCATAGTTATAGATGAAATTAAGCTATAAGTTTTATTAAAATAAATATTGTTTTATCCATGTTAGTACACATTATATTTCAATCATGAGCACAAAGGGTATATTGAGAGTCTTGACTAGACATATACCTAATTAGTGATTAAATATTTTTGTCATGTTTATCATAGAAATTGTTTTTATGTAGGTGCCCTAAGGCCATATTGTAAGAATTTTTTTTTTGTTAATCATATGATTTTTTACAACTATTGGTCGCAATTTTCACATTTTTTATTTTCTATTGTAAAGGATATGTTTTTAGCTTCATCAGATACATCTTCAACAACAATTGAGTGGACAATTTCAGAGCTATTAAAGAATCCGAGAGTGATGAACAAATTACAAATGGAGTTAGAAAGGGTGGTGGGTCTGAAAAGAAAGGTGGAGGAATCAGATTTAGACAAGTTGGAGTATTTGGACATGGTCATAAAGGAAAGCTTTAGGATCCATCCAGCAGGACCCCTATTAATTCCACACCAATCTTTAGAAGATTGTATGGTTGAAGACTTTTTTATACCTAAAAATTCAAGGGTCATAGTGAATGCATGGTCAATTATGCGAGATCAGATGGCTTGGTCTGACCCATAAAAGTTTTGGCCTGAGAGATTTGAAGGAAGCAACATAGATGTTAAAGGGTCTTATTTTCAACTCATACCATTTGGTTCTGGTAGAAGGGGATGTCCTGGACTGAAATTGGGTCTAACTATAGTGCGCTTGGTCGTGGCTCAACTAGTACATTGCTTTGATTTGAAATTACCGGATAATATATTACCAGATGATTTGGACATGACAGAAAAATTTGGCCTAAATTTAATTAGAGTCAATCATCTACTTGTCATCCCCACTTTTCGTCTTTATAGTGAATAGTCAATAGAGTAAAAAACAAATATATTAGTTGGCCTGACAATTTATGTTTGAATAAAACTTTTTTAAAAAAAAGAAATAAGTTGTCATTTTTAAAGTTTGGAATCTTGTTTCTATCGATGATGGGATTCGTTTTCCGAATATATTTTACATATATTTGTATTTGTATTGTGTGTGATATCTAAAACATTAATTAGCCTTATGAATTATTTGGATTTTTTATTTATCATTTTGGTTTGTTTCTTTTTAATTATATTAATTTTTTTAATTTTCCCATGACATTCCTAAGATACTCAAATTAAATATTCGATTATTCGTTTATGATCTGAAATATATTTCTGATTAATTATAATTATTTTTTTATTGCATTAAAATTAAGTAAACTTAATTAACATTTTAAATTAATGTAAAATTAATTAGTTTTGTTTATGAGTTCAAAAGAAGTGTCATGATCTGATCACAAAACATGATGACTTAATTATTAATTTTTTAATGCAGACAAGTAAAAAAAAATGTCAAGTGTTAGTATCATGATGGTTGTTAACTGTGTTTAATAGCGAGGACCAAATATGATGACGAAAAAGTTTTGGGAGACTATTTATTTAAAAAGATTAAAAATAAAAAGTTAGAATATTAATTTATTGGGGCAAAAAATATATTTCACAAAAAAACAATACTTGCAACTTGCAATGTGAAGCAATTGACCGGGTTGAACACAGTGGACAATCCACTTGTGCTTAGATTTACAACATTCTGCCAAGGCTACATCCAAATCGTCGTTAAATATCATATAATCCTAGAGTTGAAGATGCATTTCATATTAAAAATAAACTTTAAAGTTTGATATAAAAATATCTTTAAAGCTTGATATAAAATGTTCTTAAAATATTTTATATTGAATGATTATAAAAGACGGTAAAACAAGGAATACAATGGCTCTATTTTTACATAGCACATTTCCAATATAACCAAAAGACAAATTTGATGCCAAAGACAAGTTGATTTAGAAAGGATCTCAAAATGGTTCTCTTACTTTCATAGATGCTTACTATTTCCTGAGACCTAATCGACAAGACAACGTTGTTTTCATGTGCACCCTTTGTAATTGTGCAGCTGAATACATCACTCATTTGTTCTTAAATTGTCATATAGTATAGGCTCTTTGGAAATGAATTAATAGCATTGACAAGAATTCCATGGCACATGTCCTTAACTAGTGGCGGAGCTTGAATCAAAATATTGAAGTGGTCAAATTTTTAAAATTTTAATAAATAAATAAAAAATATAATATTGTATTGTATATAAAAATTTTAATAATTAAAAAATTGAACCTAATAAAAAAAGTGCAATTTTAATAATTAAAAATTTTAGTAAAATAAATTTTAGTCTATATACACGTATCAATTTACATGATACACTTGAGGATCCACACATATCAATTTACATTACGCATGCCATTTGATCAGGTTAATTCATTTAACAAGAAAAGATGAACATATTAGACTCAAACATATTTTTCGAAAACGACAACTAAACAACCATAATTCTACTCATAAAAACAATTTTACTCATAAAATACACGGATTATAAAACCCAAAATTACAACAACATACACCACAAATATCGAAATTAATTAGCATATCTATTAACATATGTCAGATCTAGTCGAAATTCATCACAACCGATTAACATATATCAGACCACACAAACCACAATTATCCTGTAGACTTGTATATTACCTTGCCACACTTAATAATAACTAGATACTAACCCGCGCGTTGCGCGGTAGAATTTAATATATTACTGAATATAAAATAACAATAATATGTAATTTAAAAGTAATGTTAATTTTGTTTTACAGTAGAATATACTCAAGTGTTTATGTACTTAAAGGTAAATATATTTTTGAATATTTATATATAAGCTAGGTTTGCTTTAGTAAAAGAAAAAGTAAAACATTGTTGTAATACAATTCATGCAAAATATATTTAAATGTGGAATTGGTTTATTCAAGCTTTTTGATTTCATTGAAGTGGTTCTTCTAATAATATATTTGTTAAATAGTTATGTATTTCTTTATTGTTAAAATTATAAATTTAGCTATAATATTTCTTTATTTTATATAATTTATATTAGTTTTGAAACATTAGATTTATAAATTTATGTACTTTTTCACATTTTCAATTTTATATGTTCATCGTAATTCTGTCAATCTCACTGTCGATCTAAGCATGCACTAAATAATATTATGTGCTTTGTGATATATTATAACATTCATTCGTGAGTGATAGTTTGTTAAATCCAAAATATTGAAACAATTCATTCGTGTGTGCCTTGAAATTTTCAAATAATTATTGACACGGTCAAGAAACTTCAAGAGTGGTTCAAAAAAACTATAGGCAAGAAAATTTTGTAAATGTTTAAGACATAGAAAGTTTCGAGTGAATAATGAAATAGTTAGAAGTTATTTATTTCCAAATATTTAATATTATTCATTTTTTTTTCAATTATGATTTGAGTTTTTTTAATTATAAAAAGAAAAAATGTTATGGGAGACACATTCAACATAGGGAAAAAAAACTTATTTCCTATGCAATAATATTAATATATGAACTTGAACATCTATTATAATAATTAAAACAGTACCCCAAAAATTTTCATTGTGATGATTTGAAGATATTTGATGGTTTGTATTTTTTTGTATGAGTTATTGAAATGAAAGTTTTGATGACTAATTAGAGCTTTTTAAGTGTATTGATAAGTCATTGAGTGATAAATTAAACCTGAAATTATATAATGTATGAAATAATTGTACTTGGACAAGTAAAAAAGGTTTGCATTATATATTGAAGAAACAAAACATAATGGAATAGAAGATGAATTTGGAATGTGCCACATTAGAATTTTGGTGAGTTTGCAAATCACTACGCCAAAAATGACATTTTATAGTGCGTCTTTTACAGCGCTTATTAAATACAAGCGCTGTTGTATAATTTTTTAAAAATAACGGAGCCTACAACAGCGCTTTTTTTACAAGCGCTGTTGTAGGGTCATATAGGGTCACATACGCTTGCACATAATGTTTACAACTCTTTTACAGCGCTTTTTTAGAAAGCGCTGTAAATTCAAGCGCTTTGACAATGCCTTTTACAGCGCTTTGTGAGCGCTTTAAACACAAGCGCTGTAAAATGTAGCGCTCCCACCGTATGTTGCATAGCTTTTAAAGCGCTTCTTGTGTAAGCGCTGTAAAAGCCTTGCGCTTTCTCATAATCAAATGACCTATTACAGCGCTTTTGAAACAAGCGCTGTAATAGACTTGCCCTTTCACATTTTTATAGGACCTATTAGAGCGCTTTTTAAACAAGCGTTGTAAAATCATTCATTTTAAATAAAAAACATTCACTTTAAGTAAATAAAAACAAATTTAAAACAAATATTTTCTGTTTTGAAATCAATTAATCTTGGACCAATATTATAAGATATGTGTATTATCAATATATAGGTCATATATATCAGACTTGAAATCATGCTTATTGTGTAACTGCATTTATATATATAGGTCATATAAATGGACCGGAAATGGATGTCTGCCAATCGATTGACAAAAGAGTATGAAAATGGAGTGAATGAGTTTATTGAGTTTGCAGTGATGAATGCAAAAGATCCAAATAGAGTCGTTTGTCCTTGTTTAAAATGTTGTTTTGGAAAACGCATTAGAGCAGATGAATTGGAAGGACATTTAGTATGGTATGGAACTGATCAAAGCTATACATGTTGGATAAGACATGGTGAGAAAATCAATGGAAACACTCGCACAGATACATATGTTTCAACTGATTTTGACACAGATACATATGAGCCCGACCGAGTTGACGAGATTGCAAAAGCAGTTGAAGAAGATCTTCGTGATTGTCCTAAAATGTTTGAGAGCTTGTAGAGTGATGCAGAGAAACCATTATATAATGGTTGTACTAAATTCACAAGACTTTCGGCGATACTAAAGTTGTACAACTTAAAAGCGAGTAATGGATGGTCTGATAAAAGCTTCACAAAATTACTAACACTCTTAAAAGATATGTTGCCAGATGATAATGAACTTCCCAGTAGAACCTACAAGGCTAAACGAATTTTGTGCTCTATTGGTATGAGTTATGAAAGGATTCATGCGTGTCCTAATGATTGCATTTTATTTCGAAATGAATATGAATTACTAAAGGCGTGTCCGAAATGCAATGTCTCTCGATATAAGAAGAAAGAATCTACTCCAGCAAAAGTCGTGTGGTATTTTTCTATAATACCAAGATTTAGGTGCATGTATCGCAGTGAAGAAGATTCAAAACACTTGACATGGCATGCAGATGAAAGAATTAGAGATGGAAAGTTTCGACACCCTATAGATTCTCCGCAATGGGCAAAAATTGATCACGAGTATCCTGAATTCGGGATAGAGTCGAAAAATCTACGCCTTGCACTTTCTACTGATGGAATGAATTCACATGGTCTTCAAAGCATCTCACACAGCACGTGGCCTGTGATTTTGTTGATTTATAATCTACCTCCATGGTTATGTATGAAGCGTAAGTTTATGATGTTGTCTCTGTTAATTTCTGGACCCAAACAACCGGGGAATGATATCGACGTATACTTGGCTCCTTTAATTGAAGATTTAAAAATTATGTGGGAGACAGGTGTAGAAGTCTATGACGGGTATAAGAAAGAATGTTTCAATTTGAGGGCTATATTGTTCGGCACAATTAATGATTTTCCAGCATATGGTAATTTATTAGGATATAGCATTAAAGGTCAGTGTGCATGTCCTATATGTGAAGAGAGTACAAATTGGATGCGGTTGAAACATTGTAAGAAGAATGTATTTCTTGGACATCGTAGATTTTTACCTTATAGTTATCAGTATCGTGGGTGGAGAAATGCATTCAATGGAAAATCAGAGGAAGATAGAGCTCTTGTAGCATCGACTGGATATCAAATACTTGAGAAAGTGCAAGGTTTGACCAATAAATTTTGCAAACCTTTTGCGGGAGAGCTGGTCAAAACTGGGTGGAAGAAAAAGTCAATTTTCTTTGAATTGCCATATTGGAAGTCATTGTATGTAAGACATTTTCTCGATGTGATGCATATCGAGAAAAATGTATTTGACAGTGTTATTGGTACGTTACTCAATGTACCAGGAAAGTCTAAGGATGGCATCAATGCAAGATTGGACTTGGTCGATATGGGAATAAGAAATGAATTGGGTCCCGTAAAGAAAGGAAATCGCACATATCTACCTCCAGCCGCTCATACTCTATCTAGAAAGTAAAAAATTGTGTTGTGTAAATTTCTATACGAAGTTAAAGTTCCAGAAGGATACTCTTCAAACATTAAAACTTTAGTTTGTATGAAAGACCTCAAGTTAAAAGGTTTGAAGACCCATGATGCTCATATTCTAATTGAGCATTTGCTACCAATAGGTATACGTTCAATTTTACCTGAAAAAGTTCGCCGAGCCATAACTAAATTATGTTTCTTCTTCAGGGAAATTTGTAGTAAAGTGATTGATCCTCAGAAATTACCGAAATTGCAGAGGGAAATTGTTGTTACTTTGTGTGAGCTTGAAATGTACTTCCCGCCCTCGTTTTTTGATATAATGGTTCACCTTACTGTTCATCTTGTTAAGGAGACACAACTTTGTGGGCCAGCTTATATGAGATGGATGTACCCGATAGAACGATATATGAAAATATTAAAAGGGTACGTAAAAAGTAGAAGTCGACCAGAAGGTTGTATTGCTGAACAGTACATTGTCGAAGAAGCTGCTGAATTTTGTATTGAATATCTGTCAAATGTTGAATCAATAGGGCTTCCCATGTCTCGTCATTCGGGAAGATTATCAGGAGAAGGGATAATTCGAAAGAGACTAATGACTATATCAAGGACAGAATGGGAGCAGGCACAATTGTATGTTCTGCACAATGATGATGAGGTTCAGCCGTATGTTACAATACACATGGATCAATTATCTAGTTTGAACATGAATAACAATCAAAATTGGATAACTCGAGAGCACAATCACATGGATCAATTGGATAACATTGTTAAAAAATCACATAAAGTCAAAGTTTGATGTAGACCCCGGATCAATTTCACAGAGATTGAGGTGGCTAGGAAATGGTCCGAGTTTACATGTCTTTTCTTACACCGGTTATGTAATTAACGGCTACACATTTTATACCAAAGAACAAGATGATCAAACAACTATGCAAAATAGCGGAGTCACTCTCGTAGCTGAAGCGATGCATATCTCAAGTGCAAAAGACAAGAACCCAATATATGCAAATCTATCATATTTTGGGGTTATCGAGCGCATATGGGAGCTAGACTACACAATGTTTCGTGTTCCCATATTTGGTTGCAAGTGGGTCGATAATAATAATGGCGTTCGGATTGATGAGTCAGGGTTCTTGCTTGTCGATTTTAATAAGGTGGGATACAAAGATGAGCCTTTTATTTTAGCGTCGCAAGCTCAACAAGTGTTTTATGTCACTGATCCTGCTGGTGATAAATGGTCCGTTGTCCTATCGACCAATAAAATAAGTGATGATAACAATAATGATGAAGATGTTGGTAATGATCTTTTCTTTGCAACATCACAACCACATGAAATTGGTTCAACTGATGATGGTTTATATCTTAGAGATGATCATGATGAGGGAATTTGGATTAATCCATCGTTTCGTATCATTAATGGACAAACAAATGTGAATCCCACCAAGAAAAGAAGAAGGGCATCTTAATGTGTTTAATTTTTTAATCCATGTAATCTGAACTGAGTTCATGTGTAATTTAATTGTTTGATCTGCCATAATTGAGCATTTTGGTATTTAGCTTGAACTGTTAATTTGTAATTTTTTGCTTATACTGTATGTAATTGTATACTGAACTTGACCTGATCAGGTAATTTAGCTTGAACTATTTGAACTTGACCTGATCAGTTCAAGTTCAAACAGTTTAACTAATTAGCTTGAACTTAAAAACAATTTAAGTTCAAGTTATACATGTAATTTAGCTTGAACTTGACCTGATCAATTAAACACAATTTGGAAGAAAATAAATTATTACAGGGCTTATGAAAAAATAATTTAACTAATTTGAAAGAAAATAAATTATTAGAGGGCTCATGAAAAAATAATTTAAGGAACCCTTTTACAGCGCTTCCCTCATAAGCGCTGTAAAAGGTTCACACAGCCTATGGACATGATAAAACAAAGATTCATTTCATATATAAAACCCTATTACAACGCTTTTCTAAAAAAGCGTTGTAATAGGGTTAAAAAAATAAAATAAGGAGGTCTTTTACAGCGCTTTCTGCATAAGCGCTGTAAAAGGGTCATACAGCCTTTGGACATGATAAAACAAAGAGGCATTTCATATATAAAACCCTATTACAACGCTTTTCTAAACAAGCGCTGTAATAGGGTTTTAAAACAATAAATTAAGGAGGTCTTTTACAGCACTTTCTTCATAAGCGCTGTAAAAGGGTCACACAGCGTTTGCATATAATAAAACAAAGAGGCATTTTAAAGCGCTTTCTGTAGATGCGGTGTAAAAGGCTTTAAAAAAAATAAAAATAAGGAGGTCTTTTACAGCGCTTTTTCACAAGCGCTTTAAAAGGCTTATAAAAAAGCGCTGTAGTATGCTTTTAAAAAATAAAATGATGAGACCTATTACAACGCTTTTTCAAAAAAGCGTTGTAATAGGGTTTTATATATAACAGTAAACCTCTTCAGTTTCATGTTCATTACGTAAATTTTTCAGTTTCCTCTGCGTTCTCCTTCTCATTGCGAACCCTACGAACCCTACGAGAGTTTCATTTTTCCTTGTTTCTTCTTCATTACTTACTCTCATCCTACACCTACGATCGTACGTAAACATCATAAACATCAAGTAATCCCGTTTTCATCCTCGTTTTCGTCTGCGAACCCCGTAACCCTACGATCGTTCGTAACCGTTCGTCCTCGTTTTCATCGTCTTCTGTGTCGTTCGTCTGTGAACCCGTAACCCTAAGCATTAAAAAGAGCTATTTCAGGTATTGTATTTATTAGTTTTTTGTTTCACTAAAATGCATGTTAACTTATTTTGCTACGTACTTAGACTGAACTAAACTGCATGTTGATGTTGAACTGAATTGAACTGCATGTTGATGTTGAACTGCATGTTGTAGATAAATGGATACCAACAAGGAGTTAGATTGTCAAAATGAAGAAGTTGGCAACACTAAGACTTACGAAAATGAAGTCAAACGTGGTGCAACAATAACGCAAAATGTTATAAAAGAAAGAAGTACTGGGCAAAAATTTGAGGTATACTTTGTTTGTTGTTTTCTGTTTCTGCTGTTTATACGATACTTTGTTTGCTGTTTACCTTGTTTGCTGTTTATAATTTGAGGTACTTACTATATGAGTTTATTAGGTTGGATGGAATGAGAGTGGTCAACCAATTGACCCCAACAGTTCCATGTTTGTTAGTTATATTGGAGCTGTTGTTCGTCAAAATATACCAATCACAATAGATGATTGGAGAGATAAGGCATTGAAGGATGCCAAAGATGTATTGTGGGCTGATATACAGGTAATTTTTTCACTCCACCCTATTACTTATAAATTTTTACATACTGCTTTGAAGTATTTTACTCAAACTATATATTTATTTGGTTTGCAGTCAACTTTTGTTCTTGATGAGGTGAGAAAGAGCTATGTGCTCAGAGTTGCCGGGAAAATACATCGGGGCTTTAGATCTCACCTCTCTAATTGCTATTTAAAAGACCGTGAAGGAAATACGAATGCGGAAGCTCCAAAAATATATAAACATGATATATCAAATGAGGAATGGAGCGCATTCGTATCAAAACGTTTCGACCCCGCATTTGTTGTAAGTGATTAATTTATTAGCATTTGTGTTTTATTATTCATATTCATAGCGTATTTTAAATTTTTACTAGTTTGTTATATTTTTTTTATTTAGAATATTAGTAACGCAAATCGCGAGAGGGCAAAAATTATTCCCCACCTATACAAGAAATCTCGTATGGGATATGCTCGTCTAGAGCAAAAACTTGTAAGTAATTAAACATCACTTTTATTTAATTAATGTGGTATATTATAAACTATACTATCTAACTAATATTTTGTTTATGATCTTAACGATAATAGCTACAAGACACCCAATCTGATCAACCGTTGGGTCGTCATATATTGTGGAAGGAAGCTCGTGTAAATAAAGACGGAGTGGTTGATAACGAAAATGTACAAAAAGTAATAGAACTTTGTGTAAGTATATTTATCACTTTAATATTTTTTAATATTGTATTTTAAAAATGTTATTGAACTTATCTTTTTAATCCTATGTGTATTTTAGGCGAATCTTGAATCGGAAAATCAAGAGGACAACAAGGCAAGTTGCAGGGACATATTAGGTAAAGTGTTTAATGTTCCTGAATATTCCGGCCACGTGAGGGGGAAAGGATTTGGCGTAACTCCTAGAAGTTATTTTTCACAAGAGAAGCGCCAAAATCCATCTAACGAGGAAGTATTAGAGAAGATTAAAGTATTAACGGAGCAAGTGGCTCTCTTGGTGAAGACAAATAAAGACAAGCAACTTGCGGACCAGTCCCAACGTGAAATTCACATTGAGAGTGAAAACGCAAGTTGCAACGTTGGTCTCAAAAGTCTTCCTGAGGTAATTAATTACTTAATAAAATAAGAAATTCATTAAAGTTAATTTTTTCACATACTTATGTATTAACCATTGATTTTAGGGGGTCACTCCATGCGTGCTATACTTATCCTCCCCCACTCATCGGAAGGTCGGAAAGGGAACATTGTGCAATGCTCCGGGCGAAGTATTGCACAACACACCAATCCCTGCGGGCCATGTCAAAGTATCGCCAATTATTGCTTTGGAACCAACAGCACCGTTCCCTGTACCGGACAACGATGCAGATCTGAATTATTTGGGCGAAGCAATTGGCAGCTACGTGGCATGGCCCAAACATCTTGTTGCCCTTGACAAGGTATGTTTAATTAATTGAAATGTATGTTTAATTGATTATATTTAATTGCTGAATTTTTTCCAATGTTAACTTTAATTTCACATTTATTTAGATTCAAACAAAGTCTAATAAAGGGAATGATAAGAAGATTCCCAGAAATGAAACAGTCACATCGCCCGAAAAGGTTTGTAACATTTATTCTGTAAGGTTTGTCATTTTTTCTGATTCAATAAACTAACAATTTGATTAACCTCATTTTTTCAGATTCAATCTAATAAACCACCCGCACAGCAAGCCAGCTTCGGCACCACGACTGGATGTTCGTGGCAAAAATAAAGCCGGCAAACCTCAAAAATTGGAGGGTAATAAAATTGGCAAACTGCAAAAGCTGGAGGGTAATAAAGCGGCCAAAGTTGTTGCTGCTAAAAAACTGGATCGTGTAAAATCAGTTGCTGCTCCTGCTCCTAAAATAAGTCAGCCACGACTTGCTCCATATGGTTCGTGTCTTGACATACAGGCAAAAAAAACTATGGGCAGCGACGATTCACGAATAATAAGCATGGATAAAGATCTATTCGAAGACGCGTATGAAGAATTTTTTGAAAAAGAGCACATATACCAACTTCTCGACCATAAGGAGCTGAGTGCTACTGTTATGAGCATTTACATGAGGTAAAAATTACTTTTCATCGCATTTATTTGTAATTAATTTAATTTATTGGTAATTAATCTAATTTGAAATTTTTATTGAAGGTTTTTGTATGAGAAGTTCGTGTGCGCACGCAAATTGTCAAATAAATTTTCATTCTTGTCTCCACATAAGATTTTGATGCTTAAACACGATCCAGCGAATGTAAGTATATATAAATAATGTGTTTGTTAATGCTATAATAATCACATTTATTTATTCGATAGTGCTTTACAAGTTTTTCGAGCTCAAAGAGGTGCGACAGTGTCGAAGCTAAAGTCAAATAACATCACATGGATTCCAATAAAGGTTTGAAATATATGCTTTTAAATTTCACTTACAATCAATGCACAATTAAATAATTATTGACTTATATGTTTTATTTTATAGTGCCCTCGTCAAACTAACAACATCGACTGTGGGTACTATGTATTGCAATTCATGAAGGAGATTGTTGATAAGAATCAAATTATAATCCCATAAACGGTACGGTATTTTAGTTATTTGATTTTCATATATAATCTATGTTTATATTTGATTCTAACTTATTTATGTTCAATTTTTATATCAGTACTTTGACAATTCCAGTCCAACGTATTCTGAAGAAGAACTAACAGAGATAAAGGAAGATTGGTGTCAGTATGTGCTTGAAATGAATATTATTTGATTTGCTGGGAAATGGCAAGCTGCAAGGGATATGGTAGTTATGTGCTGTTTGTGAATATGTAGTTATGAATATGAATATGTAGTTGTATGAAAATATAGTGAATATCTGATAGTTATATGAATAGGTAGTTGTGTGAATATGTAGTTCTGAGCTGTTGTGAATATGTAATTATGAACTGATTGTTGTGAATATTTGTGCATATTTGTGCATTTTAAAATATAGTGAATCTGTTGTTGTTGTGTACTGATTCTTGTGTGTTTTGTAGTGCTGTTTTGTTGTTGTTGTATACTACTGACTGATTGTGAAATGATTCTAGATGAAAATGATTTTGGAATAAAAATTGTGAACTGATTCTGGATTAAAAGACAGCGCTTTTAAAAAAAGCGCTTTCTAAAAAAGCGCTTTTTAAAATTTACATCATATTATTTAATAAAACTAAAAAAAAAAAAACACCTTTTACAGCGCTTTCTCAAAAAAGCGTTGTAATAGGTGCTTTAGAATGCACCTACTACAGTGCTTTTTTGAAGAAGCGCTATAATAGGTGCAAAATAGTGCATAATAATGCATCTATTGAATGCACCTACTACAACGCTTCTTGGAAAAGCGCTGTAATAGGTGCATAACAATGCATCTATATAAGTGCACCTTTTACAGCGCTTTTGTGAAAAAGCGCTGTAATAGGTGCATTAGAATGTGCCTACTACAGCGCTTTTATGAAGAAGCGCTGTAATATGTGCATAATAGTGCATAATAATGCATCTATATAAGTGCACCTTTTACAGCGCTTTTGCGCAAAAGCGCTGTAAAAGGTGCATAACAAATCATCTATATGATTGCACCTATTACAGCACTTGTTTGAAGAAGCCCTGTAATAGGGTCATAATAATGCATCTATTGTTATACGCCTTTTACAGCGCTTTTGTATAAAGCGCTGTAAAAGGCGTATAACAAGCGCGCAATATATCCACCTTTTTTACAGCGCTTTTTTTTTAAACAAAAGCGTTGTTGTATCTTTTTACATCGCTGGTAACTACAACGTTTTTTTATAAAAAAAAGCGTTGTAAATGGCTTAAAAAAAGCGCTGTAAAATGCGTTTTTTCGCGTAGTGAATATTGGAGGATGTTGCCTAGATGAAGAATTTTGGGGTTCTGTTTTAATTATTATAATAGATTCCTTTCTCATTTTTTTAATAAAGTCGGGTTAGTGTGTTTAGACATAAGATATGGAGAAGAGAAGGAGAAAATAGAGAGAAATGTCTAATGAAATTACGAGAATAATTTTATAATGTGAGTATTCTAGATATAAAATGCAAATATAAAATTTTATAGTGGTTAGAGCGTAAAAAATTAAGATATCAATACTTAAATTCAACTATACTATAAAAATATTTAGGACCTCCAAATTGAGTTGAGGCCTTCTTTGCACAAGGTTAAAGGTGTCTCTAATTTGGTCCGGATCTATTACCAAATTATAAGTGTCTCCTATAAAACTAAAAAGTAGAAGTATTTTTTAAAATGTTATGGGGAACTTTTGGGTGGTCGTGGTTATCCTATAACATAAGGTGTCAGAAAAAATTAATTGTTAAAAGAAATTCTATTTGGTATTTTTGAGATATTCTATTTGGACAATCATGACAGTCATTTCTTTTTATAATTTTTGAAGCCTACATAAAATGGATGTCATTGCGATGATTTTTAATGATAAGGTTTATGAAATAATATGGTGCCACCAAATTAAACTTTATGTCAATAAACAAAAATTCAATAATTGGCAAACTGATGTAAGAGTTCACTGGAAGAAAGTTTATATATATTCTTATTATAATGTGTCAATTTTATTTTGTCAGCAATGAAATAGACTTGTTGCACAAAACCGAAATATCCTTAAGGAAAACCTAGCCATGAAAGATTTAGGGGACACCTCTTTTGAATTACACACTGTGATACTTATAGATCATGCTCAAGATATCTTTTTGTTATCACAAAAAGAACTATATCAAAATATTTGTAGGTAATTCAAGATGAAACATTAAACTATGAGATACCTCAATGACTAAGGAAATTATTTTAGTCTCATTTATTGTCCAAAATAAATAATGAAAATTCATATTGTCAAATATTTTCTTATGCATCAGTTGGAGAGTCTAATGTATGAATTTATAACATTTGGAAATAGCATGTGTTGCAAGATCATTTAGTAGATACATGGAAAATTGAAGTTGAAATTGTTGACAAAAACAACTATAAAGATTTTTAAAGAGAACAATAGAGCTTATGCTCACAGATCATAGATCTAGCAATTTAGAGTTCTTCAGTATGTTCAACTCCGACCTTATATATAGACTGAATACCTCAACTCAAGAAATGGCTTATTCATTCATGTCACTTGGTTGCATATAGTAAAAGGTATTGTAAGATGAAAGTAATTTTAGTCAATGTACTGAATCGTTAAAAATAATAATAAAACGGCAAGACTAAGTGTACTAATTTATAGATTTTGAAATAACTGAATTGTGACAACGAATATTTAACAGTAATAATAATAATAAAAATAATATTATTATAATATTTATTTATTAATTTGTACACACAGAAATGTCAACAAAAACATCAGTTTTGTTATTACTAATAATATTTACTAATAAAAAGAGTTAGTCAAATTCTTCTTAATTTTCCAGGCGGAATAAAATATTCCATAACTTAGCCAAAAATAAAGTTAACAATTAATTTCATAAAAGATGATAACTGGTTTCTAAATTTTTTTTTGTTTTTAACTTTTTATTAAATAAATTTGTGTTTAGTCTAGTAATTTATTTATTTTATTTTGTTTCTATTAATATCACTAAATCAAATAAATGTTTACATGATTCAATATAGTTTTGGATAATTAAAATTTATTTTATAATTTTTATGATTTAATATTATAGAACTTTGAATATTGTTTTAATTGTGTTAAAATAATATGGTATTTTTTCATTTAACAATTTATTTTAATTCAAACACGGGTAATAGGTACGGGTATGAGTACTTAGGTACCTAGAGGGTATAGGTACAAGGATTAAGATTGATACCCACAAAAGTATAGGTCCAAGTACAAATATTTTTTAAAATTGCGGGTACGGGGACGGGTATTATAGTACCCTACTTAAACCCTATCCATTTCTATCCTCAGTTACTTATGACAAAGTAACAAAAGACAAAGATTAAAAAAAATTATAACAATTATTCATGAATGACTCTTGAGAATACTCTTTCAATAATGTTAGAATCAGTCTCTTCTATGTTGCATCTACTAAGGCATAAGTATCTGGTCTTCAAACAGCCAAAAAGGTCCCTAAAAACTTATAGAAAAAGAACTTTTATACATTCAGCAATGCAACAAGCGCCCAGACGTGCTTGGGCAAAACCAGACAACTAAAAAAATTGCAGAAATACGCCATAAGCACACAGAAATGCACCTTAGCACATGACTATGACTTCTATGACAATTTCCCATTCTTCTGATTTCGAATTTGGTTATGATTTCTTCACAAAAGTCGTATCTGTGGATCTTTGCTTTCATTTGCAACTTCTTTGACTCCACGTGGACATCTACAATTCCAAATTTGATCAAAATATCTCACAGTGGTTCTGTGGATTGCGCATCTCTGTACTACACTAAAAAAATGAAACAAAATAAAACTACGAAAAAATATCTACTTAATCAAGGAAAGTTAAACAGACACACCTTATTGAATTCAAGAACTAAAAAAAACTATATCCAAATAACTCCTAAAATTAATTAATGTCAAATGACAAATAAGATAATTAAAGACTAAAACTAAAAAAAAAAAAAAAAAAAAAAAAAAAAAAAGAACATGCATGTAATGAAGAATTATCAAAAGATCATCGAAGTTATATTGTGACATAAATCAACCGTATAATTCTTCAACAACAAATATATGCTATCTAACATGAAGGAACACATATAGTTACCACATTAATGAACTTGGTGACATGGA
The DNA here is from genome assembly GCA_037974755.1 of Cicer yamashitae. Taxonomy (NCBI): domain Eukaryota; kingdom Viridiplantae; phylum Streptophyta; class Magnoliopsida; order Fabales; family Fabaceae; genus Cicer; species Cicer yamashitae. The sequence continues at coordinate 40,408,209 of JBBPBQ010000003.1, forward strand.
TCGATACAGATGAGTGACATGAAAATTTCATGCAATGTGATCTCTATATCATGTCTATTTCTAATTATCCAACTAAAGTATTTCGGGAGATCGAATTAAAGTTCCATTAATGTGAATTTAGTATTTATACACACGATACATAAACAATTATAATAATAATAATAACTTGATAAACTTTATTTCTACAAAAAATCCTAACATAAATTTTTTATCGATTCCAAAACCAAAGTATAAAACAAAAAGAAAGAGAGTACCACTAATATAAGTCATCTTTAATAAAAAAAATCATATAATATATTTTATGTGACAAACCTTTTATTAGTGGATCAACTAACATAAAGTTTATCTCTATATGTTATATTTTTCTACATCAATGACGACAACTGCAATGGTCTTATTATTGATATATGACGTGGACCTAATTTTAAAAGGAATTTAAAGATGAATAGCATTTAGATGTGCACTTAAGGAGTACTAACATAATTTTTAAGATATGTTACCCAAGTGGGAGATTGTTGGATTAATTTTTTATTATTTAAATATATTTCAATATTATGTGGAAAAATATCTTTATATTAATTATATTAGCTATTTATCAATTAGGAACCTTAATTTATTAGTGATCAAATTAAGTGATAAGGCTAATTATATTTCTAAATAAGATAGTTAATTAAACTAATTAATTGATATGGGCTTAAATATCAATCGATGTCTAATGACTCAAATATGAGTTGATATTGTTTGATGGCTCAATCTGAAATAATGAAAACCCTAACTTGTAACCCCATATATATAAGTTATGGTCCCAATATATCGGACACACCGCATATTTCATTTTCTCCTATTTGAATAGTGTCTAAACCATAAGTAGTCCAGGTTGAAAAAGAACTACAAGTCAATAGGTCTTTGTTACTTGTCTCTCTATGTTTTTCAAGATTACGAGGAGACACAATTAACAAGAAATTCAGGTATTCCTGATTTTTTTGATGTTAAAATGTCGTAGATCTTAAGATTATCAAGATTTTAATTTTGTTCTTGATGTTTATAACATACTTATTTAACTATTAAATTTCCGCATTATAGTATATGCTCGAATGATTAATTTATTAAATTAATTCCAACAAGATTTTTACTTAATTTCCTTGCCTATAAGAACAGTATAGGTTATACAATGATTATTACTAAAAGGAATTAGTTCTCTATTTGTGTGAAAAAGGAATATTGAGCCTAACAAACCAAAAAAAGCAATGTAATGACAAGTAACAACTCCAAAGACTTTCTTATTCCACGTTTTCATCATGTTAATACTTTGGACCCTAATTGTTATTGGAATTTACAAACCAAACTAGAGAATGGCCCCCAAATGTCTCTATCCCCAATTCACTTAGCACTTCAGAGAATTTAAGTTATGTCTAATCTTCTAATTGCTCTTCCATCTGAACCAATCCAAGAAAATTTCTTATCTTGAAATTGATGATCTATCAATTCCATATCGTTCACAAACTGGCACAACTCTTCTCTTTCAATAAACCTTCAGCTAGTAGCATTTGTAAATTTTTCTCATATCCACATTTAAGACAACTATCATAATTATACGATTTTAGAATTTATATTTCTCACATAAAAAATATAATAAATGATATACAGTTTTCTATGATAGCGTGATATACAATGTAGAGACAATAATTCATCGATACTCATTTTATCTCTTTTTCGTTCCTTGTTTTTCAAAAAGGAAGGGACAAAACCGTTTTTTTGTTTAACATTAATGAATTGAAGACCCTCATCAAATCACTACTATTTATAAGTGTTATTTACGCTCCTTCATAGTAAGATTTTCATGACATTATTTCACATGAGCCATAATTTTTTAAATTATTTCTTACCACATTCCTATCCTTGACAATTATATATGGACACATATTTTATGTGATTATTAGGTTAAAGTAATGTATTATACAACGTTTATTTATATAAGTGATAAACTTATTATTTGTAGTATTTTAAGAGAGTACTTATCTTTTATTATATTATATTTTATAGTTTTGATTCCTATTTATTCTTGTTAATTTTTTATTTTTGCAAAATTGATCTTGAAAATACAATGACTTCGGATGTAGAAAGGAGAAATTTGAAGTCTCAATATAATTTGTTGGATTCTATATATATTGTTGGAACATAGAGAATATGTTAGTATGTGAATTTAAAAATTGTGGAAGTCCCACATTGGAAAGCTCTCATATATGGAGTAGTTTTCAATTTTATAAATACTAAAGTCTCACGTTGGATAGTTAATATATGTGGCTTTGCTTCCATCACTAGATAAAAAAATCAAAATCTTGTAAAAAGTACACCAAAGTTGGATGCAATTCCCAACTTTCTCTTTTCTCCCTCTTCTGCTCGATGTAATTTTGAGCCACTTCTCCCCTTTCTTTCTGTCCCTTTGCTTTTTGAGTGGTCCTAGTAATATTGTCATTTTAGAACAGTGTTTGTGTCGTAGTCCTTTCGATTTTTGAATTGTCCTAATAGCACTTTCCTTTTAGAGTGGTTTGTGTGACATAGTCCCTTCGTTAATGAGTGGTCCTAATATCATTGTCATTTTACAGCGCTTCTTGTGTCGTAGTCCCTTCAATTTTTGAGTGGTCCTAATACCACGATCTTTTTAGAGCGGTTTTTGTGTCGTAGTCCTTTCAATTTATGAGTCGTCAAAGTACCATATTACGAGTTGCTTTAACCGCCATATTAAGAGTGGCTTCCACTGCCATATTGAGGGTGTAATTCTAGAACAGTTTTCTACGGTGCAATAGAACTCCGATACAGTTTCTCTGAGTTGTTTTATCTATGGATCTTCGTGGTTGATAGTATGCCTTTCATAATTAAGATGTTTCCTTCTATCGTGTCAACTGAAGAAATTATTGGATTTGGTTATGTTGATTCTGTTTTCAATAAATCGTTTCGGTTTGAGGGGTGTCGCTTCAAACGATGGCAACAAAAGATGTTATTCTTCTTAATTACGAAAAAGGTTGCCAGCGTTATAAAAAATGACATTCCAGTTCTAAAAAAACAGATGAACAAACAGAAAAGGATAAGAAAACTACATAATTAACCCAATGGGAGGATAAAGAAAGAATTATATTCTTAATGGACTTGCTGATGATCTGTATGATTACTATAGTTCCAACAATAGTGCTAGAGATTTTGGAATGCCCTGAAGAAGAAATATAATAATACCAAGGAAATTGAGGCTAAAAAGTATGTTGTGAGCCGTTATCTCAAGTATCAGGTGACCGATGACAGATCCGTGGAGGCTCAATCCCATGAAATTCAGAAGATAGCTCATGAGATCATCTCTAAAGGTATGACTTTAGATTTACAATTTTAAATTGTTGTTATTATTGACAAACTACCCCTGCTTGGAAGAATTTCAAAAATTCTCAGATATAAAACAAAAGAATTTTCTCTAGAGAGTTTGATAACATGCCTCTAGAGATAAGAAAGAATCTTGTTCCTTGTTTTCTTTTGAATAAGGCATGGTTTACTCAGTTTCAAGGGGCAGATTTTTATACTATTTCTAAAATGATATTTTTGTAGGGAAAGGGTACACCACTTATGACATGTTTAAGTTAAATGTTGAAATTAAGATAAATTGTCTCATTTTGTTTATATGTTGTGTGATTTTAATTGTCTCGTTTTGCTTATATCTTTAAATGATTTTGAAAAATGAGATTTTTTTAATCAAGATAAAATAAAAGAGTTCAAATAAATCAGTAGTTAGAGAATCTGAGTATTTAGATTTAATACATTTTGATATATGTGAACTTGACGATACTTTATTAAGAAATGGAAAACATTATTCTATCACTTTTATTGATGATTGTTCTGACTATACTTTTATATATCTAATGAAAAATAAAAGTGAAGTGTTTGACATGTTTAAAATCTTTGTAACTGAAATTGATAATCAATTTAGTAGAAAGGCTAAGAGGTTTTGCAGTGATAGAGGAACATAATACATTCTATAGTGCTTAATGATTTTTATAAACCCCATGAAATTATACATGAAATAACTACACCATATTTGCTTGAAATGAATGGTAAAAATGGAAGAAAAAATGGAACTCTTATTAAACTAGTTGTTGTTATCATGCTTAACTTTGGTGTTGCATCTCATTTATGGGGGAAATTTATTGACTGTTTGCTATATTTTGAATAGAATTCCTAAATCTAAGAACAAAACATCTCCTTATGAGATTTTGAAGAAAAGACAACCGAAATTGTCTTACTTTCGAACTTGAGGTTGTTTGGCTTATGTCAGAATCGCCAATCCCAAGCGAGTTAACCTCGCGAGTAGAGCCTATGAATGTGTATTCATTAGATATGCAGTAAACAACAAAGCATATAGGTTTTATGACCTAAATGAGAAAGTGATCATAGAGTCAAATGATGTTGATTTCTATGAAAATAGATTCTATTTCAAATCAAGAAATAGTGGAGGCATCAAACCAAGTCACATTCCTGTGATGAGTGTTAAGACAAACTCTCAAATTAAGTTTTGATGAAAATAAACAAAGGTTAATTAAGAATGTTAATTATGATTCTAAATGTTATGTTAATTTAATTTGTGCTCTTGAGTGTTTTTATTAAAGATAGGAACCAAGCAAAGCAAAGATATCAGATGAAAAACTAAACAGAACATTCTTGATCATAAGTTGTACAAAACAGAGAATGTTCTGCAGAATCAAGATTGATTGTCGCAACCACTTCACAATCTTTCTCCATCACTTTAACAATGATTCTGCCTTAATTCTTTATACCAGTTTCATCAATACATGGAAAGGAACAAATAGGAATCATTATTACTTAAAACGGTTCTCAAATCACTAAGATAAATCATCATGAATCAAAACATGTCAAAATGGATTGTAACTTTCTCCAGTCTGAAAAATGTCAAGAAAGTTGAAACGAGACTGAACTTCAAGACTGATTATACGTTCCCAGATTGTCCAAAACACTATCAGACCAGGTTGATCATCAATCTCCACTTCTAATCATCGTTCTCCGTTTCTGAAAAAAACAATCTCCGTTTTCTGCAGAAACAGACCTCTCAATTCTCCATAAGTAATTCATTCCTTTCCAAACAGTTTTGGATCAAATCAAGCGTCCAGATCAAAGCCCAATTATCATCAAGTATTTTCGAAGCTTAATGGGTCATTAAGAGCGCAGGAAATATGTTTGAAATTGAGCAAAACAGCCCAATCAAGCAAGACCCAAAACTGTCACATGAATGGTTTATTTTTTCAACAGAAAGGTTGCTATAGTCAGAAGAAAACAGAGCACTACCAACAGCTCTTTCTGACCAGAATTAAATGCTCAAAATCTTCTATAAAACGAAGGCAAATTCGCAAGCATCATTAAATCATATTCACTTGCATTCTTGAAGCTATCTCACTTACAAAAGAAATCAGGCAGAAACAGTCATATACTTTCAGTTTATCTTACTGAGTTCTTTTTATTCTGAATCTATTCTCAAACACGAGTTGAGCATAATCAGATTCAACCAAACCTTTTAAATCATTATTGTGTAAGCTCATTACTATAAGGATTGTTTATAGTTTGAGTGTGATTAAAATAAGTTAACTGTAAAATCCTAGCAGATTAGTTAGGTGACTTGATTGAATCTTTTCTGGGTGGAAAGGAAGTGTAGTTACAGATCAAGGTTGATCTTTAACTGTGTAACCAAAAGATTGTTCTTCGTTCTTTGAACACTTAGTGAAAATCTCACAGTTGTGAGGACTGGACGTAGCCCGAATTGGGTGAACCAGGATATATCGTTATGTGGAATCTCTTCCTTATCTCTATTTACGTTCAGTTATTTTTATTATCATTTTAAATAAAGAAACTAAAAACTTTGATTTTAACTAATCAATAACGTTCTCTGTTTCAAAACCAAGAACGTTCTCCGTTTCTGTTTTCATAACCAAGATCATTCTTGAGTTGTTTTTCTTAAGTTTTTGACAGGAAATTTTAATTAGGCAAGATTACAAATTAAACCCCCTTCCTTGTAACTTGACATTGCTACTTCAATGAGAAGCACTGAAAGCTACAAAAAGGCAAAACAGAACCTCGAAGAAGTAAGAGGGTCAGAGTTGCTAAAGATTATGGACCCGATTATACGGTATATACCTTTGAAGAGAATCCTACAAATCTTCACGAATATGACCTGGTATTTAGTAAACTTGCCTCCTGGTTGCAAACCAATAGGTTGTAAATGGATATTGAAAAAGAAACTAAAACTTGATGGAACTGTTGATAAAGACAAGGCTTGCCTTGTAGTCAAATGTTTTTATACAAAGAGAAAATATAGATTTCTTCCACACTTTTTCACCGGTCACTAGAATTACATCCATTAGGGTACTCATTTCACTTGCTGTTATTCATAACTTGGTGGTACACCAAATGGATGTCAAAACTATTTTTTTTTTAAATGGTGACTTGGAAAAACAAATCTATATGGAACCACCTGAAGGTTTAATGATTCATGGATAAGAAAACAAGGTCTGTTAGTTAAATACAGCTTTTTATGGTCTTAAACAAGCTCCTAAGCAATGGCATGAAAAGTTTGATAACTTGATTATATCGAATGAGTTTAAAGTGAATGAAAGTGACAAATGTATTTGTTACAAATCTGAAAATGATATTTGCACTATCATATGTCTATATGTAGATGACTTACTCTTATTTGGTTCACACATTCATGCTGTAAATATTGTGAAATAATTGTTGTATAACAACTTTGATATAAAGATCTCAAAGAAACGAGTGTAATCCTTGGAATCGTGATTACTAGGTCAGAAAAGAGAATTTATTTTGATCAGTCTCACTTTATTAAAAAGATCTTAAAGAAATACAAATATTTTTACTGTAAACTTGCTTGCAAACCATATGATCCAAATGTGAAACTTTTCAAAAACGTTAGACTGAATATGCGAGAGCATCATTGACAGCCTCAAGTATGCATCTAACTGTATTTGACCCAACATTACCTACGTCGTGGGACTATTGTGCAGGTATGATATCAAAAGAGTCATGAGATACCTTAAAAGGATCATGAGTCTCAAATTATATTATCAAAGATTTTTTGCCGTCCTTGAAGGATATAATGATGCTGATGGAATACTTTATCAGCTGACTCCAAAGCAACCAATGGCTATATTTTTAGTATCACTGGTGGTGTTGTATCTTAGAAATTGAAGAAACAGACGACATTGGTTCAGTCCACTATGGAGTCTAAAATGATAGCCCTAGCTATTGCTAGTGAAGAAATGAGTCAGTTGAGATCCCTTTACGGAAAAAAACCTATGCCAATTGTGTTGTTCCACTGCAATAGTATTCCGGCTAATGCAGAGATTGAGAATCGTTATTACAATGGTAAGAGATGAAAAATACGTCATAAGCACAACAACACAGTTAGAGAGTTACTTTCTAAATGAGTTCTTATAGTGGATCATATGCGCACTGATGAAAATTTAGAAGATCATTTGATGGAAGGATTAGCTAGAGAGGAAGTCCTAAATACATCCAAAAGGATGGGACTATTGTCTATAGAGTTACTCATGATGTTAACTCGACCTGAAAGACTCGAGATTCCTAGAATTAGGTTCATGGGTAATAACAAGTTGTGAAGTGATATGAGATTAACATGCTATTAGAAATCAGAGAAGTATGATTAATGAAGCGATGAAAGGATGAGGTAATAGAAACTCTTAATGAGATATATACTCTATGTAACACCCCAAAATTTATAATAAACTATTTTATTAATTAAATAGGATTTTAGATAATTAATTTGGTGCTAAAATTATTTTAGAATATATGTTGATTATTTTTATGATTAATTTTCTTTATATGTATTTTCTATGATGTGTTATATAAATAATAAATATTATATTTTATTATTTTATAATTTTTCTAAAAATAATAATATTTTAGTGTAATATTTTAAAGAATAAGATTTTAGGCGATTTTACGTGTATATGCGCGTAAGTAATTAATGTGATGTTTTCATGTGCGTTTGAATGATTTTAAGTGTTCACATAGTTACATTTTAATTATTTCTAACTATTTTCTATTTTTAATTATTTATTTTATGAATAATTATTTTGATATTGGTAATATTGTGTTTGATTCCCTTTATTTTGATATACCTGTTATGGCATTGTGATTTTATATAATTTTATTACGATTTAGTAAATAAGATAAAGTGTTGATGTTATATTTATTTATTTTGTGATTTTGACTATTCTCTAATGATGATAGTATTTTAATGCGAGTGTTTTGAAAAATAAGTATAATTATAGTAACTATTTTGAAAATGAGAGTTTCGGAAGTTAGTAATATGTATTTTTTTTAAAAGGTTAATTATTTTAATTACAATAATCTATCATATATTAGTTATGAAATATTAGTGATGTTTTGAAAATTAAATGATGTTTGGAGGAGTATTAAACATGATATTAAGTAACTATTAATTTTGTTTTAGCAAAATAAAAATAATAATAGTAAAACAAAATAAATAAATAAGGGGACTAATGGGTTTGACCCGTGTGTGAATCCTAATTGTTACTAAAATAAAAAAATAAAAAGGAAGGGAGTTGGACGGCAACCTTAAAAGCAAAGAGAAAACACAACATCAGTGGTGATCGATAACTGTTCCAGACAACTTTCTCCGTTTTCGTCCAAATTTTAGTATGTTGTTTCAGTCATTTAGTTAGTCAATTAAACACACTTTCCCAGATTTTTAACCATCCCAATTTCTCTCTAAAATAACCGAATTCTCCGTTTATGGAATTTCTTATTTTGCACCGTTGTTCATCACTGTAAGTCCGATTTGAGTGAAACCAACGCCAAAACGATCTTGTGAAAAGTGGCTATATTATCCACTGATTAGTTTTCTAATATATGGTAAGTTTCCTTGACTGAATTTCAAAATTTAGTTTTTAGAGTTTGTTATTGTAATTTATTTTTGACGTTCACCCATAAACTATCGAGTTAGATCGATTGAAGGACAAAGAGTCAAAGAACAAAGGTTTTTTGCTCATGAACTTGTATTCGTGTGTGAAAGCATCGAAATAAGGTAAGGGGTGAGAGAGCGTTTGAATTCATGAGTATAATATACTGTGAGATGAACAAGAAAACCGTATTTCCCAACAATTCATCCGGGGCTCGCTACGTACAACAGTAGCCCTTTGAGAGATAAATTAATTAATGTGAAAATATGAGGATTGTGAGATTAAAATGTTAAATAGAAATGTTTATAAGGCATTGATTGATTTAATTTTCGTTAATTGTGTGGTATTTGATATTGTTGTGATGTTGGATGTTGAATGAAATTCTGTGCATATGTTTGATTGGACGGATTTATGTGATGTGATAATAAAAGATGGATGCATTGTATGACATATGTTTATGTGATGATAATGATGATGCTTGATTGATGATAGTGATGTTACAAATTTGTGATGAGTTTATATGATGATCATGATTATGTATGATTAATGATGTTATAAAATTGTGATGGGAATATTGAAGTACCCCATAATTGATGCAATAGTGATGATTCCAACTTGTGCTAAAGATGATGATGTTAATGGAGTAGTCTAGCCTAACGAGGAGAGAAAATAAATATTGAGAATTTGTGAAGTGGAGATTATTTTGTCATCATATAGGTAAGGCTTGACAAACCTAGTGATTCTGGGGAAGTACAACTGAATGAGCCTGATCATGGCGGTCTGCTGTTGAGCCTTAAGGCAAGATTGTTAGACCTTGTAGGTATTCGGATGAGGAATTCCTAGGTGACTTGGAGGTAGCACTCCAAATGTCGGGAGCTACCATGCAACACACGTTTACCTCAATTGTCGCGTATATGTGTCTCGAGTTGAGTTGAGGGGATCTATGAGAATAGGGCCAATTTGAATTATCCGTCCACCCGGTTGGTGGCATAGTATCAAGCCTCCTAACCAAGTACTTCAGAGTTAGAATGGTACCACATTGTGAAGTAGAGTCTAAGTCCATGCATAGCATTGCATTTTCTTGTGATTGTTTTGTTATGATTAATATGTGTCGTGTGCGATAATAATTTTTCTTAGATGATTTGATGTTATAGTGAAATGTATTGATTTTCCTTGAGTGGTTTTGACTTTATAATGTTGTGTTTTTCCTTGAAGGATGTTTGTGTAATGATACGGTTTATTTATGATTAATTGCGTGTTTGCCTTACTTATATTATACTATTAACATGATTTCAAAACTCACCTCATTTGTTGTTTGTGTTTGACTGGCTTGGCCCTGCGTTTGTGAAATCGTAGTTATTACAAGTTAATGAGTCTTGAAGTTCAAGTTTGGGATAAGCCCCGCTTTAATAGGTGATACCGAGAATGGGAGTCATAAGTTGTATTTTTATTTGTTTAATTAGAAACAACTTTTTGTATGAAAACCTTATAATTACTAGTAAATTTTTGGAATTAAGTTAAGAAATTCTAGTTAAATAATTTTTATGGAGATTGCACTGTTTTATAAGAGGAAAAAGTTAAAAGTGTTCCTTTTGAATTTTGAGGATGTGATATCTTAAATTAATTATAAAAGTTTTTTTATTTCCTTGATAACATATTTCCTTTATCTGCTGCGAATTAAAGTTAAAAATTCTTGTATAAATTATTATATATTACTTTGGGGTTTAGGGTGTCACACTCTATGTGGAGTGGAGTACCTAGCTAAATGAGTACTTTGATAGACTCATCTATGTGAATGTGGAAGTGGGGCCGCTTTCTATGGAATTTTGAGACAAAATTGCTAGAGTGTTCATTATACTAGGATACACGTGCAAGGCTATTAAAGAACGAGCTTTTGAGAATGCACCATATGTTAAAGTTGTGTGTGGGTTTGATGTCAGAGATGGAGTTCAAGACTACGAGTCACTCTTGTTGAATGTGAATCTTACTATGCAAAGGTTCAAGTCGGAAGACACCACTGCTTATGCACAATCTTATAGAAGCGTTTGACGCTACTTCAGAAATATATTTTTAATTCAAGTGGGAGATTGTTGGAACATAGATAGTATGTTAGTATGTGAATTTAAAAATTGTGGAAGTCCCACATTAGAAAGTTCTCATATATTGAGTAGTTTTCAACTCTATAAATACTAAAGTCCCACATTGGATAGTTAACATATGCTGGTTTGCTTTCATCGCTACATAAAGAGTGTCAAACTCTTGTGAAAAACACACCAAATTTGGATACAATTCCCAACTTTCTCTTTTCTCCCTCTTCTGCTCAATGCATTTCTGAGCCATTTATCCCCCTTCTTTTTGTCCCTTTGATTTTTGAGTTGTCTTAATACCACTGTTCTTTTAGAGAGGTTTTTATGCCATAGTCCCTTCGATTTTTAAGTAGCCCTAATACCACTGTCTTTTTAGAGAGGTTTGTGTGTCGTAGTCGCTTCATTTTTTAGTGGTACTTGAAGTAAAAGTGAATGTCACAAGAAGGGGGAGTTGAATTGTGACCCTTTTTAAAATTTAATTCATGCACTAATATTATCCTCTCAAGTTATCCTTGGAGCGAGGATGGTTAGATGAAAATATTCCTCCTCTTATTGAGGATGATTTAAAGAAGAATAATATGAGTTTGAAATATGTATGATAAGAGTACTAATAGTATGAATAAAATAAATACAAAGAGAGTAGAGCTTAAGAAGATTCACTCATAGAATTTATATTGGTCCACCTAATATAGGCTATTCTAGTTCTCAAAGCTTTGTCAGATTTTCACTAGTGCTCAGAAATTCGTCATTTGATCTACACATTTTCAACTATGTATTTTCTTAGTTTCAGCAGGCTTACAAAACTATATTTTTACTAGCCTCGACAAGCTTACAAAATAACTCAAGTTTATATCAACTTGAGGATATACAAGTAGTAATGTGTTTGATTTGTTTGGGATCAAATTACAACTTTCTAAGATAAGATAGTGATGTGAAGTTGTATATAATACACTCAATAAAAATTATCATCAGATATGTTTAAGTTTGGGAGAGTGTGTAGAATGAAGAGAATGATGATAAGCTTGAATAACTTAGATGTTTTCTTGTAGATGATTCTCTCGATGTTTGAAGATTAATACTTCTCTATTTATAATTGCCTTTGGAGCTTCAAACATATGGGTTAGCAAAATATAGTTGTTGAGGACTTTGCTAAGTTTCCTTGGACTTATCTTTATGCAAAACTGCCATTTAGCCTTTATCCTCGTGTTAAGTATGCTAGGAGGATGAGTATTGCAGTCTATCCTCGAATCCAGTTTGAAGGAGGATGAGGCTTTCATTAATTCTGATGTGACTATTCCTTTTTGGCCTTTTCTTTTCCCAACACCTATAGTGTCGTGCCTCATAAGTCAATGACAACACTTTTTATACTTTGGTGGTTTTACTCTTTTTCCCATGTGTGAGGATGAATAGATAACAGAAGTTCATCCTCTCTTCTGCATTGTTTATCCTCTGACGGGGATTCATCCTCTCTACATGATTGTTTATCCTCTGACGTAGATTCATTCTCTCTTTCATTACTGTTTTATTCTCTGACATAGATTCGTCTTCTCTTTTATTATTGTTTATCCTCTAACATAGAGGTTATAATTTCCTCCTCTCGTAAGTGTTTTTTTATCCTCTGTGTCTATCCTTAGATCTGATTTAAGTATTAGGATGGAGTTTCTATTTTGTTGAGTCTTGATGTGATTCTTGCTTTTTGCTTTCCCTTTTCCAACCACTTTGACCAGTGTTCCTTTCATGTCAAGTACTTCACCTTTTTGTAGCTTTGTACTTTTCTGTATCTGTCAAATTTGTTATGAGGATATCATCTACGTCTATCCTCGTCTTGAGATTGTATTCATCATCTGATGTACCTGATTTTAAGATTGTTCATGGATGATCATCCTCGGATCTATGTAAGTCTTTGAGAGATGATTGTATGTCTTTCTTTCTAATATGTGATCGTATGAATTTTGTGTAAACATGTTGAAACCTTTTTTACTTGTTAGGTAACCTTCTAGAATATGATTTGTAAAAGCGATTCTTATTATCCTCTTGATCTATTATTGATGAGAAAGTTCCTTCTTGTTTCCAAAACCTTGAAAATCACGATTAATGTGTTTGTCTTACTTCAAAGGCTTTTGTACAAATTTGGACAATGTTGACATATTGTTTTTGCATTGCTCACATAAGATCTCATTTTTATATATGAGAGGATGATTTTTTTTTCAAAAGTCTATCCTCAAGTTATATTAAGTGTAATGATGAAAATTCTTGTCTTCCACATAAGAGTACGTGATTGATGTGATGTCACCTCTATGTTTACTTTTGGTAAACCTTGAATAGTGTGAACAACTTGTCAACTTTTGTCCCGTTGTACTTTTATGACAATTAATTTTTCAATAATTGTGAGATAAAAATTTTGATAAATATTTATCCTCGGATATGAGATTGTGATGAATTTCCATCCTTGGGTTTAATATTGTGAAAATATATATATTCATCCTCGAATCTGGATTCTTCATTCTCTAATTTTCATATAGACACATCTTGACCCATAGTTTACTTATATTTATTCATTCACTATTTCGCAAACACGTTACAACAGAAAGCTCTCATATATTGAGTAGTTTTCAACTATAAATACTAAAGTTTCATATTGCATAGTTAACATATGATGGTTTGCTTCCATCGCTATATAAAGAGTGTCAAATTCTTGTGAAAAACACACCAAAGTTGGATACAATTCCCAACTTTCTCTTTTCTCCCTCTTCTGCTCGATGCATTTCCGAGTCATTTCTTCCATTCTTTCTTTTCCTTTGACTTTTTAGTGGTCTTAGTACCAGTGTCTTTTTAGATCGGTTTTTGTGTCATAGTCCATTCAATTTTTAAGTGGTCCTAATACTACTGTCCTTTTAGAGCAGTTTGTGTGTTGTAGTCCCTTTGTTTTTTAGTGGTCCTAATACCACTTTCCTTTTAGAGCGGTTTGTGTGTCGTAGTCCCTTCGATTTTTGAGTGGTCCTATTACCACTATCATTTTAGAGCGGTTTTTTTGTCGTAATCCTTTCAATTTATGAGTGGTTAAAGTACCATATTATGAGTGGTTTTAACCGCCATATTGAGGATGTAATTCTAGAAAAAAAATTGAGCTTATTGAATTAGAAGAGCAGGCTGCTCAATTTTTCAATGCTCGCCAATTAGAACATAATAACACGGCACAAAGGAGAATAGTGGGAGCGGCAGATTATGATAGAAAGAGTCTTCTTATGATAGCTTAGAGTTGGAGTATATCTCTTCGTGAATTTTTATTTTTCTTTTTAATTTGATGAGTACTATTATCCTTGTATTAATTTTCTTTATAATAATAAGTAACTAAACTTTATTCTATAGTTTTTAGTGGAACCTGTAATTGAAATACTTTTATTATGTCTTAGTTATCTATTCTAGTTTTCAATTAAACTTTCCTATGGCTCTAATCATAGGATTGATCACCTTTTACATGTTTTTAATCAACTAGTTGTTAGCGATCGTACTACAATTAATTGGTGGGCCTACATGATAATTGTGACTATAAATTATTGCATAACCAAACTTAATTTTAGTCTTCCAATCATTCAATCTTTTTATGCTCTATGTTTTTCTTGAATTTAAACTTCTATGTTTTTCTTGAATTTAAACTTTGCATGACCAAACAAGGGGCAATTTAAGAAAAATAATATCAATCATGAATGACCAAACCAATTAATACTTTTAGTAAATGGAGTGGTAACTGATTCAAAAGAAAGAAATCCGAATAGTAGTAGAATCAGGAGTAATCAAAGTTACAAGTTAAACCATGACTCTAGACTTCTCTCAATTGATTTACAACTTGTGTTTTTATTATTTTTTTAATTATTTTTTATGTGCTTATTTTGTTACCGTAAAAACTCGACCCTTATTATTAATTTAAATAACAAATAATCTTAATTAGTTTGGTACAAGTTAGTTAATCCATGTAGATATGATAATCTTTTATACTACTTCTGTGATAGGATACACTTGCTAAGTGTGTTTTTAAGGCAAAATAAGTGCTCCATTTCATGATGTTCCTCACTAGATGCATTTCAGTTTCCGTTTAATCCTTAAGTTATATTTTGTTTGCACCACTATTCTTTAAGTAAAATTAAATCATTCAAGTAGTTCATTAAATTTGACTATTTTCTAAAATTACTATTAATTAAAATCTAATTCAAACAACGCAGTAATTTGATTGTTCAAAGTGAATGAAGTTAATGATATTAATGATGGGGATTGACATTTAGTACCAAAATTTAGTTGCTATAAGTGTGTGTAAATCATTGTAAGAAATCAAGTAATTATGTAGACTTTGTATAAGGTTTGATGATTGTTTTCTAAAGGATTAAGATGAGGGATATATTGTTGAAACATTTGATAGAATTTCTAATGATTAAATATTTTTAATTGCACTTGTTGTTGTTGAAAGTAAGACAAATGACTAAAAATGCAAGCATAAGGTAATTTTAAAAACTAAATCGAAAAAATAGAAACTGAAATAAACATAAAGGACGTCAACAACAACAACAACAACAACAACAACAACAACAACAACAACAACAACAACAACAACAACAACAACAACAACAACAACAACAACAACAACAACAACAACAACAACAACAACAACAACAACAACAACAACAACAACAACAACAACAACAACAACAACAACAACAACAACAACAACAACAACAACAACAACAACAACAACAACAACAACAACAACAACAACAACAACAACAACAACAACAACAACAACAACAACAACAACAACAACAAAAACAACAA
>JBBPBQ010000003.1:40424142-40443834 GCA_037974755.1 Cicer yamashitae
CAACAACAACAACAACAACAACAACAACAACAACAACAACAACAACAACAACAACAACAACAACAACAACAACAACAACAACAACAACAACAACAACAACAACAACAACAACAACAACAACAACAACAACAACAACATATATATTTTAGTTATATTTATTCATTCATTAATTCGAAAACTCATTACATGTCATTATTTAACTCTTAATTTTGTGTACATATAATAGGAATGGGTTGGAAAGCTAATGACATTATGCGATTCTGCATTTCAAGATCTTGAATGGTGTGACCATCTCCATGCTCATACATAAACATTGCCATTCTAGCATGGTTTATAGAAGTATATATGAAACTTTGAGAGAAATATGAACTATGAGCTTCTTTATTCATCTTCTTCCACATTGTACATATCATGGACTTTATATAATCACAAGCCTCTACTTCAGAAACTCTACTTTCATTCATGTACCATTGAATTGACTTTGGAATATTTCTTGTCTCAATTTCACGCTTAAAAAAGAAAAGGAAAAATAAGCAGTGAAAATTAAAGGTTCAATTTTAGTTTTAGTCCATGTGCTATAAGTGAACAATCCAAATATTTTTATATGAATTTATCATTTAACGGGTTAGCATAAAATAAAATTAACATAATAATAGCTTAAATTGATTATAATAGCTTAAAATAAAATTCCCATTCAAAATTGATTATGATAGCTTTTACTATTATCTTTTGATGTATCAGATTGGATTACTTCATGTACTCTGCTTTTTTTTTTATAGTTATTTGTTCTTATAAAAACATAATAAATAAATATTTTTGTACAGAATAAAAGTTAAGTTGACAACTTACTTTATATGTTCCAAGATCATTGGCAGGGCGTAAAATCATTGCTGAAAAATGAATTATGTTGGAGTGTTCTTCTAAACCAACCAAGTCTTCCATTTTGAATGAATGAGGAATTACAAAGTAAGCATGGGTAAGTATAACAGGTGCACTTACGGATATCCATGCATTCTCTAAGTATTCTCCAAGAGTTGGAGTATATTCATTATGGTACCACTTTGCTTCAATCAAATATGATTTACATAAATCTGTCCACTATTAAGAAAAAATATATCATATACAAGATAATTAAGAGCGATAAATAATATGGTTTTAAATTGAGGTTGCAGTCACACAATATTAATTACGCTGAAAACACTTATATTATGGAAAAATGCAAGAAAATATGGTCAATGCAAACTAAATTATAATTGTGATTTCGTTGCAGATACTTCAAAATCTGCAATATTGTGGCTGTAACTGCGGTTGCGAACCACAATTTAAAACCATGATAAATAACGAGACAAATAATTGCTTACGACTTTCTTCATGTATGGTGTGATATAGTATCCACTCTTTTTCAAGATTTCAAAAGCAATTTCATTCACAAAGTTATACAGTGCATGAAAACATATTTTCATGTAGTTTCATGGCACTTAGATCCCATCTAAATTCATAAGAAAAAATATTGATAATTACACTGACGAGGAAAAAAGTTCAATGAAATGGAGGAAATTAATTAATATTGAATAGTAATTTATACCTCTCAATTGTGTGAGTGAATAGCTCTAGTTCTTCCAAGGTGCCATACACATCATAAATATCATCAATTGTGGTAATAAATGCATTAACCTTTGTTATTACTTTTCGGTAATATTCAAACTCTGGTTTGAAATTTGTTCCCATAGTCCAAACAAAGTTCTCAACAAATCTATCCCTACTAAAGCTCAACTTTTCTCCAAGTTCAGTTCTTTTCCACCATCTTTAAAAAATCAAGCATTAGTAAATAGACAACATCGGATTAAGGAAGGAGATATTAATACTAGATTTTTCCATACGTGTCTAAAATGTAAAAAAGAAAGAATTAAAACAACTAATAGAACATGTTATAGAGGTTATTAGTGAGATCAAATGCTTTTTGAGAAAAGGTTTAAAGATCCAAACAACAACCGGTCTATTTTTGATGGTGTTGATTTTAAAACCTGAAAATCGAATGAAGAGAGCATTAAACTATTGTTTTTAGGTCAAATGAAGAGAGCATTAAACTATTGTTTTGATGGTCAAATGAATAGAGCATTAAACTATTGTTTTTAGGAAGCTGAAAATCGATTCAAAATAGAACCACACCCCGATTCAAAACAAAACGACACAAATTTGTTTCTGCTTTTTAATTAATTTATGTTTATTGTCTAAATTTTTTAATAATATTTTACAAGTATGTTTAGAATATTATAAAAATCTCTCACGCTCAAATTTAGAATTTTTAACAAGAGATATATTAAATGTTTATCCCTTAAAATTCATATTTAATTCATTTTTTTAAAAAAATTATAAATTTTTGTAAGGAGTTTTATAATGTTTTAAACATGTCTGCGAAAAATAATTCAAATAATACACATGATTTCACTTAAAAGTATGGACCAAAATTGTTAATAGAAACATTTAAAGAACCATTCTTTAAAGAGAAATTTTAGAGGGACAAAATTAAATATAGTATATTTATAATGACCAAAAACTTATTGAATTCTAATTTAATTTAATCTTTTTATTTTCTATTTCATTTATTCAAACATAATTGATTATTGTTATTCCCTAACGTTAAATTTTTGTATATTATATGTTGTATTTTGTATCAAACAAACTTTAAAATTATAAAAAGTGATATTTTTATACTCAAAAATTGTTTTTAATTTTTTTTTTACAAGTGTCCCGATTTAGATCGAACACTTCATATTTATTAAGGAACCACTCAATTAACATTATTACCTCGATGTATACTTTAGCTCTTCTTGGTACATGTTTTGAACAATGTTGAAATCCAATTTAGCAAATTGAAGTAAAACATGATTCAGATTTTGTTGTCTTTCGCATATATTAATGAACCACCAAGCCTCCCAACGAGGAATTCTCCAATGTAGTGGAAGGTCCAAAGCATGACTTATTAGAAGTGATATGTGGTTACCTCCATTTTTCAAATATTCTTTGAGAAACTTTGACGTGACATCTCTTAATTCATCTAATATAGTTTCATTTTCAAAAGAATGAAATGAGGCTTCATACATTGATAACATTCCCTCAACATCAATAGGTTGCTCTTTCTTGAAGTTACACATTTCATCTTGAAAGCGAATAAAAACATCTGAAAAAATTAATCACATATATAATAAATTAATATACAAATTAATGTGTCTTATATTTGGTCTTTGTCCTTTTAAATTATTTTTTCAAATTTAACCCTATAAGTTTAATTTTGTTTTAAAATTGTTCATGTTGTTAGTCACCGTTAAAAAAAGTTGAGATGACAAACGGAAAAGAGATGAAAATAAATAAAAAATGCAAACTTACGGTGACAAAAATCAAATGAAAACATATATGCTTAGTCTATGTAAGTTCGCATTTTTTTTCATCTTCTTTTTTTTCGTTAGTCATCTCATATTTATTTAACAGTCACTAATAGCAATGACGATTTTAAAATAAAATTGAACTTACTAACGGTTAAATTTATAAAAAAAAATACAAATACGAATATCAATATAGTGCTAATTTACATGAATCAAATATATAATTAGACTAATTAACGTTAATATTTTTTAAATAAAGGTTTTAAATCATAGTTGGGTCGTGAACCATTTGTTATTTGTTGAATAAAGGTTTTAAATCATGGGTGGTGATCTCTATTGTAGAGAATCACATAGAAATCAAATGTGGTATTGATGCCTAAAAGTCTAAATTTGAGTCAATAACCTGTAGATATATTATAACCATGTTGCCTTAAAAGTAGAGATGTGGCATATAAATTATTCTTGAACTTGGATGTTTGTGTGTTGTAAATGTTGTCCAATATGTGCTTTATTTCATTGTTAAAATGGTAAGCAACTCCAAGCCTTTGCAATACATCAATAAACTCAAGTTGATCAATCTCATTTTTCAGTTTGCAAAGCATCATCCTTACTTCTTCACTTAGCACTTTGCATTGCTCTCTATACATTTCTTCCTGCATTAATTTGGAGCTTTAATAAATGTATAAAAATTTTAGGATATCATAAGTCTAAACTTTAATTAATTAACTAAAGTTCTTAAGGTTTTTCAATTATTTATAAGGACTTGTAAATATTGCATGGAGCTTTTATAAATGTATAAATAATAAACAATATAATTAAGTATTAAATAATCTTACCTTATATTCACTACTTAGAGATTGAATATAATCATTGGTCCAAATTGAAGGTTGGAATTTTGAAGATCGACGAGAAATTGTTTGACTATGGAAATTTTCAACTTTATATGATGCCTTGCATCGAGTTGGACAACGAGGGAAATTAGAGTTCCATATTACTCGAGATAAAGAACTTTTTTCCAAAAGAAGCTTTTTTTTAAAAGTAAATTGGGGAGATGCAAATATGAGCAAAGCCATTAGCTAGAAAGCAAAAGACGATCTTACTATGTGGAAAATTTTATACCAAACAAGCCTTATATAAGATATGATTTTAGCAACAAAAATTTATCTCAAAATAATTATTATTTTTAATATTTAATATTAATATATATTAACATCAATTAATCTTAATAAATATTGTCAAATACCAATTAATTAAACTTTTCATATATGGTTTCGTGTACACATATACATCACATTATTCCACGAACAGTAAAAGTCACGAATTATAATCTCTCGAGGAGCATTGAATAATAGTGGCGTATAATACATGTAACTATCATGGCCTATTTTTGTATGTAACACTTTAATGGCAATAATGAGGTTTGGCTGGATCTAAACTGAATATTAGTGTGATTTTTGATCATTTGTATATAACACTTTAATGGCAATGAGATTTGCCCAACACATATTGGGACCTATGCTAAATGTTAGGTGTGATTTTTTTAAAGCTCATATATTATTGTTTGAAAATCATTAAATTTTTGTTTAAATTTTTCTAACGTTTTAAAATATAAAATTATTTATTGAATTAATATAATTGATTTTGTTTAGTTTGATAACAAAATCAATTATTTAATTTTTATGGAAACAATATTAATTTTAGATGATTTTTTTTAAATTAAGTTTTGAAAATAATATATTATGAACCATTTTAATTAAATAAATTTTAATATTTTTGGAGATTTAATCTTAATAGTCTTACCCTATCTTGAAAATATTACTCAGTTTTTTGTTATTATAGATGGTGCAATTAATCTAATTTTTTTTTTTTATAATTAGACTTCCATCCCCACATAAAATCTATACTTCAATTATAGAGTAACTGTTTTCTTCCCTAAGCCTAACTAATTAATTAGCGTGATTAATATTATATTATCAATAATTAACTAGCACTAAACTTTCCCGATAACAAGCTTTTAACTATTCTCATGTTATTGGTTTTTTTTTTGAAATATGTTTGGTTCATCTTATTACATCTTTGGGAATTATTTCTAGAAAATAGAGTTGATAACAAGCTTTTAACTATTCTCTTGTATTTGGTTTTTTTTTTTTTTTAAATATGTTTGGTTCATCTTATTATATCTTTGGGAATTATTTCTAAAAAATGGAGTAGATGAATAGTGTTATGAATACTATGTGATAGTGGATTTTCTTTTTGTTCTTCCATATTCCTATATAATTTACATTGTCATAACTATCATCAGTCAAATTCTTTTTTATAAGCAATTTTTTTTATTAATCGGAGTACAAGACATACTTCAACTCTTACATTAATAAAGTATCTGACCCAATATCGTAGTGAAACGACATTATCCACCTTCTAAGAATGGTTGTAAAGTCCCCATCAAAATCATGTGCTCATAGGACGAACATAAACAAAACAAGAAACTCATTCGAATAACTGTACCATGATCCCTAACCTAACACATATGATGCCTTAAAACTATGTCATGATCAAATTGAGCAAGTGTGTTGTGCATGGTTGTAAGGGACATCTGCAACGGTTATAACCGCTGTAATTGGATGATTGTGACGATTCTCCAACCGTCGCAGATTCGTGCGTCGCGAGGCCAGTAAGTGACGGTTTAGAAAAACCGTCGTTCCAACTATCGGTAACATTTGCTACGGTTTCTAACCGCCTTGACATACATTTTGCGACAGTTATCAACCGTCGCTATATTCATTTTGAGACAATTTAAGCTGTGGCAAGCCTGATAATTTAAAATAAAAAATTATGATACAACTTTTTCCTATTTTTTATTAATTAAAAATATTCATAAATATCATCCACATAATTTAAAAACACAATTATATAACAATTGTAAGTAAATCCAATTTATATAATTTTTTTCAAAATTAATAACACCAATTCATACATTGAACTTAACTAAAACAATAAATAAAGTAGTTTAAATATTCAAAACATTAGTGGAGTGGTTAAACATTCAAAACAACTCCATCTAACATAGAAGTTCATCAAAATATTTGATTAGTCCCTAATGATGTTGCTACACGATCATTAGGTTGGTAGCTAGGCTCATATGAACGTCTACTATCTATTGGCGATTCTATGTATGTTGCTCGAAAAAAAAAGTATATATTAACATCAATTAATCTTGATAAATATTATCAAATACCAATTAACTAAATTTCTCATATATCTAGAAACAATCATTACACAATTGATATTTTTAACCAAAGAGATATAGTTCCCACAGGATTTTTTAAACAGGTTTGCTAAGAAAACAATTTAACTGGTTTTTTCTAGAATTTTGCATTTGCAACAAGAAAGCAATTTGCTCCAATGATCCTAAGCCTATCGATTTCAGCTTGCATTTTCTCTATCTTCTCATTAGCTTCGGAGGAAGACATTGATCTTTCAAATTGAGAAGTAGATCTAGTGATTTGAGACGGTGTTATTCCAAGTCCTATACAACGAACATATCCAGGATGTTCTTTTCCAAACACATTCACAAATGCTTCATTTGGAGAATGAGTCTTCCCAATTTCATCTTACAATTGTTCCTGCACAAGTAAATGAAGCAAACTAAATTCCTCTTTGTAACAGAAAGGTCTTAAATACTCAACCATTTCAACAGAAAAACACCATGCACTACATTCAAGTATGTGTTGAAAAAGAAGATATCATCTAAGAAAATAAATAGATGAACTATATTGGTACAAGCACTAAAACTATGTCTAACCATAACGCACCAAACCAAGCCTCTGTAACATTGGAGCAAGCACACCAATACAACGAGAAATACTTACAATCACATAACATTTCTATTCTTTACACTTACATATTTTTCAACCATCTCTTAGTTCCTACAAGTAAACACATATAATAAGTACTTGTTCAATGAAGTATGCAATCAATAGTAGATTAAGTGAATCATACCAACTCATCCCTCCTCCTTGCAAGCATCTTAGAGCCTAATGTATGAAGGATTGTTAGCTTTTCTCTATTTGTAGCATTTTTATCAGCCTTCTTCTGCAATGATAACAAATGACATCAGAAAACATAATAGTAGAAAACAAATGACAATGCAACAGAAGAATGGTTACCATTATTTCAACCTTAATAGAATGTGGATAATTTTGTAGGTTTTCCTCCAAAGAAAGATCCCACCTATAAAATTTCTTAAACAACCTAGATCATGCTTCTCGCCATTTCTTTTCAAGGCTTGTAAGCATATATTTGTTGTCGTCTTCATCATCAATAACAAATTTTGACTAATATAATCATAAAAAAAAGTTAGTTAACAATCAAAACAATAAATAAAAAAATTTTAGTTGTTTATCATTGATAACTTTATTTTATCCCTAAAAATTTCATTTTTTAGTGTTGATGGAACTAGTTTCCAATTGTCGTACATTATAGGAAAATTCTTAAACTTCCTTGCAATTTCACCCAAAAAACCGCCTAACAAACTAGCAACTGATCCTACTGGTTGCCCATCTAAATTCCATCTAGTTATTATCCTGCTAACATTAGGAGGAGCTTCAAGCACGTCTGATACCCTTAAGTGTTTCTTTGAAATATATCCCGCCTCATCTAACACATAATTCAACAAAATATGTCATACCTCAACCATGTAAAATAATTAAATTATATAAATATAATTAGACATTATATAACATAATAATAACTTCTACATCCCAATATGTAGAATTCCTTTTTTGAGAAATTTCTGGCTCATCTTCCACCACATCTTCAGAGTGAGAGGATGTCTCTTGAGAAGGTGTTGGTTTTGTCGCTTGCACTGCTAGTCGTGTTGTCACCTGAGAAGGTGGTGTTTTTTTTGCATGCACTGTAGTTGGTGGTATTGTCATCGGAGAAGGATGTGGTTCTATCGTTTGCACTGTTGGCGGTGTTGTCGCCTAAGAAGGTAGTGGTTTTGTCGGTTGCACTACAGTTGATGGTGTTGTCACCGGAGAAGGTAGTGGTTCTATCGCTTGCATTGTTGGTGGTGTTGTCACCTAGGTAGGCGGCAGAGTTGTCGTTTGGACTGTTGGTTGTGAACCATGTCTTCGCATGTGATTCATTTTGGCTACTTCAAGATCTCCAGGTAGTATAAGCCTCGAGCGACCTTTCGTGAAACGCTACAATTATTTATTATCCATGTAAATAAATAAAAATAAATAGAGAATACGAATAAGAAACATGTTATATTGTTAATATTTTTACTCTTAACATGGTAAAGCTTTGATGATTGAGGCAAACAAAATGTTATGAGTTATTACTAACCAGTGAGGGTTCTAAAATGGGAGAAAAAGATTTGTGAAGGGATTGAGAGAGATGAGTCAGATTGAGAGCCTCCATCCTTTATTTATTCTCTTCCATTGTTTTGCGCTGAATATCCTCATATGATGATTCCATTTTGTTCACAAGATTGAGACTACAAACACACTTACACTACAAACATTGATGACAACCAAGTTAGACTGATACAAAAAGCTAAATAGATAGAATTTTCAAAGATGTCAATCATAAAAGGGATATTTTATCATAAATAATTACTATATACGTTTTGTGGTGTTCTACATTACTCATTCTTCTTCCACAACATAACCTATAATATGATTTGGTTTCTGTAATTAAAATGTTAATGAAACATTCTAATTAGTAGCAAATATCACACAATACCATTATACAATGTACAAGGATGAAAAATATGATATACAAAGTATCACTGATCTCAAGAGACAGTGTAATTAAGCGCTTAAATGTAATGAAACTATACAAGCTTGAACATCAAACTAAAAATTGAGGATAAAGTCATATAAATCCTAGTAAAAGCCATTACTTAAATCTACCATCTACCATTATTAAACAAAATATTCAATTCAGTTCAATGAACCAAAATTCAAAATTATAGTAACTTGCTTGCTCTAAAGGGCATAAGGGAAGTAACCGTACAGAGTGCAGAATGGGAAGTAACCGTGTAAATTTAAGCTTTATCTTACATATTGTAACCGTATACAGTAAATGTAAGCTTTATCTTACATACCAATTAAAAGCATGGTCCCAAAAAAGGTAAAAGTATACACAAAAATTTCTACTACAGCAAAAGCAAACAATGAGTTCGATACAAAGAAATTGAATAAACTTACTGGAAACTGGGGCAGGTATTGTTGGAAATGATGATGATAATAATGGAAGATTGTTGGAAATAATGATGACATTAATGAACTAGTGTTGTTGTGAATTGAAAAAATGAAGAAGTCCCACATATGAGGGATATCACACACTAGTAGGGTATATAAGGTGGAGGTATGTACCTTGGGGTGTGCCCCAAGGGGTACCCCAATTTTGTGAAGGAGGAAGAACTCATGCAAAGGTGACCACTACAAGCGCGCGCGCCGCCGCCGCCATCAATCCGGGCTTGGGTTTTAAAATGAATGCTTGTAACTGCCCTCCACCGAGTCTACTTAAATAATCTGATCCAGTCTTCTCTTTCGTGGTTGATAGTCTGCCTTGCACAATTTTGGGTAATGCCTCGAAACATCTTAAAGAGAGCGACCTAGTCCGCGACTCAACCCAGTAATATTTTCGGTGGCATAAATTGTTTTTTCAAAGGTTTTCGAAATTCAAAAATAACAATTTTAAGACGTTTTCGAACTGCCATGTCTACCGACGAAATTACTGGAACAGGTTCTTCTACTTCTGACTACAACAAATCGTTTCGGTTTGAAGGATGTCACTTCAAACGATAGCAACAAAAGATGTTATTTTTTCTAACCACGAAAAAACTTGCCAACGTTTTGAAGGATGACATTCCTGTTGTTCCAGAAAATGCTGAACAAAAAGAAAAAGATAAGATAGCTATTGAATTAACCCAATAGGAACATAATGATTACTTATGTAAGAATTATATTCTGAATGGACTTGCTGATGATTTGTATGATTACTACAGTTCGACAGCAATACTGCTAGACAGGTTTGGGATGCTCTGAAGAAAAAATATGATACTGAGGAAGCTGGAGCCAAAAAGTATGCTGTTAGCCGCTACCTCAAATATCAGATGACAGATCCGTGGAAGCTCAGTCTCATGAAATCCAGAAAATTGCTCACGAAATCATCTCTGAAGGTATGTCCCTCGTTGAACAGTTTCAATTTGCTGTTATTATTGACAAACTGCCCCATGCTTGGAAAGATTCTAAAAATTCTCTCAGGCATAAAACAAAAGAATTTTCTCTAGAAAGTCTGATAACTCACCTTAGAATTGAGGAAGAATCTCGTAAGCAAGACCAGAAAGATGAAGTTCTTCTTGTGGCAAACAACAAGAAAAAGAAATTCATCGGAGCTGTTCTGAAGCCAAACGGCAAACAACTAAAGAATCAGAATCGCACCTCAAAGAACAGCAACAAGAATGGGAACCCTCCAAAGGTCCCAATTGCAAGGCAGCAACCACCTCCTAGAAATGGCCCTCTCCTTTTTCTCTGTTTTCACTGTGGGAAAGAGGGTTATATGGCACGCAAGTGTAGGAACAAGCCAGGCCCTGCTAATCAGGCTAACTTGACAGAAGAGCAATTCGTTGATATAATAACTGAGATCAACCTTGTTGGTGGATCAGATGGATGGTGGATAGACACTGGCGTCTCCCGCCATGTCTGTTATGATTCGTGTTATGTTTAAAACATACACTGCTGCTGAAGATAAGAAAGTGCTGTTAGGAGATTCCCACACCACTAATGTTGCTGGTATTGGAGATGTGGAACTAACATTCACCTCTGGAAAGACCTTAATTCTGAAGGATGTCATGCACACTCCAGAAATAAGGAAGAATCTGGTTTCTGGGTTTCTTCTCAATAAGGTAGGGTTTACTCAAACTATAGGGGCAGATTTGTACACCATTTCTAAAAAATAGTATTTTTGTTGGGAAAGGGTACGCCACTGATGGCATGTTTAAATTGAATGTTGAAATCAATAAAATGTTTCCTTCTGCTTACATGTTGTGTGATTTTAATATTTGACATGCTAGACTCTGTCATATGAACAAACGTGTTATTTCAAACTTAAGTAACTTAGGCTTAATTCCAAAGTTATCTTTAAAGGATTTTGAAAAATGTGATTTTTGCAGTCAAGCTAAAATGACTAAGAGTTCACATAAATCAATAGTTAGAGAATCTGGGCCTTTAGACTTAATATACTCTGATATATGTGAACTTGATGGGACGCTAACCAGAAATGGAAAGCGTTATTTTATTACTTATATTGACGATTGTTCTGACTATACTTTTGTATATCTTATGAAAAATAAAAGTGAAGCACGTGACATGTTTAAGATCTTTGTAACTGAAATTGAAAATCAATTTAGTAAGAAGATTAAGAGATTTCGTAGTGATAGAGGAACAGAGTATGATTCTAGTTTGTTTAATGAGTTTTATAAAACCCAAGGAATTATACATGAAACTACTGCACCATATTCACCTGAAATGAATGGTAAAGCTGAAAGAAAGAATAGAACTCTTACTGAACTTGTTGTTGCCATTATGCTTAACTCTGGTGCTGCCTCTCACTAGTGGGGGGAAATTATTTTGACTGTTTGCTATGTTTAGAATAGAGTTCCTAAATCTAAAAGCAAAACATCTCCTTATGAGATAATGAAGAAAAGACAACCCAACCTGTCTTATCTTCGAACTTAGGGTTGTCTGGCTTATGTCAGAATCCTCGATCCCAAGCGAATTAAACTCGCTAGTAGAGCCTACGAATGTGTATTCATTGGGTATGCGGTAAACAATAAAGCGTATAGGTTTTCCGACCTAAATGCGAAAGTGATCATATAATCAAATGATGTTGACTTCTATGAAAATAAATTCCCTTCCAAATCGAGAAATAGTGGGGGCAGCGAACCTAGTCAAGCTCCTGTGACAAGAAGCATTGAAAGCAACAAACAAGACGAAACAGAAACTTGAAGGAGTAAAAGAGTAAGAGTTGCTAAAGATTATGAACCTGAATTTATGGCCTATAATTTAGAAGAGGATCCTGCAAATCTCAAGGAAGCTTTGTCGTCCTTGGATGCAGATTTATGGCAAGAAGCTATAAATGATGAAATGGATTCTCTAGAGTCTAACAAGACCTAGCATTTAGTAGACTTGCCTCCTGGTTGCAAACCAATAGGTTGTAAATGGATTTTGAAAAAGAAACTAAAACCCGATGGATCTATGGATAAGTACAAGGCACACATTGTAGCCAAAGGTTTTAGACAAAGAGAAAATATAGATTTCTTCGACACTTTTTGGCTAGTCACTAGAATAACATCCATCAGGGTGCTCATATCGCTTGCGGCTATTCATAACCTGGTGATACACCAAATGGATGTTAAAACAGTTTTTTTAAATGGTGACCTGGAAGAAAAAATCTATATGGAACAACCTGAATGTTTTGTAATACATGGATAAGAAGAAAAGGTCTGTAAGTTAGATAAGTCTCTGTATGGTCTTAAACAAGCTCCTAAGCAATGGCATGAAAAATTTGATAACTTGATTTTGTCGAATGAGTTTAAAGTGAATGAAAGTGACAAATGCATTTATTACAAATTTGAAAATGGCATTTGCACTATCATATGTCTCTATGTAGACGACTTACTCATATTTGGTTCAAATATTCATGTTGTAAATAATGTAAAATCACTATTGAGTAACAACTTTGATATGAAAGACCTTGGAGAAGCGAGTGTAATCCTTGGAATCAAGATTACTAGGTCAGAAAAGGGAATTTATTTGGATCAATCTCACTATGTTGAAAATATCCTAAAGAAATATAATTACTTTGATTGTAAACCTGCTTGCACACCATATGATCCAAGTGTGAAACTTTTAAAAAACACTGGAGAAGGTGTTAGACAAACTGAATATGCGAGCATCATTGGCA
The DNA here is from genome assembly GCA_037974755.1 of Cicer yamashitae. Classification (NCBI taxonomy): domain Eukaryota; kingdom Viridiplantae; phylum Streptophyta; class Magnoliopsida; order Fabales; family Fabaceae; genus Cicer; species Cicer yamashitae. The sequence goes on from JBBPBQ010000003.1 coordinate 40,437,504, forward strand.
GCCTCAGGTATGCCACTGATTGTACTATACCCGACATTGCCTATGTCGTGGGATTGTAGTGCAGGTTTACTAGTAGACCTAGTGTGGAGCATTAGCACGCTATCGAAAGAGTCATGAGATGCCTTAGAAGGATGATGAGTCTCGGATTACATTATCAAAGATTTCCTGTTGTCCTTGAAGGATACAGCGATGCTGATTAGAACACCTTATCAAATGACTCCAAAGCAACTAGTGGCTATATTTTCATTATAGCCGGCGGTGCTGTATCTTGGAAATCGAAGAAACAGACGATACTGGCTTAGTCCACTATGGAGTCTGAAATGATAGCATTAGCTACTACTAGTGAAGAAGCAAGCTGGTTGAGATGTTTGCTAGTTGAGATCCCTTTATGGGAAAAACCTTTGCCAGGTGTGTTGATCCACTGCGATAGTACCGTGTCTATTACAAAGATTGAGAACCGTTACTACAACGGTAAGAGACGACAAATACATCGTAAGCACAACACAATTAGAGAATTACTTTCTAAAGGAGTTGTTATAATGGATCATGTACGCACTGATGAAAATTTAGCAGATCCTTTAATGAAAGGATTAGCTAGAGAGAAAGTCCTAAAAACATCCAAAAGGATGGGACTAATGCCTATAGATCAATGAGTCACTTATGATGGTAACCTGACCTAAAAGACTGGAGATCCCAAGAATTAGGTTCAATGGGTAATAACAAGTCATAGTGATATGAGATGAACATGCTATATTATATATGAGAGAAGCATGATTCCTGAAACGATATAAGGATGAGATAATAGAATCTGTTAATGAGATCTATACTCTATGTGGAGTGGAGTACCTAGCTAGGAGTACTCTTGATAGACTCACCTATGTGAATGTGGAAGTGGGGGCCACTTCCTATGGAATTTCGAGGCAGAATTCCTAGAGCGTTCACTATACTAGGATACACGTGCATAGCCATAAATGCACGGGCTTTTGAGAATGCACCCAATGCAAAGGTTGTGTGTGGGTTTGATGTCAGAGATAGAGTTCAAGACTACGAGTCACTCTTGTTGAATCTGAATCTTACTTGCTATGCAAAGGTTCATAGAATACACCCAATGAAAAGGTTGTGTGTGGGTCGGATCGGGCCGGGCTTGGGCTTTGGCCTGGGACTTGGCATTGGCTTTGGCTTTGTGGTGTATTATTATTTTTTAGTAAATGAAAAATTACTAAATTATTTATTTAATTAATTTTAAAATGAATGCTTGTGTTTTGTCTCTTATTGTTACGTTAATTACATAACTGCCCTCCACCGTGTGACACCCTAAACCCAAATTGATATAAAAAGTAAATTGCACAAGTTTTGAAAGAGATTCGTAGCGGTCCAAAAGTAGAGTATAAAAAATTTTCTTTTAAAATATAAAGATTGGGACGTCACACTCGCACTTACACAAGACATTTGCATAAAATTTCTTATTAAAAAATCATTTAACATCAAATATAGCTGAGTTTTATTAAACAAATATTACTGACATAAGAACATGTTCAAAACTTAGAGACAATTAATTTATATCTTCAAATAAAATATCGAATATAACACAATTGATCAATATAGTTTACAAAACAAAAATTAGTTCGTAACTCGATAAAACACAACGAATTACTCCCACCCAGTATCACCTATCAGAGCATGGATCATCAATCGATAACCTGAAATAACTGCGCTCTCGCAAGCGCCAAACACAAGCAACGAGGGGTGAGTTTCGAAATTATGTAACAGTATAAAATACACGAGGAGAACACGCAATTAGTCAAAACATCACAATAAAGAGAACATTCAAGAACATAATATGTAAGGTTATTCTAATTCAATCACAATAAAACAATTACAAGGATGAATTGCTATGCATGTCCTATACTCTATACTTCATTATTTGGTACAATTATACTTTGAAGTACTTGGTTAGGAGGCCTGATACTATGCCACTACAAGAGTGGACGGACAATTCATGAATGGCCAAGTCCTCATAGATCCCCTCAACTCAACCCGAGACACATATACGCGACGGTCGGGGTACTCTTGTGTTGCACGGTAGCTCCCGGCCTTAGGGAATAACCCACTAATCCACTTAGGAATTCCCCACTAGATGTACCCCCAAGGTCTATCAGTCTTACCTTACAGTTCGACTGTAGCCCTCCACGATCAGGCTCATTCAGTTGTACTTCCCCGAATCACTAGGTTTGTCAGACCCTCCCTATATGATGACAAGATAATCCTAACTCCAAAATCTACAACACATATCTCAGACTTACTCGATCATCGCAGCTCAATAAGTTTCAGTTTGACTTCACAATATTCATCATTATATATATATATATCAGTCAATCACAATACAATCCCAATATTTGGTTTACACTACTCACAATACACAATCCAATCTTATCAATCGCAATAAAAATCAAACAGGGGCACATTCAAATAATATCACAATTTCAGTCAAGTAGAAAGAACACTCCAGTACATATCATTCATACAGTAACAATCAACATAACATTTCATAGAATTAGACAGCATGCAATCTTGATATAAATAGATCCACGACAATTCTATAGGTTGCTAAATTATAATTTAGTCCTCACTATTACCGTTCATATTTTCTTAATTAAATATTATTACTCAATAGGGCTCAACCATACGTAGTAAGCCCCGGATGAATATCTGGGAATTACGGTATTCCCGTTCATCCCATGTTATTTTATACTCATAAAGTCGAACCTCCTCTCACCCCTTACCTCGATTGAAGATTTCGCCAACGAAGCCGATCCGCTTATTTAATGTGTCGCGTCGGCGCCAACCACCGTCTCTAATAGTCCGTGAAAGAAAATAAATCAACGCAACAACCAAATACACGTTAATTACTTGCTCCAATAGATACAAATTTTTTTTTAAAAAAATAAAAAATTAAATAAATAAATAAATTATCTGCCATTTGTAATATAACCCAAAAATATATTTAATATCGTTAAAACATACGTATTACTATAATTGTATTTGTTCAAAGCTAAACAGGGTAGAAAGGAATTAAATATAACGTTTGTATATATATAGCTAAACAGGAAAAAATTAATAGACAGAATAATATCAGAATAAGTAGACTCAGTCAATAGCAATCATGCTGCTACGGTGGTCCAGTTAATATTTACACAATTTTATAACAATTTATATAGAGCCAAGTCAATAGAAGATTTTTGTAACCTTGAGCACCAATTTAATTGATATGATAAGAATCAAATTCAGTTGAAGGTTATTATCCTCCACAAACAGTAGAGGTAAGGATAATTTTCTCAAGACAAATTCAAAATATAACATAATGTTGGCATATAGATTAAGTTATCAAAAGCTCTAATTTTCTCAGGACAAATTCAAAATATAACATAATGTTGGCATATAGATTAAGCTATCAAAAGTTCTACTGGATGTCAACTGGCAAAATAACGAGTAGCAAACTGTCAAGATAATGCAACATCTATAGCATATATCCATCAATTCTTTTAGGACATTATTAAATCAATAGACCAATAGAGATTAAGCTTTCAAGACAACTGAAAGGAACTTATTTTCACGTTTTAATTTTAGTCTGAGTATAAGATTTTTCTTGTTCAAGGGCATGCAATAATATTCCTGGGAAATTGAGCTTGAGTATGTAAATTTCCATGTTTCGTATTCATAAAAATTCTAAGAAACTATTCTTACTAGGTGTTATTTATATAAATAAACAAATAAAAATGACATCTTTCAGAAATTTAAAAGAAACATATTTTCATGTTTTAGATTTGCTACTAACAGTACAAGTGTTTGTATCTAGGCATACAAATATTCTCCTCCACACACATTACAAAATATGAACAGCTGGAAATATAAATATAGAAATAAAATAGATATATGGAAGAAATTTTATGAGGATAAGAATCATGAGTTTACCATCAATAAATAATAAAAAGTGATGTGTGGGTATTATTATATATCAGAAGCAAGATATGAAATTAGTGTTTAATAAAGTGAAAAAAATATAAAAGGAGATATAAATTTAAAAGCACAACTAAAAATGCACTGTAAACAAAGTTTTAATCAATCAATTCAGCAATAGCTAGACAAAGATGGTGAATCTTACAAGAAGTAACAGATTGTTATAGTACTTCTGTTGTTTTCAACGTACCAACATGCTCTGATCGTGGTTTGGAATTGGAATTGGAATTTGAATTGGAAAGGAAGAATCACAAGGCAGAATTGGAAAGGAATTTTGAATTGGAATCACGAAGGAAGCTTTGGTGCGGCAGAGATAGCTTTGCTTTTAGCTATTTATATATATATATATATATATATATATATATTTGCCATTTAGATTAGCTAGGGTATCAGAAGGTGCCGCTAAAGAGTGGTGCTTTCAGTTTCTTTTATTTATTTGCTTATTGTTACTACATTTATTTGATTTTAAGGAAAAATAAACAGAAATATTTGTATTACTAATAGTTTAGATAGATTTTAAGGTAACACAAAAATTATCAATTATATCAAACACACATATAATAATAATAATAATAATAATAATAATAATAATAATAATAATAATAATAATAATAATAATAATAATAAATTAAGGTATAATAATAAATTAGGGTGTTACAATTCTACCCCTCTTAAAAGACTTTCGTCCTCGAAATTTAAGAAAAACTATGACCAAGCTATCATCTAACTTAACATCTCCATGTGATTTTAGAATTTCTAAAATTATAACTTAGTTCCTATCGAATACAAGAAATATATATACCAAGACCTTTACAATTCTTATCAAGGTTAATATCTTAAACTAACTAGTATTTGAAAGACTAACTCACTACACACTTCAAAATGTAATGATACACTACTTATTGATAATGCTAAAATATAAAATTCTAGGATTACTCTAAAATCTAAATAGAAACATCACATTTATCTCTAGTAAACAGGGATTCACCCATCATATGCTCTCTCCAATTATAGCACATAAACTCATATTCTTCAACTACCTCATCTACTTTTAACAACCTACCGTACACGATTACATACACTCGCACTACTATACTCCTACATGGTCAAATCACAGGTTAGTCCAACTCTTACCCAATCCAAACCCCCCATACATCAACTTCATATGGACAAATGCTCTAGGCTTTTCACACAACAACTACAAGTACCATTTATCTCAAACTCCATTTACATGTATTGTTTATATCTTTCTAAGTTTGATAATTATATTCTTAAAACTACACATAACCTACTATCCAAGGTTTACTATGGTCACTAAAATAAGAATGAAATCAACTAATCAATGTTAACTCTCAAGGTCTTGCGGCTATTTATCTTAAACTTGATCACAAACCAATGAAAATAAATTAATAAAACTAAAATATGAGGTCAATGTTACTTCCTAATGATAAGGTGGCACACAAGTTGATACGCAGAAACACACAAACATTTATATGATATAATTATCCTTCTTGAAATCATGAAACTATTATGAATCAAATAATGATTAGAAAAAGTAAAAGTATTTTATCACATAAATTGTGAATAGTTCAGCAATTCTTATATTCATTTAAATATAATATGAAGAAAAATATTGATTTACATGATAATTGACATGGTAGAGTGAAATAGCGAAGTGTGTGTCACATTTAATAGTTTCAATCATGGAGGAAATAACATAGCTACTCTTTATAATTCATAGATAATATAAGAGAGAACATATAAAAAAAAAATTATAGAATATTAATTTACTACATGCAATCAAATAGAATAAAACAATATTCTTAGAGTGTCTATTCAAAAATAAATATCAACTCCCTTTTTTTTTTTATTCACACAATTATAAAGATACGAACAACATTGAAATTTAACGTTATCTCAAAAACCTGAGTATTGCTAAGTTGCACTATTAGTGCATTAATTTAAATAAACCAAAAATATAGAATAAATTATTAAATAAATAAAATATACACTATGAGTAACACAAGTATAAAGTATAAAAAAAACAACACTGATCTGTTAAATAAATTTTGTCTTCAGAATTTATGGTCACTCCGAGCATCCTAACTATTTAATCTTTTTACTCAGCTCCCTTAACAATATGAGATTCCAAAAATCCTAACTTAAACTTTGGTGTCTTATTCAATATAACCAAATATCTTTACAATTTCTAACAAAATCAGTTCACAAATCAAAAAAATAAAACGCGAGTCTACCTAAAATAGAATGATTACAAATATTAAATTTAACTTCTTTTTTTTTTTTTTTTTTTTTT